>JAZGTH010000072.1:4447500-4602500 GCA_036877525.1 Chromobotia macracanthus | reverse complement strand
TTGTGAATTCAGGAAGGGTTCACTGCTCATGGGAAATGAGAAGACTGCAAAACACATAACTCAGTAAACAGGGAAAGATCATACTGAGCAAAGATGAGAGAGAAGCAAAAAAAAATTAGGAAATGCTGACTGGGCTAAAAGAGATCAGAGATGAGATGCATTAGTGATTTTGCATGATGCGTAGACAACGTGAGGAAGAAATATTCATCCTCTCACTGTAATAACTGACTCATAACTGACTGTGATACGGCACTCGTTCATTTCTGTGTTACAGGTCTGTGAGAGAATCACAACTCCACTGTCATGACTGCTGTCAAAATGAACCAAGACTGAGTCATCCTCACTCCACTAATGTAAATCAATGACTGGCAACACATACACACACAAGACAATGTTAGAAATTAGTGTCATAGCTACAATTCATAGCATGCAGTTTCCAAACACACATACACTCAGTTTGCACACTTACCTCCTCCACAGAAATTGGTAAGATCACTCGACTGCAAAAGAACAAACATAACAAATTATTTAAGAGCTGATCTGATAACAAGCATAACAGTTACCATCATGAATGTGCACGAAAATAAATACAATCCCTTTTACCGTAGTCACTATTTCAGGCACGTGGTGCTGCTTATACATACTGTAGATTTCTGTATCTTAACAATAACGTACTACAGGTTACTGCAGTTAACCACAGCATGTATCAGTCCAGCATGATAGAGAATACACCAGCGCACTTTTAAAGATCTGGTTTTTGTTCTTGAAGTGTTTTTCTGGCATTTTTAAAGGGGATCTTTTACCTTTTCAACACTGTCCTAAATACTGTATTTTCACTAACTTAGTTAGAGAAAGACCAAATTTAAATACCTTGAATGAAACTGTGTGATCATTTTATGGACTCTTATAAACAAAATAATTTCAAATATGTTCGCATTACATTCATAAAATGACGTCAGCATCAACATTATGAAACAGCCGTTTAAGAAAGTTCTGGAAGTACATAAAATTTAAAGGGATGTTTACCCAGAAGGCTGCATTGTACCCCACAAAAGTTCTGTTCCCTCAGTTTTTTAAATTTGTTTTATGTCATTTGATAATAATTTTCAACATCTCATAAACTGTAAAAACAATATGCACAATAACCACAATGATCCAAAAATTATAACACAATTTTGATGTCTGCATTGAGTCTTGGCTGTTTCTTTAAAAAATGTTATTTTAGTGTTACTTTAGTGGCCTTGAGTACAATATAATGTAATGAATCCACTCATATTAGCAAACCTATAAAAGCTCTTCCTTGTCAGGAGCTTCTCCAGTATCTGTGTACTGTTTCTAATGGTAGCTGGCAGTGTGCAGGCTGCATATATAATCAATAGTTGTCAGGAGTAAGTCAACACCGCTCCCTCTCTCCAGTCCAGCTAAGAGCTCTAATTATCTGACGTATGACATGAACGCTCTTCAGGATCGTCCTTATCTTCTGTGATGGGATGCAGTGACCTGTCAGGTGAACTTTCAGGAGTTCTTGTACAGTTTTCTTTAATGTGCAATCACAGATAAATAATTTATTGCTCTAAATTTGAGTTTTTATACTGTTCAGGATTTTACTTATAAAACTATAAAATTAACGGATAATACGGTTTTTATCTTGGAAGAATTTGATGAGAAATTACTTTTAATTATAAACTTCGGTATCGTGGAAAAGCTGTGCACAGTTTGAGACACATTTGAGGTCCGTTCTGGAAGTGCCCAAGTGTGACATTACTCAGGTCTTTTTCTTTACGAGAAAAGCGTGAGAAACTGGAGACTTAAGAGAGCGTCTTCATATGCTCTCCACTGAATCTAGTTTCTCCCTAGGAGAAGCAATCGAGATTTAAGGAGGTCTCATTTCTGCGCTTTCATTTGGATGAAATAACATGATGTTTACCAATCAAGTGGAAATTTTATTAAGAATAATCATATCGAATGCACCACACACTGTGGACGGCTCACCGTACATCACGTGCTATGGTTACCCAGGTGTGTCTTACTATCCACTGTTAGTCACTTTGCCCTCGAGAGCGGCCGTGTCCTGAACGGGGACTCGTGGATTCTGTGTCTCTGACACGTGGGCCGCTTTCTGCATTATACATGAGTTTGACCGCACGACTGCATTTCATTGTATAAGATGGACTTGACTTATTGTTGGAGTAACAAGACAATCTAGCTTACAAATTGATTCTGAAACTCAATACAGAGGAAGATGGGCCTCCTCTTTATTAAATATATTTATATTTAAACTACATGCATGTGCAGATGAAGACGCAATACTGTCATATCGCACATGTGGGGTTTATAAGGTCAGATGTAATGTGGCAACAGTTTGACGTGATGCTGGTACCCAAGATGTCGATCAGACCTGAAATCGATCCAGTCATACGTCACTTCCGGTTAAAAAAAAAAGCTCAGACGTATATTCAGTGTTAAAGGTTTTCTTTATTATAAAGATGGATCATAAGGATTACGTAATGGTTCCCGTCCGTGCAGTCCTAAACGGCGGCTCGTTTAACAGCACCGACAACCGGATCCCGGTGCCCGGTCTATTCCTCCGCATCTGCATGACGTAGCTGCTAGTGACGTCAGAGAGATGCCCGTGACGGCGACAGCGGCGCGTCGCGTTTCAGGAGACGCTCGGGCAACATTTGCGCGTCAAACCGAGAGAAACGACGTGTGCAAAGTAAAAGTTATTCATATTACACGGAGAGAAATGAACGAAGTGATAAAACTGACCCACGGGCGCCATTTCATATCGCGACGCGTTGCGCTGAAGTCGACGCGTCGGTCACACCGATACACGATTTCACTTAGAAATGCAGCAGCCGAAACGACGCGTCTGAACACGCACAAAGCGCCCGTTTAACAACGATGAAGACGCATCCGGGGTTTATTTACAAGTGCATCAGAAATAATCACCCCGGAGCTTTAAACGAGAAGCAAAAGTCGAGATGCGGGGAGATGCGGTCGTGGTACCCGGGCGGAGGATGCTGCTCCGCGGTGAGATGAACAACAAAAGCGCCGCACTTACAATTCTTTGATGAGCATTTTCTCCGCTGACTGCGTCGTTGTGCAGCTGGATGAACACAGATGGGTGTCGAGTCCTGC
The DNA here is from genome assembly GCA_036877525.1 of Chromobotia macracanthus. Lineage (NCBI taxonomy): Eukaryota > Metazoa > Chordata > Actinopteri > Cypriniformes > Botiidae > Chromobotia > Chromobotia macracanthus. The sequence goes on along the minus strand of JAZGTH010000072.1, from coordinate 4,599,359 downwards.
GTTAGTCCCGCGGTCGCCTCTATGTCATCCCGGAGAGTTTCTGCTTCACACCGATTCACTTCCTGATCGGGGCCGAGGGGGCGTGGCATCGGGGCCCTGACGTCACGGGGTGGGTCGGGGGACCGGGGCCCCGGGTGCAAACACCAAAGCAATGTGCCACAAATGATATAAAGCGGTGCAGTTTATTTATAGCACATGTGATGACTGTTGCCCCACCATCCCATTATTTTCCTGTGCTTTCATTAGGATTTACCCCTTGCCATATGATTCCTCACTGAACGAGGTCTCCCCAGCTTGGTTTATTATTCACATATATAAGTATATATATTCGCTTTTTTCAATTTAGATTCAACAGACACCCTAAAAATGTATCTTCACACCATGACGATAAATGACAGCAAAATGAGCAGTAATTAAAATCACATTTTATTGAATGTAATAGTAATACGGCATACAGAATGATAATTAAAAAATCACTAAAACCAAGCAGCTACTGCAACACTGAGGTGTTAAAATAACGTTAAAAGTTGAAATGACAACCTCTGCGATTGTGAGTAAGGTTGTATCGTCCGTATCGCCTGTTAGATTCTGGGATATAGGGGAAATAAATACATTACACAAAACAACAACAGGATGTATGGCTGTAATTCTCTTTAACTGCACTGTAAACTGCACAAAAGGCACATTTGTGGGTTATGTTGTGCTTCAGAGGTCTATAGGAACATGATGGTATTATCACTGACATAATCTCTCGCCAGTCGACTTACACTGAAGTATCACAGAAGGTTCTTACAGTATACAAGCACAAGAAAAGACAGACGAGAGAAATGCTGGTGTGTTAAAAGTGCTGCTGTTCCCCTGATATTCATACCTGGGCTTTCAGCCATCACATGCATTCTGCATGTTAGTTTATATATGTATAATATGTATAATACATATAATAATGCATATATGTGCCACTGAACGCATGCAATACCTTCTAGCATGTGTGTATGGTTTACATACTATTATTAGTGTTAAGTTATTGCCAGTTAGCACCATACGATCAACTCTAAGTAATTCTCTATAACAAATGTCACTCAGCATTTTAAATTATAACTTTGAAATCCCAGAAGAATGAAGGTCAAAAGAATCAATGAAGGTTATATTGTGTGGCTAGGAACGCTTCTCAAACATACAGACACAAACTGTGTGTATAAATCTTGCAATAGCAAGAACAATTTAATAAACTAACATACAATATACTGAAATGTTTTCCACCATCTCCAGTTTAGGGTTAAAGCTTTACCACGCTAAAGAATCACACATAACTCTTTCCCATTTAAAATGTGTGACTTAAATGTGTATGTGTAAAATAAAATGCCCCAAAATGGTTGCCAAAAATTTCCATGATAAATTTGTTTCTGTTTGGTTCTCTCAACTGCTGTTTTCATCCATTGTGTTACTCAGATGTAAGTTAAACAGGCCTGTAATAAAGAAAGGCACAAAAGTGTGTAGCCATGATGATATTCATTGTTTTTTTCTCTCTGTTCTGTTTCGCTCTTGATCTGCTTTTCTTCACACAAACGCCTCCGGTACGTCACTGCCATTAATTTTCAGGAAGATCTTTGCATTGTTTTCTCTCTCTTTCCTCTTTTTGTGCAGAGTTTTTCTGAAGTACAGCAGGTAAAGAGGCAACAGGAAGCCCAGCAAACTTACGGCCAGGAGTCCCACATTCACCTTCATGAAAAGAGAGACAGGAGGTCAAAACGTGACTAACAGGTGTTTGATCCATTCAGAATCACTCCAGGTCTCTCATATACAGTGTGTGTGTGTCTTTACCCAGAGTGGGTCTCCATTTAACGGTCCCATCATGGCCATAAACAAAGGTTGCTGCAACAGTGCGAACAGCGCGCTGACCAAAGACTGCATTCCAGTCAGACTGCCGAACTGAGATGACGGGTATCTGCAGACACACAGAGACACGATCACATGTCATGAGAATAAAATCAGGGTTGAATGCTTTTCTCTTATGCTCCAAAATGATACGGAATGAAATATGCTACCTAAAGAAATGAACCCCAGAACATTGGCTAACGTTTTCTAAAAGTTGTCAAAAACACTCTTGCAGTAATGTTATGTATCATATATCACAAATGTTATTCTTAAATTGTTAGTGGAACATTTTAGAAATGTTACAGATTTAAAAATGTTTGAATCACGTTCCTATAACCAAACAACAATGTTAATACAACATCTTAAAAACTGGATGTTTTGAATGTTTCTAGAACATTCAAAATAAAGAAAATGTATGTTTTTGTTTGTGTAATGTAAACATTTGGGAAACGTTCTTGCAACCTAAAATTGTTAGCTGGGCTGTCACCTTAAAACTTTTTCCTGTAGTAAAGATTTAGCTTGACTTATTTGTAATCCTTTAACATACCTTTTAATTGTATTGTGTGTTTGTGTATATTGGTCATATGCTTTAAATCTTGGTTTTACTCTGTAAAGAGCTTTGAGGAGCTGTAAATGAGCTATACATAAAAAAATCAATAATATTCCAGAAAGCACACAGCATTCCCAGCATGTTCCCAGTATTATCACATTATATGCATTATCTAGTCATTAGCAACTGCGTTCACAAATGTGATGATCACATGCAGAATGTTATCATGTGTTAGTGATAACACTGATAAACTTACACTGCAGCGTAAAGTCCACCAACAGCTGAGTGGATGAAACCTCTGACGATAGTGTGAAGAACAAATGACAGCAACTGCAGAGAGAGAATAATCACATTAAAGACAAATCAGACATAACAGACTTATGATGTTATAATGGTGATTTATTGGGATTTTCCTCATGGAAACAGAGGCAGGTGACAGAGGCTAAAAAGTGGTTTTGTAATTGGGCCACTAGGGGGAGATATTGTAAAACTAAGCATTTAAGTTATCAGCAATGTTTTTACACAAAACTTTTGGATGATAAGTCTGATTAAACGAGTCAAGAAAAAGATGATGAAAAACTAGGCTGATGTTTTGTCCAGTTCAGTATCAGATTGGAATGAACAAATTTATCAAAATGGGGGCAATGCATTGTGGGATACATTTTGCACAAATGTAACAGGTTATTGAGGTATTCCACGCAAGCTGAAATTTTGCATACTATGCACAGTATACTGCAGAAATATGGAGTTTGTATGGAAGTATGCTATTCCAGTTTATGTCTACAATCCACACACACACACCTGTAGGGGTAAATTAGGAATCAGGCAGGTGATTCCAAAGCCCACAAGAAGGATGTTTGTAAAGATGAAGGCACGTGTGGCGTTGGTCACTTTCTGGATCTGTCTGTCTCTGCGTTTGGGCTGTGGCTGATCTCTGGAAAAAACAAGGCACTTCAACATCTAAAACGTCCACTTAATCAAATAGCTGTCATTCATTTACTTGCATTTTTTCCATTCTAATAATGATTATTTAGGTAATTTCTGTACTTGTTGAGTTCCTTCTCGCTGGTTTCTCCATCATCACACTCTTTGAGCTTCCAGTCCATGATCTGACCAATGACCGGTGTCGTCATGAGACACAGAAGCTGCATCACTCCGAAAATGGAGGTATAGAGACTCACTGAAGAAAAGAGAGAGACTGAATCAGTGTCCAATGGATAACATCTGAGGCTGGTTAATGACTAATCTGGTTAATGGCTCAGTCTAATGGACTTTTGTGTATGCATTGAATCTCACAGCTGAAAGGACAAAGCAAGGTTAAATGTCAGAATAACGTTAGGGAAACATGCTCTACTGGTTTCTACTGCTATTTTACAGCTTTGTGAAGCTCCTTACCCAATTCCATTTTCTCAACTGCAAAAACAGTCAAAAAAGCAGCGATTTAGAGGAATAACTACACAACCAGACATAAAAATTAGTTCTTCTGTAAGGTAACTAGTAAGGGAAATGTATCAACCCAAAACAACCCAAAAACAGAATGGAAAAGTTTTCATTTTCCCAGTGCAGTGATGGGCACTTATTTATCCAATCAGGTTAGAGGACCAGAAAATACAAAAGAGCAACAGACTGTAATAAAATGATGATCAAACACAGATTGTTACCTCCATGTCTAACATGATTTTCTACAATCACACACACCTGTGTTGAGATCTCCACCACTGAGAGACTCCAAGATATTGTTCATGGCTCCCATGTAGAAGATGAGCCGAAGCTGAGTTACACACATGGTCACCAGACTCAGAATGAAGAGTGGACTCACAATGCTTTGCATAAATGACTGAGCTGCAGAAACAAAACAAAAAGGATATTTTGTAATTCACACACAAACACAGCATTGTTTTTGTTTGTTCACAACAATAGTATGAAGAATATCTTACCAAGCAAATCAGTAAAACTGTCAACATATTTATCACACATATAAGTACAACATTAAGTTGTATTAAGTATAAGAATAATAGCACAAATACAGTATTTGCCCTATTGCCCTTATGAAGCATTCGCATCTTAGAAGTCTTACTGCACCATCAGCAGTCACTTACACTCTTCTTTGGGCTCACACTGCAGTTCGAGGTCCATGGTGGACAGACAGAGCTTGTGACCTTCTTTGGCCTGCAGTTCTTTCTGTTTCTGAGTGTTGTCCACACTCAGACGCTTGCCGACCGTCGTCACCTGCCTGTAAAACTGCTTTCCTGTGATTTTGTGGTCAAAACCCAGCCAGCTGAACTTGATCTTCACACTGGAAATGAAACAGAGCAGCGTTACATTTACAGTCATGCATTTTGCAGAAGTGCATTGAACGTATATGCATTTTAATAGTCTGGGCATCGAACCCATGACGTTGGTGTTGCAAGCACTATAACCTACAAGCAGAGCTATATGAACGCAGTCCTACAGTTTCTTAAGTGTAGGACATTGTGTGTGTGTGCGTATGTGTGTGTATTTGGGTATGCATTTGTGTGTGTGAGAGAGAGTATATATTTGTGTGTGTGAGAGAGAGTGTGTATTTGTGTGTGTGCGTGCGTATGTAAGCATGTGTATTTGTGTGTGTGTCGGTGTATTTGTGTGTGTGTTCGTACGTGTAATCCATGTCCTCAGGTCCAGGGAAAGGTTCCAGGGGCCAGTTGAAGAAGCAGTTGAGAAAGACAAGACCAGCACATGCAGCCCAGACAACCAAAATGGTTATGAAGCTCACATTAAGATCATAGATGACCTACAGAAAGATAAACACACCATACAGACTGTAATTCAATTGTCTTACAATACAATGTTATATTTATTTGTCATCAGTTTTTTTAATCTAACGAACCTTAACCCCGGGAAAGGTCACAGCCGAAGAAGCATATGAGCCAATCATGAGCGCAATGAACGTGGAACGCAGGTCACCAAACATGTTGGGCAGCTGTAAGGAATCATGGGAAAGAAACAGACCGGTAAGAACATACAGAAACATTGTAATGAAATGTCTTAGTTAAAGCTGCTTTGAAACAATGTGCTTTGTGAAATATTCGGTGCTATATAAATAAAATGAAATTGAAAACAACAGTGTGTATCGGTTTACACTCACTGCAGAGTTATAATACAGAAAGGCAATTACAGTTCACAAAAAAAAACATTTAAAAATGTAAATTCATCTTGTTTTAGATTCAATATTTGTAAGCTAGATGGTTTTATAAGATGACAAAAAATACTGATAAAGGGAAAGACTCATGCACTGTGGTTGATCAGAGCATGTTCTACAGTCCAGCAAGAACACAGACAAATGATCTACAGTCATTCTGTAAATACAGCAGGAGGTGAAGAGAAATGACCAACAATTATGAGCTGATGAAAGCCCAGCAAATCAGCAATGAAAGCCTCTTCAGTTCATTGAGTTTAACTAGAGTGAGTGTGTGGGGGGTGAGAGAGAGGAACAAGAAAAAGATGTGACAGCACTAGAAAACTGCAGGCCAAACTTAAAATGTCTGAATTTAATTTTAAAGATGACAAAATATCAAACCAAGTGGCACTTGCTAAAAATGATGATTTAAAGTTCTTTTAACATGACAGGTCATTTTTAGAAGATTTCACGCAGGTGTTGTAGCGGATAAAACAGAGGCGTGAACAGAAAAAGTTCTTCTAAGTTTTTGTGAAATGTTGCTTTTAAAGTGTGCTGAAGCAGGAGGAACTGAGGACTGAGGTGCGACCTGACCAGTCTAAACCGGCTACGACTGAATCTCTTTTATGACTCTAATTGGTGCTCAGGCGAGACTGCCCACATTATGCCTTGTTCTTGTGACTGCATGTGGATGAGCATCAGCAAGCGTCCGGTTACACAAGAACACACTCGTGTGTGAACGCAGATTCTCAGCACACGCGTGTTGTGAGTCAGTAGGAATTTCTGTGGAAACTGGTCTGAAAATTAGCTGAAGTCAACAACCCATCCACACTGAACACCAGCAGTGCGGCGAGACATCCTAGAATGCTCTGATTGTGATTGACAAAGCTTTACTGACCCTCACCAAACTGAATGAAATTACAACAGCTGAATACATAACGCTATAAATTACTACCCAGGTTGTAAATCAAACCAATAATAATAATCTGGGGCCAGTTTCACAAACACAGACATTTTTAAGAATCAGCCTGACCAGCTAGCAATTAGTCAATTTCTGTAACGTTTTTGAAAAAAATTAAACTACTTAAGTACAACGCTTTTGATATATATATGATATATAACATTAACATTGAACTAATGTTACTGAAAGTTTTTTATAACTTAGAGAGAACATTTAGAGAACATTAGCCAACATTTGGAGAACATTTCCTGTTAGCTGGGAAGGTGATTTTGGACCCTGGGTGTGTTTCATGTGACTTCACGAATCTTGCTGAGTACAGAATAACCAGAGGCTGTTCTTACTGGGTCACTACCCTCGATTATTCTCCATCAGCCAGTACAGCGACAGGAAAACACAGACCTGAGACAGATGGAGCTAATAATTAACCTGCTGTATTACACTCGAGAGACGCTTGAGCGAGAGAGAGAGAGAGAGAGAGAGAGAGAGAGAGATTGGAAGGAAAATGAAAAAGTCTAATTCACTACGTAAAGTTAGCAGGCAACCCCAAGAAGACCAGATACAAACACATACAACAAACTAGGAGGTGTTTATTCCTGAAGAAATTCACACACAAAATCAATTCTTACCGTAAGTGACGTGAAGGTCATACACATTCCTCCAAACCCATTGAACGTCAAAGCAATGAAGATCAAGACAGAGAGACCTAGAAAAACAGACGTGTCTCATTTTAATCACAGCAGAAAAACACACTTGTACATTATAAGACATTATAGTTGCTGTCTGTTTTATTAAATATGACCCTGGAAATATGAAAACTGGATGGTCTTACTGTTTGGGTTACTGGCACCATAAGCGATCATGAGACAAGAGAGGGAAAAGCAGGCACTGAAAAGAAAAACACAACTCGTAAGTTAACACTTCACGCAAATTACACACTGCTTAAACCAGAAGTAACCTGTGTCCTCTTCTGAGTGGATCTACAGAGTTGCCCACCTGCCGAGCAGACGTAGTTTGCGCGGGCCGTATTTGTCCATGACGATTCCGAGAGGAAGTGTTATGGCACTGAGGAGGAAGGAGCCCACGGTGAAGGCCAGATTCAACATTTCATCCTGTTCCTTACAGATCAGCCAGCCGTTCATCCTCAGGTGATCATCTGGAGGGTTCAGAGGGACCATCTTCACCCCATCCTGAAACTCATCATACTCATAATCTGAATCATCAGACTGTGATGAAGACGCAGCTGGAGAGGAGAAGTTTGACATCGAGCTGTTGCCTATATAAGAGAATGAGAGAGAGACAGAGAGAGAGAGCGTGAGAGAGAGAGAATTCTAAAATGTTTATTGCTCTATTTACTCTTTCTTGGTATATATATTCACTTTAAATATTAAATAAATATTAATAAATAAATGCATTTTATTTATAAATTATGCCCATTTCAGTTGAACTGAGAGAGAATGAAGTGAAAAAAGTGAAAAAAAAATGTTGCTCTTATGACCATGAAGTAATGTACAATACAACATTTAAAAAACGGGATGTTTTGAACGTTCCTACAACTTTCAAAATAACATTTTTAACGTTTTTGTTACGTTATGGAAACATTCTTACAACCTAAAACTCTAAACTGGGCAGTCACGTGTGTCCCCGCTGTGAACCCCACTGTGATGTAATCATCAGATACTTGTAACTTTGGTTGCCTTCCAATCACGCGTATGCTACAAGTGCTGCAAGACTCCCAGAGCTGACAGTTCCATGAAGCTCACGAGTGAGACTTCTCAAAACACACAGATACACTCTTGTGAAACTCCTGTGGATTACAGGAAATTACAGGAGGAAATTAAGAGAAGTTTGTTTCAAAGCTGTTTGGAACTGTCTGTACATAGACCATCTTATGTGTCATTTCAACAAAAATGAAGCTGTCAAGATGTACAGAATGTTTAAATCTTTTAGATTAAATAATATTATCTTGCAAATTTGCTTTTTGCCCTGTTGGAGAGACCAACATCCTAAACAGTAGATCCTTGACATGGAAGTTTTGCATAAGACACTGTGACATCACTCAACCAGCATAACCCTGCACAAACCAGCTGGATCTGTGTGGATATAACTCTGAATTAAGCTGGTTTTGACTGCAGCTACTCTACAAAGTGTCTGACACAGACCTCCAGAATGAAGAATCACCATTATGAGGTGTCAGTACAGACATGAGATAAGCGCTGGAACTGATACAGCGGAAATGTAAGAACATTCGTTTCTTTATCTGGTTCTTCTGTGGGAACACAGTTTATAATAGACCCTTTGGACTGTAATATAATTCCTGTGTTATCTCACCATGCACACACATAAACTGAGACATTGTGCCAGGTAACAAGCACTCACTTAATATTAGGGGCACATTGGAGATTTATGAGCTAGATAATCTGACTTCATTTTGCTGATTAATGTCCCAGCTAACAGAGAATGTTCTCAGAAAGTTGCCTAATGTTTTCTCAGAGTTCTCTTACATTTATCAAAAAGTTCTTTCTGGTTTCTACGTTGGAAGAACCATTATATATCATATATCAAAATGTTATTTTTAAGTTGTTAGTGGAATGTTTTAAAAACAATATAGAATTAAAAATGTTTGAATAACGTTTATATAACCAAGCAATAATGTTAAAACAATAAAAAAACTGGACGTTTTCATAGAACATTTAAATTGTTTTGACATTTTGTTATTAACTGAAACGTTAGGGAAATGTTTTTACCTAAAAAGTTGTAACCTAAAACTGTCAGCTTGGATGTTGTTGCCATCTTAACCACTCTCTTAAAAAATACAAAATACACTCAGAAACAGCAACAAATAATCTTTCAAGATCTTAAGGAAGACCCAGTGCATGATGGGTATTAGATGTGTAACCACATTCACTACATATTCCAGTCTCATCCTGATGACACACGTGTCTTCTTTCCTCAGCCACAAGGAAGGAGGTTTAGAACTCAGTGGGAAACGTTCTGACGGTTCCAGGTTGATCGCACCTCCAGAGGCCGTGGGAAGAAAATCTTTCAGAGCCCTACTGCTAACGCGCAGAGGCCGTGTGGAATACGTAGGCACACATGTGCTAATTGGTGCCTACGCAAGATTAAAAAAGTCGAGGTAGAAGGACACACCCTGTGAAATAGCAGTCACCTGCACAACAATCAGATGAACTGAGTAAACCTAGTGATCAATCAGTTGAGTTTATCAGTTAACTTTACTGTAACAAACCCTGTATCACATTGGTATGATAGCGAGTAATTAATATTGCTTTTGATATAATCCTTCACATATTTTTCCTGATAGGTTGATTACCGGCTATTTCCTTTCTAAAGGTCACATGAAAAACAAAACCTTTCCAAACAGACTCAAAATGCTGAAAAATTACCCTAGAAATATAGGATAAATAAATCATATACAATTCATTTTAAACTGGTAACATACTAATACAAAGAAGAGGTCATTCTTCTCATTTAGAATCCTTTGCTGGCCTGTTTGTTGAGCAGATCTGATCAAACAAACAGAGACACAAAGTATTTCAAACCATTTCTGCTTGAAGAGGTGGAAACATGATGAAGACATGCTGCTGTTACGTTTTATATCACACATTGCTGATGAAGCTCTGTGTTCTGCTGCGTAATGAACCACAAGAACCACTCTGCTGACTCCTGCCTCATGACATAGTTCTGGACCTTTGATTCTTCTCTGTGGACTTTACCATGACACAATCCTCTAGCTGCAGACTTCAGCTCTTTTGTCTCGTGCATGAATCTATTACATCATCATCATGTGACAGGCCAGCTGAGCATGTCAGAAAACTGGAACTACAACAGTGACAAAAATGAGCGGTGAAACGTTTTATAGCTTTTTGTGCGTAAATGTTCTAAGCACAGACCTTCCCTGCTAACAATTTTAGGTCGTGAAAACGTTTTCCTTACATTTTCATTAAATAACAAAAACGTTCAAATTGCTATTTTGAAAGTTCTAGGAATGTTCAAATTGTCTAGCTTTTTAGATGTTGTATTAACATTGTTTCTTGGTTATAAGAATATTTTTCAAACATTTTGTTCATTCTGTAACATTTTTAAAACATTCCACTAACAACTTAAGCTAAGTTTTTGATAGATATGATATATAATGGTAAAAAGTTCTACTAACATTACTGCAAGAACATTTTTAATAACGTTGAGGGAAATTTTAGAGAATGTTAGCCAACGTTCTATGAACGTTCCCTGTTAGCTGGGTTAGCACAGACATGTATGATGGCTGGCACTCCACTCAGAATAAGTGCTATTCCTAGATCTACCCAAATGACAAACTCCTACAGTCTTCCTCACAAACAACTCTGTTTCTCATCATTTCACCCCGCTCCTCCCTCCTTGCTCTCTGCCAGGGAATTTATTTTAAACCAGCTTTTGTGATTAAATAGTCCTGAATGTTCTATTAAATCAAGACTCATTGCCAAGCCAGTGATATAAAGACATCATCGTCATTTATCGTGACACATCCCTAAAACAATAGACAGTTAATCAATTCAGAACCAATCAGGGGCTCTGAAACAGTGATAGCTGCAGATCATAAACGTCTTCATTTACAGAAAAGCGTCATTAGACTGCAGGTCTTTAATATAAAGGTGTACTTGATTAGGTCAGAGTTCCTGACTTCACATTCCAGTGTTTCACAGAGCTGTGGTGCTGTGAGAAACAGCTGATTTAATAGAGATTCTGGTGCAGCGAGTGTCTGTGGTCATGGGGCTGCTGAGGGAAGATTCTTTCTTCTTAGAGAAGGTGAAAACAAAAGTGTTTTGCTCTGGATAAGTTATGGCATATAAACACTGCTGTCAGTGACAGATTACAGTACTGTACACTACACACAACCCAGCTAACAGGAAACGCTCTTAGATTGTTGACTAACATTCTGTAAAGTCCTCAAAAAGTTCTTGCAGTAACATTAGGTGAATGTTTTCTCAGCGATAGTTGCGATACATACATTACAATGTCTAAAATCTGGACATTTTGAACTTTCCTAGTACTTTCATAATAATACCGTTAACATTTTTGTCACTGAATGGAAACATTAGGGAAATGTTCTTACAACCAGAAGTTATTAGCTGGGAAGCAGCATCCTTCTCATTTCCACAAGAGATGTCAGAGGTGTTTTTTGCAGGCTTTTGAGATAAACCTGGCCTTAATTTGTTCGCTCTGGTTCTTTGCACCTTAGGTTCTGCTTTGTAGTTTTTTGGGGATTAATAATGTTTTTACATTGTTAGTTCTTCTAAACTAGAATATTGTTTTCTGCATTCTTTCAAACAACCTCATTTAAATGTTTTTCTCAAATAAAAGTTCTTTGAGAACCTGTGGAAGTTATTCTATGACAGGCAATAAATCCATTTTTGGTTCTAATTTTTGAAACCTTTATGTTTTAGAGGGACTCGGGTTTGGTACCTGGATCTGTGCAGAGGTATGAATAGAAGCCCTCAGACTTTAGCATGATGAGTAAGGAGCCCCAGCCCAGAAGAACAGCAGAGAACAGCAGATTCTCAATGATGGCCGTCACGGCCATCCACCAGCGCCGAGCAAACGCTGTGGCCAGAGTCGGTGCCATTGCTGCAAGCTCGTAAAGCAGAAAGATGAGAGGAAATGGGTGGTGTGGACGAGTGACCCTTAGATCTGTAGAAGAAAGAGAGAGAAGAGTGTTTGGGGTCATTCAAATGGATTAACTCAGTTCATACATAAGGTTCTACATGTTTTTTTACATAAATACATCCTGTAGCTCAATAGAAACCAACACACGGCAACACCAGGGTCATGGGTTCAAAAGAAGTGATTTACACCTCATTTGTTATGTTTATCACTCACGGGTCTTTCAAAGTCACTTTGGTACTTTTGCAACACAGTGCTCAAACAGGCAAAGATATTCACTCTGCAACGTTGTTTAAACACATCACAATTCAGCAACTATGAAAGAGATTTCTGAATTCAGGAAATAATCGCCTTTATATAAAACACCACTTGCCTTTTCAAGAACAGATAATACTGACAAAGAGAAACCGTTCTGACATTCTTCCCACTATAGTTTAATACAATCACTAATAATATCAAAAATATTACATGATTTATGTATATATATTAGAGAATATTTGTTAAAAGTCTGACATATTATACACATCATAAATTCATACCTTTCAGCCTTTTGGTCCACGTACAAAGTCTCTCTCTCTTTATGTTTTTGCAACCTCTCTCTCTCTCTCTCTCTCTCTCTCGGCCCTTACTGAGAAAACTTTAGGGCAACCTTCTCATTTATAGCAATTTCATGCATCGGAGCGTTCCTATTGGACGCTTTGGGAGGCGGGACATGCCCGTCAGCCAATCAGCGGGGAGGTGATTCGCTTCCCATTCAGTTCATCTCTGTGAACTGCGTGTCGCAACATCCAGAAATAAATCTCGACTTCAAGAGATGAAGGAAATTAGTTTTACATCTGTCGCCTTTTAATATATTTATTTCCTCATCAGTGTTGAAATGGTTCATTTCGACCGACTTTATTGATTATAGGGACTCCTGATTTGACCTATTGGAAACTTGCTGTGGATTAGTGACGTCATTCTGCCTTTATAACTAAAGATCACAACTAAAACTGTTTGATTGAAGTTCTTACAACCAAGCCATAACGTAATGCAACGTCTAAAAAACGTTTTGAGCGTTCCCAGAACTCAAAGTAACATCTGTAACATTTTGTCCTGCTAATGGAAACGTTCGGGAAACGTTCTTACAACCTAAAACCAATAGCTGGGGAAGGAACGGAGCAGAAGATAAAGCAGCTGATAACTTGTTTTTCTGTCAACTGAGGTTGCAAACTGCAAAATGTAGATAAGACGACAAAAACAGAGCAGTAAAGTGTGTCATCTTCACAGGTCAACAATAACAGCTCGAAGTGTCTGAAAAGATGACGGATGTTGTTTCACTGGGTTATTAAATACATCAGAAACCATTCAGAAACCATTCAGAAACCATTCTCCAGTCCTGAATTCACTCACAATGCATTAAACATGTCAGTTTTCAGCACCGGTCGCCATGCTATCGTCTGAATTTATTCTCGAAACTCGCCCTCCTGTTATTTAGCGGAATAAAAAGTGCGCGTCCTCGAGTGCGCGTCCTCGGGCGTTGCTTCACTTATAAATCTCTTATAAATCTCGTATAAATCTCTTATAAATCTCCTATAAATCTCTTATAAATCTCCTATAAATCTCTTATAAATCTCCTATAAATCTCTTATAAATCTCCTATAAATCTCCTATAAATCTCTTATAAATCTCTTATAAATCTCCTATAAATCTCCTATAAATCTCCTATAAATCTCTTATAAATCTCTTATAAATCTCTTATAAATCTCCTATAAATCTCTTATAAATCTCTTATAAATCTCTTATAAATCTCCTATAATCTCATAAATCTCTTATAAATCTCGTATAAATCTCTTATTAATCTCTATAAATCTCTTATAAATCTTATAATCTCTTATAAATCTCTTATAAATCTCTTATAAATCTCTTATAAATCTCTTATAAATCTCTTATAAATCTCCTATAAATCTCTTATAAATCTCGTATAAATCTCTTATAAATCTCGTATAAATCTCTTATAAATCTCGTATAAATCTCTTATAAATCTCGTATAAATCTCGTATAAATCTCTTATAAATCTCGTATAAATCTCTTATAAATCTCTTATAAATCTCTTATAAATCTCCTATAAATCTCTTATAAATCTCCTATAAATCTCTTATAAATCTCGTATAAATCTCTTATAAATCTCCTATAAATCTCTTATTTCTGCGAATGAAACGACGGCCCGACCTTATCCTGCAGATAACGGTGCGTGTTTTCTGGTGCGATTGCATAACTAATTCTTCAGTGCTGAAGGACCTGAACAGAGATCAGCACCCTGTCATATTACCATTAAATGATATCTGTCACACACATCACAAATAAAATCCGGTATTAAACGAGCCGAGGAACGGCTGTTCAAATGTATATGCAACCTTTACAAACGTTCTGGGAACGTTTCCTGATCAATGCCTTTAGTGAAGGGTTCACACACGCTCCCCTTTATTTCAGGAGTTACTTGAGGACCTGAGAGTCAAAGGTTCAGCAGTAAAGTTGACTTCTCTCCATCATAATCCCTAACTAGTCATACTTGATGAACTTTAATGGAGAAAAAGCTCAAAATAAAGCCAAAACACTGCAAACCCTCAATGCAGTAACAGTAAATGACTGTAAATGTTTTAATAACATTATAAGACTATTTAACTTATCTTTGCTGTGCACACCGACTGACTGCTGTTTTCCACTATAGGAGATCTTGCATTAGATTTCATAGCGGTTTATTAAAAACGATTCAACCCTGTTCATGCATCAAACTATATTTGCAAATAAGAAACGGGGGCAGTATTATTTTCTTCGTGAAATTGTGATGGAAATGGTCAAATCCGTTCATGATATAGCAAAGATCGCCATCTCGTGGTTTGATACAGTCTCAGAAAAACTTCTTGAGAAGTTTTACGTTCAATAACAATTGTAGTCGTTCATCGTTACTGAGACTGTAATGCAAATGCACAAATCACAAAATAAATACACAGACCTGCATGCATATAAAACAAATAACACACGACTTCGATTATTACAATATTTAGATTAAACTAGTGTATGCACAATCTGACTAAATAAATTAATCACACTTTAATTGGTTAACAGATTATAGAAAAGGTTCATAGAAAACAGCGCCCTCTACTGGCTGATTCTATACCTACAGTTTCGTTTTCTTATAAAGCAGGAAACTGAATCTATAAAAGTGAATCCGGTTGTTAAGCTGTTCCTCTGGATGTACATGCAGTGAAATGGCAGAAGCCTGTTTTACAGAAGATCAGTTCTGTTGTCCAATCTGTCTGGATCTACTGAAGGATCCTCTCACCATTCCCTGTGGACACAGTTACTGCATGAGCTGTGTAACAGCTTGTTGGGATCAGGACGATGAGAAGAAAGTCTACAGCTGCCCCCAGTGCAGACAGACCTTCAGTCCAAGACCTGCTTTAGGTAGAAACACCATCCTGGCTGAAATGGTGGAGAAACTGAAGAAGACAAAACTCCAGTCAGCTGTTTCTGTGCAGGGTTATGCTGGAGCTGGAGATGTGGAGTGTAACATTTGTACTGGAAGAAAACACAAAGCTGTCAAGTCCTGCTTGGTGTGTCTGAACTCGTACTGTGAAAATCATCTGGAACAACACGAAAGCTTCTTCAGAGATAAGAGACACCTTCTGATGGACGCTACTGGACGTCTGTCAGAGCTGATCTGCTCTGAACACAACAGACCGCTGGAGGTTTTCTGTCGAACTGACAGACAATGTATTTGTTTGATGTGTATGATGGACAGACACAAAAACCATGACACAGAGAAAGCATCAACAGAGAGAACAGAAAAACAGGTGTTGTGTTGCTAATGACAAATTATTGCTTGTTGTTTGTGATATATTTGGTCACATGGTCTTTGCTTGTGTTACATGTTTACTATTTACAACAGACAGATTTGGACTAGGTCTAGCTCCACACACTAGGTCCAGAGAGGTGGAGCTGGACTTGGGGTGAGGCCGGAGCAAAAAAAGTAAAATAAAAATTGAGCAGACTTGCTTACGTACACATTAAAGTAACAGTATATGAGACGAACCAAATGTCACAAGATTTAATGTCTGTTAGACTGTTCTTCAATTGATTTACTGTTATTTCTCAACAGAGAGAGCTGGAGGAGAAACAGAGGCAATTAAAGGAGAGAATCCAGCAAAGAGAGAAGAAGCTCCTGGAGTTGAGAGACACTGTGGAGTCACACAAGGTGAGTTTTGAGAAGATGACTGAACAACTGCCTATGGCCTGAGATGCTGTGGCTCCAGCCCCCATGACCCTGATAAGGACAAGTGGGTTTGGAAAATGGATGAATGGATGTACTAAACAACTGACTGTTTCAGGATCAGTTTGGAATGTGGATCAGTTTCCAGCCCCTCTGAACCCCACATTGTGCAACAGACTGTCTGAGGTATCTTAAAGGTTGAGAACTTTCTCTGTGTGTCCTAACAGCGCTCTGCACAGGCAGCAGTGGAGGACAGTGAGAAGATCTTCACTGAACTTATTCACTCAGTTGAGAGGAGACGCTCTGAGGTGACACAGCTGATCAGAGATCAGGAATCAGCTGCAGTGAGTCAAGCTTAAGAACTCTTGGAGCGACTGCAGCAGGAGATTGAAGATCTGAGGAGGAGAGGTGCCGATCTAGAGCAGCTTTCACACACAGATGATCACATCCAGTTTCTTAAGGTAACAGCTCTAGAAAAGCAGGACACTGTTCTTCAGCAAGATCTTAATCAGAAATCATTTAAGACATCGCTAGATGACTTTTTTTATGTCGGGCCACCATTAACTTTTTATTGAAAGAATTTCTTGGACAATCTTTTATATTTTCATTCTGTGTTACATGTTAGAAAGAAATGTTTTATTATGAGTAAAGAGGACAAAATTTTTGGTGGAACTAATCCTTTCACCAGTTTTACATAAACCTTGATTAATATTTGTCATTTGATTAAAGTTATTAACAATATTCTCTTCATATGATCTTTTATATGTAGCTTTTATAACGTTGTTGTTCTTTGTGTGTCTGCAGAGTTTCTCGTCTCTCTCTGTCCTTCCTGAATCCACAGATTTACTCAATATCACTGTCAGTCCTCACTTTTCTTTTGATGATGTGGAAAAGAAAATCTGTCTGCTGAGAGGAAAACTTGAAGATTTCTGCAAGGAGGAGATAAAAAATATACCTGGTAAAATGCAAGAGATTTGTTACTTGTTTCAATATAGAGGATGAATTTGCTCTTTGCATAAAAACATCACATTTTAAAAATCTGTTGGTTTCTGTAGGGAGATGTATGAAGACGATGTCCACCCCTGACCCCAAAACCAGAGAGCAGTTCTTACAATGTAAGTGTTATAAAGATATAAAATGCAATAGACAGACTGACCGCTATATATCTGATTTTAAAAATCATTTAAAAAACTAACATGAAGATACACACAATGTGTGTCTGTAAAAGTGCCAATAGCAAATTTACAGACAGAGTATGTAGAGCTCACGTTCCCAACATTCACAATAAATGAGTGTACACACATACACAGACATAATTCTCCCAAATTCATTTAAATAAAGTAAAAAAACAGAATTATATGAAAACTGAATGAACATTGAGACATTAACATAACTTCTATAAGTATCTGTATTAATATTATGAGTAATAGAACAGTAGAAACTGTTTAGTTTTGTATCAATGATTTTCTTTAAAAGATCAAAGCATTAAGTAATTCATGATTAATACTTAAAGATATGACGTCAACATATATGTACATTTACATAGAAAATCAAATGTACTGTAAGTGGTTAATAAAAACAGGTAATAATTAAAAACAAACAATTTAGAAATACAACTTTCTTTTGTTCAGTGTTTGTATTAAAAAAGTGTACTGTATTGTTTAAGTCTTGATCATGTGTTTTATTTCTTTAGATTCCTGTAGACTCAGTCTGGATCCTAATACAGCAAATAAAAAGCTCTGTTTGTCTGAGAGGAACACAGTGGTTACTAATACTGATGCAGAGCAGTTGTATCGTGCTCATCCAGACAGATTTACCTATTATGTTCAGGTGTTGTGTAGAGAGAGTGTGTGTGGACGCTCTTACTGGGAGGTTGAGTGGAGTGGAAATGGTGACAGCTGGGTGGGTGTATCAGTGGCATATAAGAGCATCCGCAGGAGGGGAGATGGTAATGAGTGCAAGTTTGGAAGGAATAATCAATCCTGGCGATTGACATGCTATTCTTTGGATAACTTTAAATTCTGGCACAATAATAAAAAAATAAAACTACCTGTAGTTTCCTTTAGAATAGGAGTGTATGTGGATCACAGTGCAGGAACTCTGTCCTTCTACAGCATTTCTGACACAATGAGCCTCATCCACAGAGTCCAGACCACATTCACTCAGGCTCTCTATCCTGGATTTCTGGTTTCTCAGGGATCAACAGTGAAACTGTGTGATCTTACAGTACAGTAAGATCACACAGTTTCCTGTTTTCTAATTAATAACGCGCTAGTCTTATATAACCAGAGTAAAAACATTCTCATTCTCTGTCTAATAATGTTTTGTAAAAGTGGGGAAAATACTTAAGTAGTAAACTTACTGGCAATCTTAGACCCATCATAATTTTCTCTTTGTCAGTCAATATCAGATTCAGTCTGATGTTAAAAGTTGCTGTGCATCTGTATCTGACATTATTAAAATATTCAGTTGCCTTCAATTTTGTATATGAATATAAACCTTGCTTTTAATTCTCTTATTAACATTTACCTCTTTACCTGATTTTATGTGAATTATTGCCTACTGGTTACATATGTATGTCCAAATTACAATCTTGATTTACTGGTGATTTACTTGTTTTTCATTTTTCTGATGATTAAACGCTTCAAATGAAGTTAAAGGACTCAAAACATCCTTTATAAGACGGTGATTTCTGTTTTCAAATGACATACCCAACTGTGTCAGAGTGGGACTTTTGTATGTTTTGTATAAAATATATTATAATGCTAATGTCACCCTGTAGAAAATACCACAGTAACCATCCATTATGATATTAGGTATTAGCCTGCAATAAAGCATTTGCCACAGCTGTCATCCTGTCCCATTAAAGATTGTGTAAGCCTCAGATATCGTATGAAGCTAACCCCAGTTAACAATTAAAGGTTGTAAGAATGTTTCTGTAATGTTTCCAATTGATAACAAAAACATTAAAAACATTATTTTGAAAGTTTTAGAAATATTCAAAACGTACGTTTTTTAACCTATTAACGTATTGCTTGGTTAATACATGGAATAATGTAAGAACATTATTCCATTTTTTTCTATTTATATTTGCTAATATTTATATTCAATAGCATTTTGGATATGTGATATATAACGTTAGAAAACCGCTCTTCGACGTTACTGCAAAACGTTTTTTTGCAACAAAAAAAAAAAGCTGCAGTCTGTATTTTTTATTTAAAGTGATCAGAAATAAGATATTGAGCATATTGATCAGCGTATAACGTGAGCTGTCGGGTCGGATTTCGCGGATAGTGGGAGTTTGGCTTCATTTGACTTCAACAAACGTAATGAAGAGGGCGTCAAGTAACCTGCAATTTTATGTTTTAAACAGAGAAGGCAAAAAAAAATAAAAAATAGAGCAAAAATGACGGATTGTAGCTTTGATTTCATATAATTTGCAGTATTTGCAGTAACTACGGCGGTCGGTTGGTGTTCGCGGCGGAACCTCCAGGTGGCAGCACCGACTTCTCGCTGCAGTTACTCCCGCAACTCGCGTCCGAGCTTCCGGCGACGGCAAAATGGTGGACCCGTCATTATCTTCAGCGCCGTGCAAAACGACCCAAACCAGCCTCAAAACACCCAACACGAAACACTAGAGCCCCGCCATGTTTAAGAAAGCCAAGAGGTGCAACTTCAGGCGCCGGAATGACTCCGAAGATGAAGAGAAAGAGGCAGCCGAGGACGCGGCGAAACCGAGCGAGTCCGGCGGCTGCCCCGCTCCAAACGTCAACAGTCACGGTAACGGGTGTCAGTCCGGTCCGCTCACATCCGACAGAGAGAAGAAGAGGAAGAAGGAGAACCGAGAGGAACCGAAAGCGAGTCTGCTGAGCTTTCATGATGATGAAGGTACGCGCTGCTTTAAATGAAGGGGACGATGTAATGATGTTTACGTGCTGCTCAGAAATGTGCATACATTTCACTATTTGATCCGGATTTTCCTACACCTCTATGCTGATTTGATTTGCAATTGCCTTTAAAAGTAAAGTCATTTCATGTTTGGTCCAGTTTCCTCCTCCATTTCACTGTCCAGGCAATGCTTTCATTTCTCATCTTCTCTATCTGACTGTTAGATGAGACTGAAGTTTTCCGGGTGAAGAAATCCAACCACAGCAAAAAGATTGTGAAGCAGCTGAAGAAAGAGTACAAGGAAGATTTGGAGAAGAACAGCCATGTACAGGAGCAGGGCACACGGCCTGATGGTACAGAGCTTTGTTCATAGAGTATGGGCTAAATAAATCTGTTTTATCGTATGTGGAAAACATATAACGGTGAACGTGATACTTGAGATGTGACCTACATTGAACACCTGCAGCAGTGGGCGGCATCACTGCAGCAACTGGGAAAGGTGGGAATCGAACCTGTGACCTTTGGGTTACAAGTTTGACTGCCTAACCGTTAGGCCAAGACCGCCCCACAAAACAGAATCAATATTGTAAATGTTATTGTAGATATTAGATCCTGGAAGAGCCCCCAGAAGTATTACAGCTCTCTAATCTAATCGTGCGAGTTAAACAGTAGCTAAGGACTTAGGTTTATTTCTTCCAGGTGGACCTGCTCGGAATCTGGTATTTAAAGAGGAGCCTCTACAGGAAAGCAGGGCCAGCAGTGAGCAAGGAGAAGAGGAAATGGAGGTGGACAGCAATGAAGAACAAGTGGAGGAGAGTGATGCGAAAGGTGGAGCGTTCAGTCAGACTCTGTCAGCCCTCAGCTCCCTCAGACCAGGTGAGCACCACCACGACCCTCTCAAGACCTGTAGAGCAAAATACAGTAGAAGTAAGCATGAGCAGCTTGTTTCTAGTGTTTAAACACACAAAGAGCTTCCATACACACCTCGAGCTCCTACTGGTGGGTGTTGTGTTTAAACATTGAATGTTGTCAAACATTGAACATGCCATCTCAAATCTGCGCTTTTATACGCCAAACAAAGTTTGTTTTGGTCCATTTACGACCCGTGGATTCTGGTGAATCTGAGGCTCGTGTAAAAGCGATCAGTCGCTCTGTTTATATCAATAATAAGTCACGCCTTCACACAGGTGAGATCCCAGATGCCGCGTTCATCCACGCTGCTCGTAAGCGCAGACAGATGGCTCGGGAGCTTGGAGGTGACGCCCCATTGGTGGAGAACGAGACGACGGGCAAACGCCTCGTTCATGAGGACGAGAATGGCGGCAGCGAGGACGAGGATGAGAAGAGAATCGTCTTCAGTGGCGTCAAGCTTAAGAGTCAGAGGCAGAAAATAGCAGAGGAGATTGGTCAGTGTGTGACACGCTGTGCTGGCCATTAGGTTATGTGTCGTAGCTCAGAGGTTATATGAAGGTTGCAGGTTCAAAGCCAAGTGAATTATAGAAATTCCCCATTACTAATACATTTATGAGCACAGAATAGTCAAAATATTAAAATCCTTGTTAGAATAAATCTAGCATAATCTCTCTTTTGACCCCCTAAAATGATCAGTTCTGTCTGTCTTATTACAGCTTTTGTAATTCAATGCCAATACAGCCATAGTACACACGGAAGTCAGTTTAAATAACAAATGAGTCACTTAAAAAAGAAGAGTCACTATAAATAAAAAATGTTGAGAAATGGAACCTATGAAGACACATTCCTTGAACCAGGATGTGACCTGACTGTTTGTTTTGGTTGTGTGTGTTGTGTGATTCAGGTATTGAGTGCAGCGATGATGAAGCGCTAGACAATGGACAGGATGAAGAAGTGAGTCGCTGGGAACAGGAACAGATCAGGAAAGGCATCAGCATCCCTCAAGTGAGTCTCATTAACTGCTAGAGCATTGCGTTAGCAACGCTAAGGTTGTGGGTTCAAGTCACAGGGAACACACATAATGATCAAATCGACAGCCTGAATGCACTGCCAGTTGCTTTGGGTAAAAACATCACTTTCTGTTTTGGTCTTTCAGGTCCAAACCACCCAATCAGAGGACACCGCCATGTATTACCAAGGCGGTTATGATGCACAGCCCTATGGAGCTTCCTACGCCATGCAGTTTGCCTACACGCCCGTTGCTGTCGGAACAGAAGGCAACAAGGGATTGAAAGCAGAGACATCAGTGCCCTATCCCATCCCCTCTAGTGACCTGACCCCAATAACCACAGATCTGGTAAAGAAACGTCTAAAGGACAGGTACGGTCTGAGCTGCCCTCTTACTGTACAGCGGTTACTGTAAACCCTCAATTTTCTACCTCAGTTCTGTGCAGTTTGTTATTCTTTTGCTGACAGAAGTGCAGCGATATTGTTTAGGCTTGTGGGTTTTCACTCACTTTGAATGTTCTGATACACACACACACATGTATCTGACACAATTCCTGTAACTTTTCACCATTTACAAAATGGGGATGAATTGCTCTTTGGACTTCCAGAATAATACCATGAGAAGGTGCACCAGGAACATCTAAGGAGCTTATAAATCACCTAGTTAATGCTGGTTCTCTTCTATCATGGACAAGATTAAATTGTACACTTGTTTTATCATTCTAATTGCTTAGACATCTCTCTTTTAGCTTGTCTAACAGAGCCCACACCTGCTGCCAGAATGTGAGATACATACAGTCCCTCCATTATTTCACTAATAATGAATCTCTGTGACTCCCATTCCTCAGGCTGATCTTCCTGCGTCAGGGCCACAGCTCCAGTGCCCTGCGCTTTCAGCAGATCCAGGAGGAGCTGGAGGCCTCTAAAAAGACCATCCAGCTCCTGGAGGGCTCCTCGCAGGAGGCCGCAGACAAATACAGATTCTTGCAAGAAATGCGAGGGTATGTTGGAGACTTGCTTGAGTGTTTCAGTGAAAAGGTGAGAATGAGCTAATGATTTATGATTTATGCTTTTGTTTTTATTTGTATTGATTTGACAGTTTTTCTGTTGTTTTTGGCTATTGTAGATTGCACTCTGTTTTTGTTTATAACCTTAAAAGTTCATTCAGTGTTGCTCACAGTGTGTTTGAATTGTGTAGTTCATTTTAAAGATGTGCCATTTTCTTAATCACTTATTTCACGTGTATGATCGGATATGTTTTCGTAATTTGGCATTTTTACCATTGTCACATTTTTATAAATTCTTGATTACTGTATAATGTTTCATCTCTTTCCTCACAGCTGATGGGAACTTTAGCATCAGGACATGTGCTTTCTTTATGGCCGTTGGTCGCTGTTTATACATTTTGCTCTTAATGGCTTTATTTCTTTCAGAAAAAGAGGTGCTGTGTAAACAGGTCATGGTGTTTTTGGTGGGGCATGGAAAACAGATTTGATTCTTGAATCTGATTACTTGAAAGATAGTCTTATTCTAAACTTATGAAACAAGTTTTCACCCTGTTAACAAATGTGGACAATGTTTTTGTTTGTGAAATGTTAATGTCAGCTGCTACCCAGCTAACAGGGAACATTCTCAGAATGTTAGCTGACATTCTCTAAAAGTTCTCTTAAAATGATCAAACACATTCTTGTAGTAACATTAGTAGTATTTTTTTTGCATATCAAAAACTTTATTCTTCAGTTGTTATGGAACAATTACAAAAAGTTAGAAAATTAACAATGTTTAAATAACATTCTTATAACCAAGCAATAACATTAAAACAGCATCTTAAAAGCATCTTAACTTTAAAATAACATTTTAATGTTTTTGTTACTTACAACTAAAATTTGTTCTTACAACTAGAATTGTTAGCTGGGTAGGTGTCCGACTTGTTGTTTTAACATCACATTATAAAAACATTACAGCTTTAATAACTGAAACAGGACAAAAAGCTTTTCTGATATTGTCAGAATCTATTTTTGATGCATTTAAAACATCTCTACAGTGTCTCATCCAGACTGTTTGATCAGAGCAGAAAGTCTCATGCCACAGCAGAACATACTTGAGCCCCTGCTTCGGTTTCCGGCCCCCTCTCCCCATCTTTGCTTCAGCTGTCACAAAAAGCATCGTATCTTTCAGGTGCCTGTTATTCTGGAGCTTGAGGCCGCCATGCACCAGTTACTACGGCAACGGGCGTCTCGTCTGGTCCAGAGAAGACAGGATGATATTAAAGATGAATCGTCGGAGTTTTCCAGCCTTTCAAGTCAGTCCATCTTGAAGGTTTTTATTTTTTATTTGAATGGCCTCATTGATTTCCGACTCCCACCCCTTACCTGTAGCTGCAGTGTAATATTTACACTAACAGTTGATTTCACATTTATGCATTTGGCAGACACTTTTGTCCATCAGAATAAAAGGTGTGTGTTTGTGTATTTCGGATGGTATGAATTCAGATTGATTTGAATTAGTGTTCACGCTGAATCAAAACATTCGTAAGATTCTGAACCGGTAAGTTTGGAAGAGAATTTCCATCTCATCACAGAGATATTTCCTTATATTTCCAAAGCAGATATGAATTAGTAGATTTGAATACATGTTTAAGTTTAAAGGTGTGTACTGAAGTATATCAGGAAGCAGAGTTTTTAAATATGCTTGAGTAGATGTTTGTTGGGATAAGAGTTCATTTTTACAGCAAGTTAACATGAGTTATTTCTGTTTCAGGTAAAGCCGTCATGGCTCCGAACCTGGACTCGTTCGGACGTGATCGCGCCGCTTATCAAGAGCTCGCCAAGCAGAGGAGGATAGCTGAAAGAGAAGCCAGGCGGTACGCATTTACCCGTATTTGAATAGCCAAGAAATGACCAATAAGACTTGCAGTGGTATCTCTAGACTTGGACCAGGCTGTCTCTAGACTTCAGAACTGACCATGAAGCTGTTTGATTTTTACCAAACAAGATTGTAGTTTCAAAAAGTGATATTTCCAAACAGAACTCGACGCAGGCAAGCGAGAGAGCAGAACAGCAAGAGAACCGAGCATAAGGAGGGCCTGTCCAGTGATGATGAGGAAACATCTACTGACATTACCAGCTACAACCTGGAGAGAGGTGACCACTCCAGCACCCTCATAAAGACCTGCAGGATCTGATCTGTACTGATTTAAAGAGACAGGATGACAATATTGTGTATTTGTGTTTTCTTAACCAGATCGAATCTTAAAAGAATCAAAGAAGGTGTTTGAAGATGTGCTGGAGGATTTCCACTCTCTGGACAGCATAAAGTCGCACTTCGAGACCTGGAAGAAGTTGTATTTCACAAGCTACAGGGATGCGTACATCGGTCTCTGCCTGCCCAAACTCTTCAACCCCCTCATCCGACTGCAGCTCATCTCCTGGTCTCCACTGGAGGTGAGGAAGATGAATTATAATCTTATTTATCTTGCATTACCTTAATATGAACATTTCTAAGTTTAACAAGCGCTTTTATCCAAAACATCTTACAATGCATTTAAAGTTTGCGTTTTATAAGCATGTGTGTTCCCTGGAATCGAACCCATGATTTTTACGCTTCTAACCTAATATTAATTAAGCTACAGAAATGCTGTAATGTTTACTTTTATAAAAATGGTTTTGTTGGAATCCGTGATGTAACAGAATACCAGTATTGACAATAACTGTGACATTTATAACTGTATTCATTGATATTCTGTTAATACTTCACATCATGATAATATTGTGAATAATTCAGCACCAGTATCTGCTTGGTACTCCAACACAGTAGGTGGCACTGTTGCACCCATTTAACATTTTGCCTTAAGAGCCACAAATGTTACAAACTCTCTCTCTCTTTCTGCCTCCCTACTCTCACATTTTGAGTATGATTGTTTTCAATATTTTTTTGAAAATGCGTATTGATATCACAGTAGTTATTGTGAATTCTTTTGTTCACGTTAATTGTGAAAATCTGATATTGTAACAGCCCTAATCTGAATGCTTCTGCACAGGTGGAGTGTGCAAACTTTGAGTACATGCTGTGGTTTGAGTCTTTGCTGTTCTACGGCTGTGAGGAGCAGAGCGCTCTGAAACAAGAGGAAGATGTTGATAACGGCCTGCTGCCTGCTATTGTGGAGAGAATTCTTCTTCCAAAACTGGCAGGTCAGGACGTCCTCACGATTCAGGCTGTTTCATTCAGTATTTTTTACTCTGATCTCAGATCAGCACCTTTCAGTGTGATTTTTGTTCCCCCAGTGTTGACTGATCAGGTGTGGGATCCTCTCTCCAGCAGTCAGACGTCAAGGTTGGTGGCTTTCATGCGGCGGCTGATCAAAGACTATCCCACCGTTCTGCACGGCGACAACCGCAACACGCAGGTCAGTGAACAAGCCCATCATTTCTGCCATTGGTCAGATGTACAGGTAGCCCCGCCCCCAAACTGATGCTGTTGGTTGAGCACATTGCTCATTAAAGCCTCACGTTCTTAATTATTTTATTAGGAGCTTTTGAAGACCATAGTCATGAGAATGCGACGGACTCTGGATGATGACATTTTCTTACCTCTGTTTCCAAAAAAGTAAGAATTAGTCATTCCGGTTGCCTCTCATTATATAATTAAAATATAAATGTGATGTTTTATTCCATCTAAAACTGTTTTTTGGTACTTTTATGCATGCATTTTGTCTAGTTTTAAGTTCTAGCTTTAAACTATTGCATTTTTAAACCATTTAAAATCAACTTGAGAAGGTTTTTAAAAATGTTAAGAAAATGTGAATATGAATGTACGTGGTGCTCACACCTCTTGTTTCCTGTATTATTTTGCATCAATATCAACTGTGTTTTCCTTTCAGTGTGATGGAAAATAAGAACTCTGGTCCATACCTCTTCTCCCAGAGGCAGTTTTGGTCTTCTGTGAAGGTACGGTCATGCATCGGTGTGGATGCGTAATAGCTGTGCCCATAATGTGTTGTTTTATTTCTACTTCACAAGCTACTTATACCTAACAAGCAGTTTTGCCACTGTTGTACTCTGGTTACTATGGTAACAAGTTCTCTTACCCTGTACTCTTGGTCTCAGTTCCTTGGGAATGTTCTAATGTGGGACGGGATTCTGTCTCAGTCGGCTCTGAAGGAGCTCGCCGTGGACAGCACGTTGAACAGATACATCCTCTCGACCCTGCAGTCCACAGACGTCAGCCAGGAATGTGTGGAAAAATGCCGCAGGGTACTGTTAAAAGCCCCACCCACATTTTTATATAATCTGTCTGGTGATTTATTAACATGGCTCATGTTAACAACTGAAATAAGATCATGTGATCATATGACCCGCCCCTTAATGATTTGCTCTTTGCTGCCCCCAGGTGGTGGAGTGTTTTCCTGTCCAGTGGTTCAGCAGTCTGAGGGGTCAGCAGACTCTCCCTCCGCTGGAGAACTTCTGCAGGTTCTTGAAACACGTGGCCAGTTCTGTTTACCGCTCCTGCATGGCAGGATCAGACGTGGAGAAAAGAAACGCCAGGTGAAGTGGTTTTTAAAACATTTTATAGATGTTTTAAAGAACATCTCAACACCTTTGAAGAAGTCGCCCAGTGATATAACAAAATGAATTCAGAGCTTGACAGGATATCACATTGACAGGAAATGTCATTTTGCATGCCTTGTAACATGTAATATTCTGTTTTTTACTGTAATTAATATACAGTTCTGTCTCCTACAGGGAACACATAAAGGAAGTTATTAGGATTCTGGGTCGACTCAACGCTTTTGATCATGTGATCGCAGTTGCATCAGAACATGGCATCAAAGATATAAAAACCCTCCTGGAGACCAAATGAATGACAGGACGTGGTAACATATGGAGGACTGTCTGACTCGACGCCTCTCTGATGAACTTTACAGTGTAAATTTTGTGAATATTGTACATTTTGCGTGTGACTGAAGGAGTTGAAGTTTGTAGTTGAAAAATTCTGATCCATTGGTGGAATTCGTGATTTTTCTCCCTCAGAAAGTGATAAGATTCGACACCAAAGTTGCATCCAGTGAAAACGCCAACACAGCGTTTGATCTCGGTTTGTGCACTTTGGTGTGAAAGGGTTCTGTAATCTCTTTCCTGTGGAGACGTCTATGCTCTTTTAAGCAAACGAGGTCTTCGATGGATCGTTTAAACTGACATCCATCAGTCCAACACCTGCATGTTACTTACAGATTGACTCTTTTCCTCCCTGGAAGGCTCTGCTTTCTTTGAGTTTACAGCAGTGTTTAAACAATGGTCAAGACACGTTTATGTGCATCTTAAATAATCCAGCATTTGTGTTCATGTTCAAAACAACAGAACTCATTCATGATCAAATGAACGTGAACAAAACTACGGGCTGCCTAAATATATGTCTTTGTTTGTTTTCTGGACCCTGAAATGTGTTCTTATTGCATAAATAAAAATGTGAATGGGTGTTCAAGAAAATGTTTATATATAATGGTGTACAAAATGCCTGAGACTGTTGTTGTCTTATGTTCCTGTAGCTCAGTTGGTAAAGCATTGTGTTAAACGTGCAAAGGGTTGTGGGTTCGATTCCCACTAAACACAGGTACTAATAAAACATACACCTTAAAAAGTGACTTAAGTGTCTGCCAGATGTGTAAGTGTTTAAACATTTTAAACCATTAATGTAAAATGAGAAGCATGAAAGATTCTTCCCTCCTAGTTTACCAATCAAATAAGCTTAATTTGACAAATTATAATTTAATTGAGCTTTTTTTGTTCAAATAATCAGATTTTTCAATGATGAACAGTCAATATAAAAATCAAAACAGAAGGATTTGAGAAGCAGCTCTCTGACTTTCACATCCAGCTGTATGTTTCCTGATCAGAAATTCACCTACAAAACCAAAGTGCGTGTAAAATGCACAAACATTAATAATATTAATGTAAACGCACGTATTATTCTGGTGAAAGATGAAATGATCTGAGTGCTTTTGCACGCAGTTCACAGTTTGCACATGAAACACTTTGTAGTTGTGTCAACAGTTTCTGGCTGTAGTTCAGCCTGAAGGAGAATACAGTATACTTCAGTATCTGGCTTTGGTTATATAGGTGTTTGCATTTGTTTACACAAAACTGTGAATACAGTGAATGTTTGTTGTAGTTATTAGGAACATGTGATTGTCTTTTCTGCCAGTATTTGTTATTTTTAGCTATTGGATCGGTCTTGAAGAAAAGTGAATAGTTATGGTCCTTCCATCCTTCATTTTAAGTTGGGGTATTCATTGATAGGTAATGTTAACTGTTTAATTCATTGATAGGTAATGTTAACCATTTATTTCACTGATAGGTAATGTTAACCGTTTAATTCATTGATAGGTAATGTTAACTGTTTATTTCATTGATAGGTAATGTTAACCGTTTAATTCATTGATAGGTAATGTTAACCATTTATTTCATTGATAGGTAATGTTAACCATTTATTTCATTGATAGGTAATGTTAACCGTTTAATTCATTGATAGGTAATGTTAACCATTTAATTCATTGATAGGTGATGTTAACTTTATTTAAATAATTTAAATAATGCATATGAAATGTTACCTATTTAAATAATGCATATGAAATGTTACCTATTTAAATAATGCATATGAAATGTTACCTATTTAAATAATGCATATGAAATGTTAACTATTTAAATAATGCATATGAAATGTTACCTATTTAAATAATGCATATGAAATGTTAACTATTTAAGTTGCAGTGTGGGTTTTTGAAGCACAGCTTTGACTGTTCCCTGACCAGCACAGTTGGATGCATCTTGAGGCCTCACTTGTGACTGTGCACCAGTTTCCCTGCACTAAAAGTCGGGAGGGGCTTTATGAAACCCGATCCAGGTACCTTACACACACACACACACACACACACACACACACACACACACACACACACACACACACACACACACACACACACACACACACACACCACCTGTCAGGAGCCTCAGTCCCCATAACACACACGACTTACAGAGTGAACACAAGCTGAAGAAAGTTTCCGATACAAACCCGTCCGGATCCAGTGCGGTGTGTCCTGAGCCCGGCTCCGAGGTAAGAGTTCAGTGTTTGCTCGCTTGTTTTTCGTTGTTTGTCGTGCATTGATTACGGGCCGCTGTGTGAAAGTAAAACCGGACGCGCCGTTCCCTCCGTTAACGGGGCGGGGACGCGGGGCGCTCGCACGCGGTCTGCCCTTCCCGTTCATTGTGCCCCTCGAGCATTAACGTTGCGTTTCGTTAACGTTATTTCAACGTTAATGAAACGCAAACGGTAGCGTGGACGGCTTGGTTCGGGTCCGAGCGTTTGTGGGGCGTCACGGGTTTGTTATGAGCGCTTCTGCATGCCGCTTGCGACCCTTGTGTTGCATGTCGCTTTTTACATGCATTACATGTCCTTTTTTACATGCATTGCATGTCGGGTTTTTTAACATGCATTGCATGCCCGGTTTTACATGCATTACATGCCGCTTTTACACGCATTACATGCCGCTTTTACATGCATTACATGCAGCTTTTTACATGCATTGCATGCCGTTTTTACATGCATTACATGTCGGGTTTTTACATGCATTGCATGCCGGTTTTTTACATGCATTACATGTCGCGTTTTTACATGCATTGCATGCCGTTTTTTACATGCATTACGTGTCGCTTTTTACATGCATTACATGCCGCAAGAAAAGAAACAACAAAAGGCGAGATGAAGTGTAACTTTACAATGAAGTTCCGGTGAACAGATGCAACTTCTGACTTTGAAAACTTTGCACAAGTATTGACCTTCATTTGTTCATTTTCACTGCGGTAATTAACTAAGGCTAACAAACCTTTTATTGTAAAATGTTACCAGTAAAACATTACAAATAGAGACAATCTATACAATAGAAATGGTTTTGAAAGCTTCAAATTAAGCTGCATCTGTAATACATTGTAAGTGTTATACAGTAAGTTTCACAAAATATGTACACATGAGATATGTTTTGTTCTGTACCCTGTCATTTATGTACATATGATATAAAGTGTGACCTTTCTTATTCTTTGTCTTTCTTTTTTGTAGCCTAAAGGAAACATCGCATTTCTGTTGGGGCATTGTGGCAAATGCGTTGCAGGTAAATCTTTTCTATTTATAAGTGACCTGCAGTCCCTCTCTCTTCTAGTAAGAGTATACGATCTAAAAGAGACCTCATGTCAGAGCAGCTTTCTGAAGACATTTACTGGGGACTCTCAGAAAGGTGGACGGTTTTCTTTCCAGGCGAGACTGAAGTTTGTTGTTATCTGTTTATTTTAGATGGTTTTGGGTCCATATAACTGTTCATTTGTTATTTTAACTTCAGCTTCAAATAAATCGATGAAGAGTAAAAAATAGTGAGAACATACACAAACCAAATGACATCAAACCGTGATCGCTCATTGCAAAACATAGCCCTGTCCCATCAACACACACTATCTTTTAGGAACATTCATCACCCTATAAACTGTATTTATATGTAAACGATGTTTAGTGCTTTACTGCTCAGAGAGCTCGTCTGTTGAATGGAGCCAGGAGGGGTCTTTGTATATAACTGTGCCTTCCCCAGACCTGATGGGTTCTGAAACAAAGGTTTCCTGGTGGTTTCTGCCTGTAGTTCAGAGGAATTATTCATCAGTAAATATTCAATGTCTTTTGAATGAACCCGTTTGAAAGGCAATGCTTTGAATGTTTCCAGATTCCAGCTGCTGATGTCACACAGAACAGATCTGATGATCCTGGATGGTTTATGTTGTTGTTCTGCATTTGACTCCTGGTTTAGATTGCATACCATGCTATAATATTTGTACATGGCGTGTGTTTGTTAATGAATCCCACACTCTCAATGCTGGTCTTTGTGGTCATTTATTATAGTCTTGTAAAGATCTTGATGGTGGTTGATCACCTACAGTTAAACGTTTATTTATCTTAAACCCAAAGTAATCCGAAAAACAGACTCTGTGCAAATAGCGCACAGCAGAGACAATAACAACACAAATCATGAGTTGTGTAAAGTAGGAAAACTTGTTGGGATTTGTGACTCCTCTCATGGTCCTGCATGTATTCTGCGATGTTGTTTATGTAAAGAGATGAATGTGTGAAAAGATATCACTGGATGTGTGATTGTGGAAGGTTAAAATCCATTATTAATGCTTATAAACTATCACGTGTATGCATTTATACTTTTTGATGATTGATTAATTATTGCAAAAGTGCAAATTAAGAGTGGAACAATATTGATGTGTTTCAAATTAGTCACTTATGAGGTCCTACATGCTTATACAGGCAGGGAATCACTTTGGGCTATATGTACGTGGACTGATGTTGAACATTTTGTGTACAAGAAAATAATAATCTACATAGTCCAGGATGAGTGTCAAGGAGACAGGATGTTCTTATGAACAGACACAATGTCAGTATTACAGGTATAGAACTGGCTTGACTCCAGACAACAGACAGCTGAGGCTCTGTGGACCTCAGTGACCCTTCTGAAGGTTCTGCATCTACAGGAATGACATTGATTTACCCCCAACTGGTTTAAGCCAATTCATGACAAAAACACTGAGTGAAACTTACACGTCATTACTGAAAACAGCCAAGATGTATTCCTCTATAACCCCTAGTGAAAAGACCATTGAAAGGTATTTTCAGTAGTAACTCTTTAAAAATACCCCTTAAACTCACTTGAAAAGTACGGTTTCCTTCCTGTGTTGATATATTCTCGATTAAAACAAGACCTTTGGGCTGGGCTTTTTATTTTTTATGGAGAGCCAATAGGCTTCAGTTACATCGCATTCATGAACCGTGATTTGCTGCTTGTGAATTGTTGCAGGTGGCATGAGGGGAGAGACAATGTCATTCTAGAGCATCTGATTGGACAGAATTCTGCGTAGTTGAAGATGAGTCCATATTTTGAGTCCGTTTTCCTATAAACTTAATAACCTTAACCTGTAAATTGTAAAGGTGTTTGTCTGTTAAAGTTACATTTGGCAGGAGTTTTAATAGTTTAGAACTATGAACCTGAAATTGGACTGAAAGCCCATAACCTATAAATAATTTTGATTTCATGCAGTCTATAAGAGGCGACGTTTCTAGGAAAGAGTGAAAGACGCTTGTGATACTTTAACACACTTGCGGTTTTGTTCGTGACTTGTTTTTGCTTTCTTGTTTATGATGTGATGAAATCTAGAGGTTAGACAGTGGTGGTTTTGTCACACCGGCGACTGGCTAGACGCCTGTGAGTTTTTTATTTGACATTTCGGTCAAATACCAAAACCGAAGAATGTTTGTCACATTCCAGCATGTTTTAAAATAATAACAACAGCCATAAGTGTGTAGGTTAAGGGTAGTCTAACACAGCCAGGTACATCTTCCCCATTCAAGCATTTCACATGCACTTGAACAGACGTTGGAAAAAAACAGATAACAAAATGTGTCCGTTTTCCTTCTGGAGAGAATCTCTGTCCTTGACCCTCTTTCCTATTCGAACACTCGCTGTGTCTAGAAGCGTTGTTATGATACGCTAAACATTGTGACGTCAGTCTGTCACTGTATATTTCACCGTTCACATGCTGGTATTATTATATACGTTGAGAATTGGTTATTAGGAGGAAGCTCAAGCTATACCTTTACACCACTGCACGTTAAATGACAAAACAAAAAGCCGTGCAGTGATTGGCTCCCAGAGTCACACCCTCACTCTGCCTACCTGCCTAATTTAGCCAGATAAACTGTCTGTGCGTGACGGTGGTCACCTGACTCCTGAACGCCCGGCTGAGCTGAAACATGGACGATAGCAACCAAACATACTCAACACTGCTGGCAGATGTTATCAGAATCAGTTTTGAATGATTTAGATTTTTTCCACACGGTTTCCTGCCTGCATCAATCACATGTACAGACCTGCCATTTATATGATGTCACCTGAGAACAAGGTTTAGTTACTCAGAAGTTTCCATAACTCAGGAAAGAGACATTAGCTTGTGACATTGTCGGGATCTCTTTGAAGAGACAACGTGAAAGTATTAAGGAAAAGCAGATGGCGGTTAGCAGTCTTATTTGCGTGTGTTTTCTTTTTTGATGAGGTATATGAGTATGAAGGGACCTCAGATATATGAGGTATATGAGGCATCACAGAACGGTCCTCTTGATATTGTGAGGTTTCAGTCACATTAAAGCATTACATGTGAATCTCCTTTAAAACGCATTAACACCATCTGTGGTCCTGCAGCATTACTGCAGCATGGCAGAGAGACAGAGACCTCTCAACACCTCTTATGTCACTCCAGTGAGGCGGTTCAAACCGGCTCACCGACCGCTCAGGACACCAGGAATTCTGGGATATCTGAACGAGGTCCAGCTGGAGAGCAGGACTTGAGAGTGTGTCTAGATTACCTCTGACTTTGATTAACCTTTGGATAAAAACCAAAGAGAGCAGTCATTTTAGTAGATGTTCCTCAACTTTTTGTGCAGGTTAGAAGACTCTTAACGTTCCCATTACGCTGTTCTTGTGCTCTGTTCTTCTTTTTGCTGGTACACGTGACTTTTGTACAGTTCAAATTTAAATTCAAATGATAGCACTTTATATAATAAAAATTCTTTCAGACTACATTTATGAAAAATAGTGCCTTATAAACACCTGCAAGCAAGTTATTTAGGCATCGTTTAGATATGCATTTTGCAGACACTTGTATGCAAAGTGACTTGCGGCCATTCCAGGAATTCATTTTCCCATCTTGTGACTTTCATGGGAACATGTGAACTTTGGCGTAGGTACAGGAACATCTTTCCATAGTATATTGTAAACAGAATTTTTAACTTTGTCTAAAATCTCTCCTGAAACAATATGGTCACACCAGCTGCAAAAGACAGATCAGAGTATAACAGATTTACTGATCCTTTATACGTTTCGTAACACTTTTGTGAAGAACCCCAGTTATCTTTACTAAGCGTTAATCTTGTTTCAATGAACTTCCAGTATTAAGCAGTGGGAAATCTGGCCAAAGCATGTGTTCGCGGTTTTAGCAACAGCTTGTCGGGCCCTCATGCCATGCCTGTGTGAGTTACATGACAACAGTTGAAGATGCAGCGCTGGTGTGACTGCTGACCTGTTTCCATGTGGGGTCTGTGTTGTGTGATCCATGCATCTGAGAACGGAGATATCCGATAGGCCCCAAAGCATCATGGGAGAAAAGGTTGTCACCTCTCCGTCTGTGGAACTTTCCATTTAAGTGTGGTATGACAAGAAGCCGGTCCCCTTTGCTGTTTAGAATGAAGCGCCAAAAGAAAAGTAAACTGGGTCATGAATTACAGCAGGCAAAGTTATGCGCTCACACTGAGTGTGCTTTCAAGGATCCAAGCTAGTCGTAATAGTTAAGCAACTCAATAGTTGAGTTACTGTTAAGAATAGTTAGTCGCACTAAACTTGTAATAAAAATAACAGCAGTTTTTAAAGCTGCAATCCACAACTTTTTATGGGTTTAACAATGGAAATAAATTGAGTTATTGAGTAAGTACATAACAGATCAGTGTTCAAAACAATCTCCTTACCTTATCCCAGATCACAATGGTAAGTTTATAATTATAATATTATATATTATAATTATATATTATAATAATTTAATAATTTGAGCCGTTGGATACGTTTTCCCAGGTAATGTCAGTTTGGTTTCATTTGACTTCAACGTGTAATGAAAAGAGATGGCGACAGAGAATCAAAGGTTACGGATGGCAACTTTAAAAACAATTGGGCACAATACAGTAGTTTTAAAAGAGCAATGTCACACTGCATCTACTTGTCTCATAGTCTACAAAGATGTTTTTATAATGTAAGATGAAGACAGTATGTACTGCTTCAGATCTGTAGTATGATCTTAATAGCTATTAATGTAAGTTGCTTCATTCACAGAGATTCACCAGTTTAACAATTTGAAACACTCAAACCTGGAACATTTGAATACATGCTGTTCTCAAAAAGCTTGCAAACATCAAACCCAGCCATTCTTTTGCAATTGCATGTATTTTTGCCATCAGATTCCACTCTGGGTTGCGTAATATGTCAGTTCATAACACTGTTTGTGTGTGTGTGTCTTAGCATGATAAATTAGCCCTCAGTGGGCCTCTCCAACTTTGCCACCAGTCACACTTCATACATTTCTATCCATGTTGCTCAACGGTTGGGAAAAGGGAACTGAGTCAGACAGACTCTGACTGAAGTGTTGTGGATCACTGCTCCCCGTTTGTACATACAGTAAAGAACAAAGACCGTTTTCAGTTTTGTCATTTGGGAATCACAGTGTAGTCTCATAAATCATCAAACAGCTGCTGTCCTCCCTAGAAATATGTTGTTTTATGTCCTGAAGTTAGGACATAATGCTTGTTGTGCTTATACACTTATATCTGGAGGAAAAACGCCCAGCCACTTCACTGACTTGTGTACGTTCGTCCCTTGAAATTGTGAATAAATCAACAATGGTTTGTAGTGTTATCCCAGCAAACAATTTTTTAGGTTGTGAGAATGTTTACCTAATGTGTCCATCAAATATGAAAAATTGTTTGTTTGGTTTGGTTAACATGGTTTGGTTATTCAAACATTTTTAAAAATGAAATGTTTTTAAAACATTCCACTAACAGCTTAAGATTAAGTTTAAGATTTTAATATATAATGTTTAAAAATGTTTTACTAATGTTTCTGCAAGCTTTTTTATAACTTCAAGAGAACTTTTAGAGAGCAGTAACCAGTGTTCTGAGAACGTTCCCCGATAGCTGGGATCTTATCAGACTAAATGTTTGGACGTTATTACAATATTATATTGTTACACAGTCATTTTCAGAATGTTTAGCATGTGTTGTTCTGAAGTAGGATTTTAAAAGATTATAAATGAAAGAAACGGTTTAGTGGAGACCCTCAAATCTTTACAAACCCACCTGGCTTCCTTTAGTTCTTATTTTGAAATGGTGAAGAATGTTCATGTTGCTCCATCTGATACACTGAAAGTACACTCATAAAAATTAATGGTTCCTAAAAGGTTATTTGTCTTTTAAGAACCTTTGACTGAATGGTTCTTTATGGAACCTAAAATGGTTACTCTATGACATTGAAGCAATTCCTTTTTAAGTGTGTAAACAGTGTCCTGAGGCTGGCAAGCTCCAAACACTGCGAGTATATGATGAATTTTTATTTTTGCAACTGTTTATTTAATCTTCATCTGTTTTCAAATGATCTAACATCTTCATGCAGATCGTTGTCTTTTCCTCTTCCAGACAAACCACATTTCCAACCAACACTCTGAACACTGTGAGTCCTCCGCGTTTGTGTGTGTCACGGAGAAAAAAGTGAGAGAGTGAAGCACAGATAAATAAAGGCACAAAAACAGCCTCACGTCAGATCAAGCCGATCATGGTTTTGAAGAAACTCCTGAGTTTCGGGAAGCAGCTGCTGAGAGTGAAGGTCGTGGACTGCAGCTCTGAGGAATCGCGGCTCTCTCGATGTCTGAACACGTTTGATCTGGTGGCTCTCGGCGTGGGCAGCACTCTGGGGGCTGGGGTGTACGTCCTCGCTGGAGCTGTGGCCCGAGAAAACGCAGGACCGGCCATCGTGCTGTCGTTTCTGATTGCGGCTCTGGCTTCGGTGCTCGCCGGGCTGTGTTACGCAGAGTTTGGGGCGAGAGTGCCCAAAACAGGCTCAGCGTACCTGTACAGCTACGTGACTGTCGGAGAATTATGGGCCTTTATAACCGGCTGGAACCTGATACTTTCATATGTCATAGGTAAGATTACACACTGTATTTTACCTCAGGTAAATTACATTAACATTATCTTTAGTAAAATTGCTTCTGTTCAGCATTTATTTCATATAGAATTTTTTCATATTTTTCATATTGAGAATTTCATATTCTATTATCAGTAAATAAAAATGGGGAAAGATTGAAAATCTAACAAGAATTTTAGATTTTGTATTATAAAGAGTTTAAAGATTTATTACGTTTCAAATTGTGAATTCTTGGATTCGTAATATTTTCTATTTATTTTGTATTGAATATGTCAAGGCACGTCAAGTGTCGCCCGAGCTTGGAGTGCCACGTTTGATGAACTGATTGGAAAACACATTGAGAGTTTTTGCCGTCAGTACATGAGCATGAACGCTCCAGGTCTGCTGGCCGAGTACCCAGATATGTTTGCTGTTGTCATCATCCTCACTCTCACAGGTAAAACACTGACTGTACGTGACTATACATTAAATCAACTGTCCACAGTGAGACTATAATCCCATTTATTACACACTGTAATCCTAAAGACCTTGATTAACTGATTTACATGTGTTTGAGCCAAATCCTGGACTGGATTCGAATGGTCCTTCTTTGACAAAGGTGTTTAGTTGTGGTTTGTGTTGACTTTGCTCCATAGTGTTTTGAACTGTGTTTTGTTTGCTGTAGGCCTGCTGGCCTTTGGGGTGAAGGAGTCAGCCATGGTTAATAAAGTCTTCACCTGTATCAACATCCTGGTTCTGCTGTTCATGGTGGTTTCTGGACTGGTCAAAGGAACCCTGAAGAACTGGCATCTGAACCCTGATGAGATTCTGAACGGAACTAATTCTTCTCTAAAGTGAGTTCCGTTTTGAACAACCAGAAATTGATCATGGAATAAATGTTCTTCAGGTGTATAGTGAAGCGTAATATCTAAAACTAATGAGAGGTCCAGACAGAATCTGTGTAGAATCAACTTTTGATCAGCCGTGTAGGCCTGCTAATGGCAAATACAGAAGAGTCAGATGTTTATAGAAAGTGTTTCTGTTTTGTTTTGTTACTGTAATCTTAACATGACAAGAGGTATCACAAGAAAACAGTACACATCCTCAAGTTATCTCAAGCAAACAAAACGGAAAAATAACAGCTGTGTTGCATAAATTATTCACTTTGACCTTAATCTTGTCTGTGTAAACTCAGATGTTGAGGTACAAATCTCTGTTATCCTCTTTGTATAGTTCCACAGGGCCTTTGCTGTCAGAAGAGGTTCTTGGTCAGGGGGGATTTATGCCTTTTGGCCTTACCGGGGTCTTGTCAGGCGCGGCTACCTGCTTTTACGCCTTTGTGGGGTTCGACTGCATTGCCACCACAGGTAACTAAAAAACACTGAACATCACTGGTGTCAAATCTCCCATTTAATCTTTAGAAGGTGCCAGTAGTTCTCATTAAATTGCTTTGGTAGTGAGGTCATAAGTTCATATATATGATGCATGAACAAACAGTGTTAGCGATAGAAACTATGCTTTCTTTGTGTAAATGCATAGAAACTTATCTTTTCTATCAGCTGCTTGTTCATGTCTCTACGTCACTTGGGCAAGGTTATTTGGAGTTTAGTTTATGTTTAAAAGCGGCTTGCACTGACTTTCTCAGACCTTCGCTTTACTACCCGCCCCCTTCTTTCATGGTGGGTCACTCCCCCGTTTTCCTAGCATTTGATTGGTTGGAATGTTGCAGGGTTTGGCTCCTCCTCTCGTACATGCTGATCAGAGATGGACGTTTACACACATGTGTGTGCTGTACTGGCACGGCTGGCAGGAACACACTATTCCTTTGTTTTACTCCGAATGCTTTTCCAGGATCAGAGCATGAAGGCACATGATACACTTTGAATTCCGATTTAAATTCAGAATTTTTTATGTAAATCTGAAGTATGTTGTATTCTGGGAAAATTGGGAAAGTAGTGTAGGTACTTCTTGGAAAATTGATCACAATTTTTGATGATACACTCTCAAACTACCAACTTACAAGCTAACAATTTTGGGTTGTAAGAACGTTGCCCCAACATTTCCATTAAGTAACAAAAGCATTAAAAATGTGTTTTTGAAAGATTTTAGGAATGTTCATAACTTCTTAAATGTTAGGAATGTTTGAACGTTATTAAAACATTTTTAAATTATGTAACTTAAAAATGTTCCACTATCAACTAAAAAAATTAAGTTTTTGATATATCAATATATTACATGAAAGTTCTACTAACGTTACTGCATGACCTTTTAGAGAACGTTAGCCAGCGTTCATGAGAAGGTTCTCTGTTAGCTGGGTTGTTACAGTAACCTGCTCTTTAAAAACAGTTTATGATCTTTACCCGTTTAACGATTGCCTGTTAAAGATGTTATTGGTACTGCGGTGCAGCAGTTAGTGCACATGGTACTGACATGTTGAGTCTTGGTGCTCATATGGATGATGCAGGTTCAAATCCATCCATTACATTCTTTTGCTCACTTCCCAATAATGTCCTGTCTCTACTGTATCTGTGGAATAAATGATAAAAGATTCTTTGGTGTATGGCAGGTGAGGAGGTGAAGAACCCTCAACGAGCCATCCCCATCGGGATTGTCTCGTCTCTTCTCATCTGCTTTGTGGCGTATTTTGGTGTGTCCGCCGCTCTCACTATGATGATGCCGTATTACATGCTGGATAAGAACAGCCCATTGCCCGTGGCCTTTAAGTATGTTGGCTGGGAAGGAGCAACCTATGCTGTGGCGGTCGGCTCTCTCTGTGCTCTTTCCACCAGGTAAGCTCCAATCCCATGAGTCTGTGCAGTAACCTGCTCTTAAACGCACTAGGTCCAGTCCTGAGTAAATCCACTCCTTGTCCTCTCCCTACCTGTAAGGTTAAACTTTTACCTGTAAGGTAAAAGTTGACATGAAACATTATAACTGTTCTTTGAAATGGATTCATATAATTACCCACAAGAACTTGCTATAGTCTGGTTATAGCTTAGGAGACATCAGTCATTTTTATAGCACAAGCTTTAGGAATTTGACGTGATCATTCAGTTTTGCATAGTGAACTTGAACAACCTCGGGGAAGTGAACAGGGTGCAGTGTGGGACTGGAAACAGTGCTTGTACAGGATTGCGTGATGGTGTGTGTGTATATTTATCTGTTCATATGAGCCCCTTGCTAAAAATATGAAGGGAAGTTTGGTGTGCTGAGTTATGAATCTTGTTTCTCGGTTATGTGGCTCACGGTTAAAGCCATGAGTGGAAATATAGCCCTGTGGCTTATATTTTTGACTATATAAGTCAGAAAGCAGTAAATTATTTTGTATAATTATGACTTAAACATGCATATTCATCATTTTACTATGAAATGTTATGTAAAACGTGTTAGGAATTAATAAACTCTGAATTTATGCAAAATAACCAAGAAAAAGTGTGTTCTGCATGATCCATGAGGATCTAATCATCTCCTCCTTCCAACACATTAATTTCTGAGTTACTAATAAAAACCCTCAGTAATTGCAGAGATGAAGTAAGATTTATTGCCATTTTCTTCTATGGTTTCCCGCTATTTAACATTTTTCTGTAGAGTGCATTTAAAGGTGAAGTGTGTCATTTATGATCAAATATTTTCTCTGATCATGCGCACAAACAACTATAAATACACTCTTTATAGCTCAGCGTCACAGCTAGATGTCTGACTAACAGAAGCGTGAAGTGTAGTGCACTTAGCAGCTACTTTTGAACCAGAACCATGCGCAGTTGGATGTTTAGTATACTTGCTACTAAGTGCCTCAAACAAATATTTGAGTGTTGTTTTAAATCACTCACTGACGCACTCCAGTAACTAACACAAATTCCAAGTGGACAGGAAAAATCCTGTACATCCTGAGTCCTATATGTTGCATAATGGCCAGTGAAAGATCTCGTCATTTCTCTGTGCAAAACGCAGTCAAGCAGTCGACGTCTGAGACGGATAGCTGTGGTAGAAGTGTTTGGGAATCCTGCTTGGTATGGCTGATGCTACATAAATTACATCCTTCACCTTTAAAATCACCTGTAAATCTTTCTAAATCTTTCACAGTCACGAGAGATTGATTCTTATGCTGTTATAAATCAACGCATATCTCTGCATATCTCTATTTTCTGGGTGGTCTGACCTATCTTCTGAAGAATAAACTGGACTGTCTGTGGCTTGTGTTGGGGCGCTTGTAACCGCATAGAGCTGTTCGGCCATGACGTCAGTTGAAAAGCTAATTTGACAAGAGTCTGGGAATGGTTAATTTAACCACAGGCCTTGTTTGACTCATGAATTTAAACCCGCTACTTAAATAGAAACATTAGACATGTCAGAGGGAACCTACGAGAAAGTTCTCTTCTGGCTTTTAGTCCTGTTTAAAAAAATCTAAAACTAGCCTAAGTTGCTTGGGTAGTTTTAGCTGGTTAAGCTGGTTTAGCAAGCTGGTTTTAGTCGGGCTTTGGCCACCTTTTACCTGTTCTAGCTAGGCTGGAGGACTAGCTGACCTGCCAACTAAAACCAGCTTTGCCAGGCTGAGGGCCCAACTTACACCAGCTAACACCAGCCAACCAGCTTAAGCTGGTTTTAGCTGTTTCTTCAACAGGAAGGAGTACAGACTGAACAGCTC
The DNA here is from genome assembly GCA_036877525.1 of Chromobotia macracanthus. NCBI lineage: Eukaryota > Metazoa > Chordata > Actinopteri > Cypriniformes > Botiidae > Chromobotia > Chromobotia macracanthus. The sequence goes on along the minus strand of JAZGTH010000072.1, from coordinate 4,556,648 downwards.
TATATCGGACTGTTATCAAGCTTGTTATTATAACACCACAGCAGCACGTGAATGCATCTCTGTCTCTCTCTTTTTATTGCACGGCATGGTTTGTTTTGCTCAACTTTCGCGCAGCTTGCTTGGCGTCATGTTTCCCATGCCTCGTGTCCTCTGGGCAATGGCTGCTGACGGCCTGCTCTTCAAATATATGGCTGGAATCAGCGAGAAAACCAGAACACCTCTACTCGCCACCGTAACGTCAGGCTTTACGGCAGGTGAGAATGAAAATTAACGCTACTAATCTACTGATGACACGATTTGCGTGCAGCGCAACCTCCACCACGAGGCACGATATAGGCGTGCATGCAGTAACTGTGTTTGCATGCAATAACAGAACTTAACGAAACCTATAGCTGTCGGAACCTATAGGAACGCAACAGAACGTATAGTTGCCACGACCTGCCCTCTGCAGCTACAATGGGATTTGTTTAACCAATTTCCTCGTAATTGGCAGGTGTGTGTGTTTATTTTCTTGTTTGTGTTCTTATTTCTTTTGTTGCATTGTGCAACCATCATCCCACGATTAGTCTTTTGGGGTCCATGTTTCCCCTCCCGCGTATAATCTTTGCCATGGCCCGGGATGGTCTGCTCTTCTCATTTCTGGCAAGGGTGAGCGAGAGGAAGACGCCCATCGTGTCCACTGTAGCCGCTGGGGTCATGTCGGGTAAGAGCAGAAGGCGAGAGAAACGTTTCATGAATGTTGTGGGAATGTTGGGTTCAGCTCCAGTGGATTTCTTTGTTGCTGTTAGTAATATCAGCCTGTACAGTATATATCTATAGAGGGGAGGTTGGGAACTCACTGTTTATAAGACAAACACGCAGCAGTTACATGTAACTGGAATGACTAAAGTTTGTTTTTCCTCTTTTCATAAGGATTCCAGTAGTTTCCTGGAATCAAAACCTGTAAGACAGACTTTGCTGTGTTGGGATCATTTACTTTATTGTACAAACTTGACATTTGATATATGACGTCAATGCTGTTGTTTTAAAGGCTGTATTTACATTTATAGTTTCCAAATCTTTTATGCCTTTCCGTTTCATGCATTGAGAATGTAATTGCTTTAGAAATAAGGTACAGTGTTTCAACAGTTTCTACAACATATTTTAAACATAAGTTATTACTATAATTAATATAAATAATACTTTAAAATGTCTGTTTATTAAACATTTTCATCTTTTTAGGCTTTTACCAAAACGCTTGAATGAAATTCATTTGTGCATATATGTAAATATATGTACTACATATATTATACTATTTTATATATTATTATTATATATTAGTATTTAAGTTTTGTGTCTTGTATTTCTATTTAAAGAAATTCTGAAATTCTCTCTCTATATATATAATTTCAGAATAATTTTAAACAGAAATACAAGGCGCAAAACTTAAATAGTAATATAGAATAACAATCTATAAAATAGTATAATATATATAAAATATATAAATAATATCTTAGGATATTATGTTATATTGTGTGTATGTTGAATTATTTTACATTTATATGTTTATTTTCCTAGAAACAGTCATTTAAGTCTGTTCTACAGTATGTTATATATATTATTATGTTTGTCATTATATATAGATTGTGTGTGTATATATATATATATATATATAATCATGTTGGCAGAGTCATGTTGGCCTAAATATTTCTACACTGAAATATTTACCTTCTGTAAGCACACAGCTGATATTCCCAGTTTAAACTCTTCATTGTAAAATTGTTCAGTATGAAACGTTCTCTCCTCTGAATAAATACTGTCTGTTCTGGTCTCACACAGCTGTCATGGCTTTCCTGTTTGACCTGAAGGATCTGGTTGATCTGATGTCCATTGGAACACTTTTGGCCTACACGCTGGTTGCTGCCTGCGTTCTGGTACTCAGGTCGGCATTTACAATGACTTTCTCACACAAGATTGGAACGAATGCATGTAAAATGTAATTAATTTTTTTCACAGGTACCAGCCTGAGCATTTTAATCAGGCATATCATATAGCCAGTACACAGGAAGAGATGGAGATGAGTGAGTCCATAAGCACACCTAGCCTGGGGATTCTGCCTGGTGTAGAGGAGCGTGTCAGCTTCAGAAATCTGCTGTTCCCCGACCACACAGAACCCTCCAGCCTGTCCGGTTTCACCGTTAATGTCTGTGCCAGTCTGCTCGGTATGGATCAGTGTGAATCCACGCTCACTCCGGATTCAGTCCTGATTTCTGACATATGCAATGTACCACATAGGTCACTCATGTCTACCAAAAACACATTGCAAGATATCAATGTTGATTCAGTTTCTTAATTTAAATGGCAGTAGCAAACAGGATACAGAGTTGTGTGTTTATGTTAATTATACATTTTATCCTAATGAAATTCCTCTGTTAATTTTCCTGTCATTCTAATTTAAATTTCAACTCAAATATACATTGGAAGTGAGACAGTTCTTCACCCAAACCTGTTAGATTTTGGATAGATGTTGTGCATGTTTTTCCAGGTTTACTGATTCTAACCTTCTGCCTGTTGGCTGTCCTGGGTGGAACAGCAGTGTGGAATATTGTGACTCTTGGAATGCTGGTCGGTCTGTGTCTCATTCTTACATTTATCATCTGGAGACAGCCGGAGAGTAAAACCAAACTCTCATTTAAGGTTAGACCCCGAGGGCTAATGCGAGTTACTTAAACACAGTACCAGGATGTGATTACTCAACAGGTGGATTAAATGAACCTCAGAGGTAGATTTATTATTTCTAGAGTTTGTTTCATGTAAATCCACAGGTCCAGTCTAATGTATGTGATCACTGATTAATGATTAAACACATGAAACACATGAACAATGGCTCTGTTCCAAAACCTAAAGAAATGCCTACCCAGCTAACAAGTTTAGGTTGTGAGAATATTTTCCTATGTTTCCATCAAGTAACAAAAACATTTATCTTAAATCTAAAAGTCCTTTTTAGACGTTGTATTAACGTCATTGTTTGGTTATAAGAATGTTATTCAAACATTTTTTAATTCGGTAACATTTTTTAAATGTTCCACTAACTACTTAAGAATATATTTTTTGATAAGCATGATATATAACCTTAAGCAGCGTTCTGAAAACGTTACTGCAAGAATGTTTTGATAACTTTGATAGAACTTTTAGAGAACATTAGCCACCATTCTACGAACGTTATTTCAACGTCTTCCTCTAGGTTCCTTTACTCCCGTTCATCCCAGTGGTCAGCATGTTTGTGAACGTGTACCTGATGATGCAGCTGGACAGAGGCACTTGGATTCGATTCGCCATTTGGATGTCTATAGGTACGTGCTTACAAAACACACCAGACATGCTTCACAAAAAACACTCCAAACTAAGCTGCAAAAATGGAAACTGACCTAATCTACAGTAACTGCAAACACGAGTTGTGCTATTTGTAAAGATCACTTATATCTTTTCAGTCACTTGAACTCCAGGGAGAACTAACCAAGGCACGTAGTCGGTACAGGATCAATAATGTGTTCTGTTGTGCCTTTGTTGTTCTTAGGACTCATAATCTACTTTGGCTATGGAATCTGGCACAGTACTGAAGCTGCACTGGCCCATTCCAGCACAGATGAAGAGCTTAATGTGTTCAAACCAGCCTGCAGTCTAACCAGAGACTCTGTGACTCCAGAGAAAGAAGCTTTTCTCTGTAATGGACACGAATCCAGGGCTGATGAGGACGAGGATCTCTAAGAGTGTGGAACAGCGTTACATTATTCACTAGAACTTTACATGAAAGCACATGCAGGTTCTGAGGAGAACAGACTGTTGTTATCTGAATGAATGGAGCTCTGTGGGTGATGTCACTTCCTGGTGATGGAGTTTCTGAGGAACTCTGTTGGGGGCACTACATGGTCAGAAACATTTTTGGTGTTTTTTCACTCAAGGGTTTGGTTTCCTACTTCACGTTTTGAAGAAACCAAAACAGACACAGGACTTTTATTGGGTGGCTAAGAGAAAGAAATCTTGAGATCAGTCAATTATTTGAGATCAGTTATTTGCTGCAGTATTTTATTTTGATAGTTGCTTTTGTTACCTAAATAAACTTGTGCCTTTTGTCTTAATATTGCAGCTGAAGCAAAATCAGGAGTCGCTCTTCTTAAGGGAAAATTAGTGTTTGAATCAAGCTTGGCTTTTCTGCTTCATCTGTAGTACCGTGTTGTGTATGAGACCTGTTTTGACTGGGAACATTTTCCCACTGGTTTCAACTGCCCTAATCCAGAATTAGTAGGTTACCATTCACCCAGACTAGACATCTGCATGTTAGGGCCACCTGGTGGTGTGGTAGAGAAACTGCAAGTGTAAATGATACATCTGTCACAGTGCTGGCTGCTGTGTGACTCTTTGGTTGCCTTATACTATTACTATATATACTATATACTATATAAAGTTAGCATAAGTGTATGCTTTGGTAATATTAATGTGTTTGCACATATGTGCATATATATGCATGTATGTAAACGTATATTTAGTTTTTATCTGTCGCAAATATTTTAGTATTTCAGAATTTGACTAAAGAGAGTTGGGATATATGAAGGGGTGCTTTAGAAATATCTACATTTATTTGAGCGTGGAGGTGAACTTCTCTGCACTAGTAATACGAAGTTAACATCTGTTTTAAAGAACAATCTGTAGGTGAAAACAACAGCTAGTATGCTATGCTGAAATGTGACAAGATGTAACATCTGGTATTAGATACACAGCTACCAAAAGATTTTCTTTTTTCTGTTGTCCCATTAGTTTGCTTAGGAGAATGATTGACACCTTTGCTGACCAACAAGGTCTCATTTTCTCGGTGCTGCTGTTCACGATTACTACAAAACACCCCATCAACCAATCAGAACTCAGGATAATTTAGGTTAGAACATGTTATGAATTTATAAGAGCGTATATTTATCACTTTTAGTAGACAAGTAGACAAACAAACACAGTTAAGCTTTATTTCATGTTTTCCTACAATAATATATGCTGACAGGCCCTCAATCTTAAAGACATGATCCTTCACACTCAATATTTTGTTGCTCTTTATTTGTTTATATATTTCTAACATAAAGCGATTTGTAAATAGCAGTAATACTCTTGATAATGCTGAAAGCAATAATGTATGTGCAGAGGCCTCGTTCATGTTTTGGTTATACTGATTTAAGTCAATTCAAAATTTTTTGTCATGTTAGATTACATTGCTGAATTTGTGTGTTGAAAAGGTAGACATATTTTACATAGTTGTTTTGGACTCTCGAAACCTTGAAATTAGTTGATGAAATGACAATAAGTAGCCATATTTTTATGGTTATGCTCTTCAGCTTCACCAGAGTTACATTAAGTAAATAAATACAGTGCAATAGAATATGCAATAATATAGTAATATCAAATAATAAAAGATCTCATGTGAGATTTTTTAGCACATATTAGAAGAGAAGAATACAAGATATGATGTGAAAAGTAAAATTTATCTGAAGTATGTGCTTGGATGACAGACCTGCACCTCTTGAAACTAACTGCAAACACTTGTGTTGCTTCTCTCTCAGTCTTTGTCATTTTTGTGCTTGTTTTTGGACCATTTCGACTGCGGTACATTTGGTGTACAAAACATTTTCTCTCTGGACTGGTTTTACTTGTATGTCTTTGCTGTAAAATACTGTCAACTGTTTAAACGTGTTGCTGTAAATAAAAAAATGCATTTTGGAAGCTTTTTTTTTTACTGTTTCATATTTAATATTCATATTTAATATGAACCCTTTACATGAATTGACAGGGTAAAACCTAATAGCTATTTATTTAGAAATAATTTCTGCATGAAATAATGATGGTAATCAGATCGGATGTAATGACGTGCACTTCCGTTGCTATGACAACAGCGATCGGCGACGGATGCGATTTTGGCCACGATTTGGTTGTCTGAGACAAAGTTTGGAAATCCTAAAAGATTCCTATAATATTCCTATAATCCTAAATTAAAATGTGTCGCATCTGATCGCTGGTTTGTGGATACGTTCACCGACAGCACGACTTCTTCTACGACGACCGTCAAGGCGAGAGCCAATAGGAGCGCTGCACCTGATGACGCAATTAGCGCGACAACTTCAAATCGCCCGAGTGAAAATGTCGCAACGGGTCAGGTGGACAAGAATAAACTTATTGAGCTGTGAAAAAACCTTACAGAGCTGTGGAGAAACCTTACAGAGCTGTGAAAAAACCTTACAGAGCTGTGGAGAAACCTTACAGAGCTGTGGAGAAACCTTACAGAGCTGTGGAGAAACCTTACAGAGCTGTGAAAAACCTTACAATGGAGAAACCTTACAGAGCTGGGAGAAACCTTACAGGCTGTGAAAAACCTTACAGAGCTGTGAAAAAGGGAAACCTTACAGAGCTGTGGAGAAACCTTACAGAGCTGTGGAAAACTACAGAGCTGTGGAGAAACCTTACAGAGCTGTGGAGAAACCTTACAGAGCTGTGAAGAAACCTTACAGAGCTGTGGAGAAAACTTACAGAGCTGTGGAGAAACCTTACAGAGCTGTGGAGAAACCTTACAGAGCTGTGGAGAAACCTTACAGAGCTGTGGAGAAACCTTACAGAGCTGTGGAGAAACCTTACAGAGCTGTGGAGAAACCTTACAGAGCAACTGTGGAGAAACCTTACAGAGCTGTGGAGAAACCTTACAGAGCTGTGGAGAAACACTTCAGAGCAGAGCTGTGGAGAAACCTTACAGAGCTGTGGAGAAAACTTACAGAGCTGTGGAGAAAACTTACAGAGCTGTGGAGAAAAACTTACAGAGCTGTGGAGAAAACTTTAGGAGCTGTGAGAAACCTTACAGAGCTGTGGAATGAAAACCTTACAGAGCTGTGGAGAAACCTTACAGAGCTGTGGAAAAACCTTACAGAGCTGTGGAGAAAAACTTACAGAGCTGGAGAAAAATTACAGAGCTGTGGAGAAACCTTACAGAGCTGTGGAGAAACCTTACAGAGCCGTGGAGAAACCTTACAGAGCTGTGGAGAAACCTTACAGAGCTGTGGAGAAACCTTACAGAGCTGTGGAGAAACCTTACAGAGCTGTGGAGAAACCTTACAGAGCTGTGGAGAAACCTTACAGAGCTGTGGAGAAACCTTACAGAGCTGTGAAGAAACCTTACAGAGCTGTGGAGAAACCTTACAGAGCTGTGGAGAAACCTTACAGAGCTGTGGAGAAACCTTACAGAGCTGTGGAGAAACCTTACAGAGCTGTGAAAAAACCTTACAGAGCTGTGGAGAAACCTTACAGAGCTGTGGAGAAACCTTACAGAGCTGTGGAGAAACCTTACAGAGCTGTGGAGAAACCTTACAGAGCTGTGGAGAAACCTTACAGAGCCGTGGAGAAACCTTACAGAGCTGTGGAGAAACCTTACAGAGCTGTGGAGAAACCTTACAGAGCTGTGGAGAAACCTTACAGAGCTGTGGAGAAACCTTACAGAGCTGTGGAGAAACCTTACAGAGCTGTGGAGAAACCTTACAGAGCTGTGGAGAAACCTTACAGAGCTGTGGAGAAACCTTACAGAGCTGTGGAGAAACCTGTGAGAAACCTTACAGAGCGGGAGAAACCTTAAGAGCCTACAGAGCGTGGAGAAACCTTACAGACTTGGAAAACAGAGTGTGAGGAGAAACTTACAGAGCTGTGGAGAAAACTTACAGAGCTGTGAAGAAAACTTACAGAGCTGTGGAGAAACCTTACAGAGCTGTGGAGAAACCTTACAGAGCTGTGGAGAAACCTTACAGAGCTGTGGAGAAACCTTACAGAGCTGTGGAGAAAACTTACAGAGCTGTGGAGAAACCTTACAGAGCTGTGAAGAAACCTTACAGAGCTGTGGAGAAAACTTACAGAGCTGTGGAGAAACCTTACAGAGCCGTGGAGAAACCTTACAGAGCTGTGGAGAAACCTTACAGAGCTGTGGAGAAACCTTACAGAGCCGTGGAGAAACCGTACAGAGGAAAAGGAGTGCTTTTATGTACCATTTTAGCGAGAGAATTGATGGAGCGATGACGCAAAACTCCGGACAAATCTTCTTCTGTACTTCCGTTTCTGTCGCGTCTTGACGGTCGTACAGTCTGACATTATGACAACTGAGATCCTACAGTGCGACATGAGGATCGTGTTCGTGTAGTGTGACAACAACAATCGCAAAGCACGATTAAAAATGAGCCCGGCTTTACCCAGCTGTTGTAATGGCAGTTCGTCGCAGTGTCCGGCAGGGGGCAGCAGTGTCAACAGGTTGAAGGTGAGAGTACCACACGGCAGCATCCCGGATGAGAGAGAGGTGGGCAGGACGGAGATGCTGCGCTCAAAACAACCCGCTGCAGCAGAGATCAGTCAGTCAGGCGGTCGGCTGTGGGTGAGAGAGGGCTGAGGACCGGCTGCTGTCTGTGCTTCTGTGAGGTCAGTGTTTATAACCAGAATCAGTCATTCATTCATTTATTTATTGCTATTTAGAACTGGGGTACGAATGAGAAGGTTTGGTGACTTGTTAGAAGGCACGTCTGTGCTTTGGTGATTTATGCATGCACAAATCTATTGCTCTTTGCATTAACTTGATAAGTATAGCCTAAAAATATACAGTAGATGACCCTTGATGATGAGTCGATTTAATTTCCCTTAATGGTTTTTTATTTGCATCGCACTAACTTTTAAGATGGGCTGCTTAGGGCAAATATTTTCTTTTTTTTTATAAGTGTTATTTGGTCTCTGAAAACATTCTGTAGGTATAGATGTGGGGGTTTTTTTTGCTGAATTTCTCTCTGCGTTCATTTACCGCAGCGTCCCAGCTCGCTGCTTTTTGTTCTCTTGGGTGTTTCGACAGCTGGGGTTAATAAAACGAGTACCTGTGAGGACAGACAGACAGGAAAGAAAGAAGAATAGTTTTAATTCAAACACAGATTGGGTAAAGTAATATTTAAGTCAGATCCTGTTGATGTTTTTAACTAGAACAAGTAAAAATGTATGATTTAAAAATCTATAAGCATTTCTACATAAAGAAATATGGACAGAAAAGAAGGAAATCTAAACACTGTAGATGCTAAATCTTCATTCTGAAGCTGTAACTTACACTCCTGCACGTTTCTGGTGGATGAGATGAAGATGTTTAGATCCTCTCTCTCTCAGAGAACCGCTCTCTCTATGGGACGCGCCAGAATAAAGGCAAAGCCTCAGGCATAGCTTGGAACTGACTGACTTAGCCTGAAAATGAACTTGACGATGAGCACTTCCTTAGCAACCGCTCCTATGGGAACGAATGTTTCTGCATAAATAAATCTTTTTACTTTACTTTCTCCTTTTTAAAACACCCATATAACGTCTTTTCTTTTGCTTGTGCTTGATAGACCAAGGTGACAGCAAGAATTATGATGTTAATTTTCTCAAATACAGAATCTGATACAACAGATTTTAGATTTATGCATATGGCAGACGAAGCGACTTACATTGCCCTCAAAATGTATTTTATTAGCTCATACATTTCCTGGGAATCGAACCCATGCTCTTGTTGCTAGTGCCATGATGTACTGTTTGAGCTGCAGGAATGCAGATGACCCACAATGCTGTTGTCTCTCAAGGGGTTACTAACTGACAAGAAGTGTTGGATGGTTTAGGAGAGCTGAGATGGTAAAAGCCATCCAGGGATGTGTTTTTAGGAGATGCTAATTGCCAATAAGGATTAGAGAGGCTTTGCACATGATCAGTGTTGTGATCTAGTTGTGACTCAAAAGGATGTAAAGGATTTACACTCCCGTGAGAAGAACTCAAGTCTGCCGATGAGAATTTAGGCTGTGTGTTTAAAGAGGTTCTTGCTTATCAGTGATTATTGATGTATTGTTTTAAAGCTCGATCTACCCTTGAGCCTAACTCTAAACCAGCTTCCAAGCTTGACCTGTCTGTGACCTGCCGTTAACACCAATCCACTGTTCTAACTCTACAAATCCATCCCACACTGAAATGCTTTATCCTATCTCCAGGACGCAGATCAGGAAATTCTTACCTGTGGAGAACTTCACATTTTCACCCTCTGCTTCCACAGAGAGAGGTCTTGTACAGTGCCCTGTTTCTTTCCCATCTTCCTGTGGCTGCGCTCATCCCCGTTTCCTCCCCGAGACGCCCACATGGCTTCTGATCTTTCAACCAGATCAGTCTTTCCTTCATCCCGCGCTTTCATTTGTGCTCCTTCTCAGCTTTTAATTTATTTAGCGTGGCCCGCCGCGGCTGCACTTCTCCTCTGTCACGCAATGTGAGTCAGGAATGAACGGCAGGAATCAAATATCGCTGTATTGTGTGATTTCTGTACTTTTCCTGTACTGTTATAGATATCACTGAGAGATGATACATGTTCTTTAGACTCAGAGGAAGTGCAATATAAACCATTGCCTGTGTGTGTGTGTGTGTGTGTGTGTTTTGTTCCTCTGGATGTATAGGTATCTTCTACCTAGCTAACAGGGAGTGCTCAGAACGTTGGCTAATGTTCTCTGAAAGTTCTCTCAAGGCTATCAAAAAAGTTAATAATGTCAAGATAATACATCATTTGTTTCAGAATATTTTCATGAATCTAAAGTTAATCAAAAGTCTTTATTTTTGCATATACTGTATGTGTACAATAATTATAATAATTTGCACTAATTTGACAGATTGGTCTCATAACATACAGCACACTGACTTTCATTTCTGTTAGTGTGATTGGTCAATTTTCAAAGTCTGTCATGTTATATTAGCCAATCACAGCATGTCTTGTAATCACCATGGTGATTAAAGAGTTAATAAGTCTTCTAGGCTTACACAAGTGTATCAGTGGACTAAGATGCAGAAGAAAACATCTCACAAGCGTTTATCATTTTAGCTTTATGTAGATTGTAATGGTTTGTTTTGTGCTTTATGTAATTGTGTGGTTAGTAAATCAAGATGCAATTAAACTTTCATTGTGGGTTTGATGTATTACATTGCCTTCAGCAGAACCGGGCCCGCTTGACTTTTTTTAACGCTCTGCATTTTAGAAATGTTGAAAAATGGCTCCTGCAGAACCGTCTCGCGGACGCTGCGCTCTCGTTTGTGCTTCATGTGTCTTTATGGACCAGAGATAAAATAAGAAGCAGAAACCCGAGTGCTGTGAGGAGTTTCATGACCTTTTATCTAATGAAACACTGGCAGGCATGAACGCAGCTAAAACTGTCTAGATCAGTGAGCAGAAACACTGCAGTTTAACGTAAATAGTCCAGCTTTACATTTACTTATAAAGCACCTAAAGTGTTCAACTTTTAATATACATTTTGTTAATGTACATTTGACACATTAGTTTGGATTACATGAGAGAATGTATTAAAAGCCAAAGGATATTAAATGTTTATGGGGTGTTTTATTTGTTTATTTTTGCACAGATGATTGTATACATGTTGGCTTGTGAGCGTTTTGGTGTGAAGCATTTGTGATGAGCATAATACCTGTGAATGTGTGTGTGTTTACACAGGTGCTTGTGTGTAATCTATAAGTCAAGAGTGTTTTGTTGTCTGAGTCTTTTCATACAGTTGAATCAATGTGGTTTTGAGGTACAGGCAGAGATAGGCCTGTCGTTTCTCACTGCGATTATTAACTGTTGTCTCTTTGACAGAAACTCAAGACTACCCAGGTAACCCAGCGTTTAGGTTGTAAGAATATTTCCCTAATGTTTTCATTAAGTAACAAAAGCATTAAAAAAGTGTTCTGCCAAAACATCCAATTATTTGGACGTTGTATTATGGTTATTGCTTTGTTATAAGAACGTTGCTAAATTCTGTAACCTTTTTAAATGTTCCACTAACAACGTAGAGTAGATGTAATGTTTTTGATAGATATGATATTATGTAACGTTAATAAAGGTTTCTACTAACATTACTGCAAGAACGTTTTAGATAACGTTGAGAGAAACCTGAGAGAACTTTTGGGAATGTTCCCTGCTGGCTGGGTAGTTAAAGTGTGCACTGAAAGCTTCTGGTGTTTTCTCATGAGCACTTCAGTAATGGTAAGCCACAGCTCGGATGTCTTCTGTCCTTCAAAATGACCCTGATGGTTCAGCTGAATGTGACTGCACAGTCTTGACTTCGTGTGGCACAGAGATCTTATCTCACACAGTGTCAAACTGCCGCTCAACCCGGAATTCGCTGCTACTCTTCTTTCCTTGTCTTGCACTTGTTTTTCCGTGCATGTTCCGCGTGCCGTGTGGAGAATCAAGTTGGCGCTGGAAAATCTGTTCTTTATATAAAACAGCAGGTTAGTTCAGGGTTACGGTGAGATCTTTACCCCCCGAGGAGCAAGTTACCCCTCGTTCACCTCACACGAGCATCGCCATCTCGCATTCTCCAAAGCCCTGAAGTGTTTTAAAGCATCTTGCTCTCCCTCCATTCTCTCCCTTTCACACCATCACACCATCACTGAATCCCTTAAAGGGATATTACACCAAAAAAATGTTAATTCTGTCATTGTCTCACCCTCCTTAATGTTCCTAAATGTTTACACCAGTTTAATTGCTAGTCTCTCTCCCTCCATCTCTCTCTCTTATTCATTAACAAATTGTAATCCTCTTAAATCCTCATCTCGATCATTTTTATTCCTCCCTTCTTCACCTTTTCATAGGTTTCTCATTTCCTTCTCATTAATTATTCTCTTTGTCTTTATGTCTGGATGGGAAGCAGAACCTCTCCATCTTATTAATCACATAAGGTTACGACCTGTCTCCCCAGTCCAGACAAACCCTGATGTCAGAACCGAGAGAGAGAGAGAGCAGTAAACTCAGTGACCGTATTCATCTGAGAATGAACTCTCTCTCCTGTGTTCTGCTGATAATAAACCCTGCCTTTATAAAAGGGAAACCATTATGATTTATGGGAGAATGTAATTGGCTGATGGCTCTGTGTTGGTGAATCAGGGGTGAAAGTGCAAACTCAGAGGTTTACTGACAGGTAATGTTTTGGTCAAGGGGGTGTTTGAGATCCCACTGCAGGCTGTCACATTCCTTCAGGGTTTAAAGAAACTCTTTTTTTTTACTTTGATTTTGTGTGAGTGTGTGTGGAGGGGCTGTGTGTGTGTCTGTGTGTGTGTGTGTGTGGGTGAGTGAGAATGGGTGAGAGTGTGTAAGAGAGAGAGACAGAGACTGAGAGTGTGTGTCTGTGTGTGTGTGTGTGTGTGTGTGGGTGAGAGTGAGAATGGGTGAGAGTGTGTAAGAGAGAGACAGAGACTGAGTGCGAGAGTGTGTGTCTGTGTGTGTGTCTGTCTGTGTGTGTGTCTGTGTCTATATGGGGTTTTACTGCCGTATGTCACTCTTGCCCTCCACGCTACTCTGCACGAATCATCGTGTGTATCCAACTACGTCTTTCTGTTTATATCACTAATGCATGATGGGAAAAAAGAGAAAGAGCCAAATTTATAAGAGAAACAAAGAGACACCAAATACGGAACTGACAGTGAGATCAGATCTTTGGAGGAGAAAAGAATGGGTGTTTTTTCTTCAGCATTTCCTCTGTAATAAATGAACAGTTATCCTGAAATGAGATGAATTCTGTGGCTGAAAATACATAGAGCTGAAATGAAAGACCAGCTGCATAATGACAAAGGAAGAATCTCAATAAATCTGTGCAGTTATTGGCTCAGACCTGCTGATACCTCCCTCTCTCTGCCCGTGACTCCTCAGACGCGCTACAGAATTTTTTAACCCTTTCAGGCAGTCTTATGGCATTTCACCTGTCACAGACCTTGTCTGGGTAACACCGTTTCAAACACTCTTGTAAGAATTAATATACAGTCGTTGCTTTAAATTGATATTCAAGTCATGTACCATATTCAGAGTTCAGATTGTCATGAATAACTTTGTAATCATTGTAAACGAAATACTTATATGCTTCTAAAATCTATTTGTAATTTATTAAATGAACCAAAGTTAATTAACGCAGTCCAGAGTTAGTTCAATTCAAATTGACTGATGTTAACCTAAGCCATCTTATTGTGAAGAGTTACCAGTTATTCTAAAAATGCTTCTCCATGTTGTTTCTCCAGTTCATGATTACAGGATAATCAAAATCAATCAATTAATTGACTATAAAACAGCATATTTTAAACGAAGTCGGGTTTAGTAACGAATGTAACATTTGAATGTGCAGTATACAGTGGATCAGGACTGGATTTTACATTATAAAATCTGTTTCTTTGTGTAGATGTCTGGTGATGTCTGAGGTGGCAGGGTGTGCAGATTTCCCACTGAAGGAGGATAGATAAGTGTGTGTGTGTGTGTGTGTGTGTGTGTGTGTGTACTGTAGTCTATAAGCAGAGTCCAGACAAAGAGCTGCCCTCGCTCGCCCTGTGAGTGAACGAATCTCGCTGCAGTCAGGGTCGTAAAATGCGTCTGCTTTCCTGGATGAATCTTTTGAGGTGTTGGTGGAGAATGAGGGGGTAAGAGAGGTAGAGAGAAAGACGGGTGCTGGGGGAAGGGTTCAAATCTTTCTTTGTGTCGTTTCTCATGAAAACCCTGTTGTGTTCAGGCAGCCCCTGTCCTGTATGCGGGAGTATTTACTGTTGTAGCTCTTTTTTTAGAAGGGGAGTGAGGTACGTTTAAAACGCCAGGAGGAAATGATCTGTTCATTATCTGTTCAGTCCATTAAAATTGTCCATTAATTGTCCAATCCATTAAAACCAGGGCTTTAAAAAAGTGTCACTTGAAATACACAACAATATTCACAGAAGGGCTATCTTACTGTTTATTATTTTAAATAGAATATTTAATGTGTACGTTATGATGTTTATTCTTTAAATGATGTGATGTGGTTTTCACATTGTATCGTTCAACTGTACGCATCTGCTGCAGATATGTACAATATCAATTTCTCTTTCAAAGGTAAAATGTTTGTGTCGTCCAGCTTATGCCAAAACATTATGTATGCGTATTGTGCCGTTGAAACTGCAAGCATATTTTATAACTCATTGTTTATAGAGTTTAACACAAAGGGGAACGTGTGAAGAGTTCTTCAGTCGCTTATGAAATTTTCGCTCTGCAACAGTGATGTATGAGGTTAGAGCTGTTTACATATACAGTATGTTGTGGGCATGTGTGATGTGTGTGTCAGTATTGCCTCATGATCGCTACTGAATGCCGAGGCTAACAAAAAAACAATATATTTATGTGAATGTGTCATGCTAGTTTGTGTGTGTGTGGTTTTGTGTATGAGAGACGGAGAGAGAGAGAGAGGAGAGAGAGAGAGAGAGAGACGGGAGAGAGAGAGAGACGGAGAGAGAGAGAGAGACGGAGAGAGAGAGAGAGACAGAGAGAGAGAGAGAGAGAGACGGGGAGAGAGAGAGAGAGAGAGACGGGGAGAGAGAGAGAGAGAGAGACGGGAGGAGAGAGAGAGAGGGAGAGGAGGGGGGGAGAGGGGGGGGGAGGGGGGCGGGGAGAGGAGGGAGAGAGACGGGGAGAGAGAGAGGGAGAGAGAGATGGGAGAGAGAGAGAGAGAGAGACAGAGAGAGAGAGAGAGAGACGGGGAGAGAGAGAGAGAGACGGAGAGAGAGAGAGAGAGAGAGAGAGCGGAGAGAGAGAGAGAGAGAGAGAGACGGAGAGAGAGAGAGAGAGAGAGAGCGGAGAGAGAGAGAGAGGCGGAGAGAGAGAAAAAGGAGAGGGGGGTGGGAGAGAAAAGAGAGAGAGAGAGAGAGGGTGGGAGAGAAAAAGAGAGAGGGAGGGGGGGTTAAAGAAAGAGAGAGAGAGAGAGAGAGAGAGAGAGAGAGGGAGGGTTAGAGAACGACAGAAAGAGAGGGAAACAGAGGGACAAAATATATTTATGTGAATGTGTCATGCTAGTTTGTGTGTGTGTGGTTCTGTGTATGAGAGAGAGAGGGAGAGTGATAGAAAAAAGAGGGGGGTTTAAAAACAGACAGAGAGTGAGAGAGAAAGAGAGAGGAGGGTTAGAGAACGAAAGAGAGAGTGAGGGTGAGAGAGAGAGGTGTTGTGCGTCTCAGTGCAAGTGTCATTTTCTCACTGTGAGGTGTGAAGGAGGCAGTAATTGAGGGGCTGTGGGGTCAATGGTTTTATTTCTGGCTGGAGAAGCAAGTGTGTGTGTGTGTGTGTGTGTGTGTGTGTGTGTGTGTGTGTGTGTGTGTGTGTGTGTGTGTGTGTGTGTGTTTTGTCTTCCTCTGTCAAACGACAGTCACAACAAGTGTGTGTGTGTGTGTGTGTGTGTGTGTGTGTGTGTGTGTGTGTGTGTGTGTGTGTGTGTGTGTGTGACAATGTGTGTGTATGTGTGTGTGACAATGTGTGTCTGTGTTATCATGTCTGCAGGTGTTCTGTTGGCAATTTCCTCAGTACAGAAACATAAACATGCTGCATATTGGTTGATTTTTAAGGTATTTCCATGTCAGTTTCCATTATATGATTTAAAGTGATTTACAGCAGGATGTTTCCCTGCTTTGGAAATGTAAGTGTGTGTGTGATACAGGAAATGTGATAATGAACTGTGACCTCTGGATTACACCGTTTTTATCTGCTCTTTTGTTATCGCTTGTAGAAAAGAAGAGTAAAAGATTTCAGACATATAGAATATAGACATATAGAAGTCGAGCCGCAGTAGAGATTCAATGCCTGTCAGACAGGTTTGTTTAGAAGTGGGTGATGTTTTCACCATATGACCTTCACGTGGGTTCAGTCTATTCCCAGCTAACAGGGAACGTTAATAAAACTCTTAAAGGTGTCAAAAACATTGTTGCAGTAACATTGGTAGACCTTTTTAATGGTATATATCAAAGACGTTATTCTTAAGTTACAGAATTAAAGAATGTTTTAGTCATATTCTTATAATCAAGCAAGAACATTAACACAACGTCTAAAAAACTGGATGTTTTGAACGCTCCTAGAACGTTCAACATTTTCAAATGGGGTCTTAAGGGTCTTTGTTTCCAGAGAAGAATCTGAGAATTGAGTCTTAAAGGGGTAGTGCACCCAAAAATGAAACTTCTATCCAATTTTATGATTTTAACATGCAGTTTTGGCATTAGAAATAAAATGATGCCTTTTAATAATTTCAATAGTATCTATTAACCATAATAATTAATTTTTCATAATTGCTTTTCATTTCTTTAATAAGCGTCGATCACTTGTGTAGAAAATCAACTCTTTTCAGATCTGAAGTCTGTCATGCAGGAGAGGCAAAATTCTGCATGAAGTGTCAGAAAAAGCAGCGTGCGTGATTTTCTATATTCTTAACAATTGCGATTGACAGATTTTTATGAACTTTTTCCTCCTGCACTTTATTAAAATCTCATTCCTTCTCTCGCACGGATCATTGCTGTCAAAACACGTGTCATTAGGACATCATTTGTGTCAAACAACCTATCTGGTGACAAAGGTGGCATTCAAGCAGACCTGTGTTTATTCAGAGAGCGTGGGGGTGAACGGCGCTGTGTAATGCTTCCACGTATCTCCTCATTATTCTCAGCTTCCTCAGCCCGTGAATCTGTTTATCCCTCTGAAATCTTATTTCTGACTCAGGGAGTAATAACTCTGTCTGTTTTCATGACCTGCTGATGAATGGATGGCAGATTATGGACTTACACGTGACACAATTAAGATAGATTTGGTGGCAGGGGCGAAGTCGGCAGATCTCGTGCAGCTCTCGGCGGGAGGGATTCATTTAGAAGATGAAGAGGGAAATCTTGTTAGAGACACTGGAAAGGATGTTTTGTTTTTTCCCGCCACTGCAGTATGACAGTTTCCCAAAACTGAGCAGCACAAGAGTGTGGGGTGTGTTGTGATTCTCTGTTTTGGTAATACCTGCAGAGATTTGAGTGGGTAACAATCTTGAATCAGATTATTGTGTGCCTGAAGGCTTCTTCTGCGCTTTGAAGTCCCACCTGTGTGTTTTATTTCTTTCTCGTTGTAAGAGACGAACAAAACACCAGAGACAGGAAAGTTTTGGTGAGGAGCGAGACTGGATGCAATGCGAGCTGGATTTGAATCCGAATCTCGGTTTGAGTCTGAAACTGATAAAAATAACAACATTAATTTATTTTCATTTTTGGGTGAACTGTCTGTTTAAGTATTCTGAAAACCTTGTAAATTAGTACGTAAGATTCGCGATTTAATTGAAATTAACTTGCATGTAAATTTATATATACTCCTCCTGAGCTAATTTAGACATTAGCACCACTGGGATATGATGCAGCTAATGCTCAAAGCAAATTCTGTTCTCATTTCCGTGTTTTGAGAGAAACAGCAACGACACGGTCATCTGTCTCCTGGGAGAATCAGGCAGAAAACACTGGTGCTTGGGAACGGAGCCTGTAGCTTTCTTCTCAGATCAATGAGTCCGTCCAGCTGCACTGCAGGTGCTGAAGCTGCATTTAGCTCAGCTCTCCTGATTCTCTGTCTCTGACCTCTCTCTGCATCTCCAAACCACACTGGGCCTTCACCAGAAACCCTGACACATGTGAACAGCATCCCAGCTGAGACTGCTCGAAAACATTGTAGCTGGTTTCTAGGTGGTTACCCAGCTAACAATGTTAGGTTGTAAGAATGTTTCCCTAACGTTTCCATTGCATTTTTGTAACAAAAAACATGGAACATGCAGAATGTACAGTTTCATACACGTTGTATTATTGTTATTGTTTGGTTTCATGAATGTTATTTGAATTTTATACTTCCAACTTAAAAATCACATTTTTTCAGATATATGATATTATGTTAACTTTAAAAAGCGTTTACTAATGTTACTGCAAGGGTGCTTTTGATAACTTTAAGAGCACTTTTAGAGAATAGTAGCCAATGTTTGAGAATGTTCCCTGTTAGCTGGGAATTAGCTAGTTAGCTAAACTGGTGACTCTGTTCCAAAAGCCAGCTAGACCACCCTGAGGTAGCTAAGCTAGTTAACAGCCTGTTACAGCTGGTGACTGACTTGGACCAGCTAGAAACCAGGTTGTAAAAGTTGGAATTTCTTGCAGGAATGAGAATGTAGGTCACACGCTGGGATTTCCAGATTTTGGGTCACACCGGAAAGTCTGAAAAGATGAATTGAATCAGAAAACTTCAGTGTTTTGAAGCATGGTAAGGATTACTGTTCTGATTATCAGATGATCAAAGCTCCTGCCCAGCTAACAATGTTGTTACCAGTTGTAGAAACGTTTACCTGGCGTTTTTATAAAGTAACAAAAACGTTAACAATTGCTAGGAACATTCAAAGCATCCAGTTTTTTAATCGTTGTATTAACGTTATTGCTTGGATATAAAATAACAAAATACTATTTTTGATATTTTTGTTACTTAATGGAAATGTTAGGGAAACATTCTTACAACCTGAAATTGTTAGCTGTGTAACTAGACTAATGCTAACCAGTCATAACCTGATCTTTTGTATTACACCAACGTTTGATAAAGTTAATGTGTGCATGCTATTAAGAAGATGCAATGCTTAGAAACATTTTTAGTAATTAGAAGGTTGATTTGTTTAGTAATGTGATTCTTTTGTGTGTGGTTGATGAGCTGTGCTGTTTTGGCAGTCTGTGTGTGTGTTCAGTAGATGTAATTTAGAGCATGGCATTATGGGTAGACACAGCAGGGCTTGACTCTGTAGGTCAGGATTTGAAACTGATCTGTTATTGTTGGCCCAGCAGCTCTCTCTGTCCATGCGAGAATAAGCCTCCCTCATCCCACACGCTGGTTCCTGTGGAAATTATTTTTTTTTTTGGGCAGAGTAATTTGGTTGGAGAATATTGAGAGATCTCGATTCTTTCCTCTCTAGCCTCTAATTTAATCTCCTGCCCCAAACTCTGTTTGTTCTCTTTCTCTGAGGGCTGCATGATGAACAGACCTGACTCACGCACTGCTAAGTGGCTTTATGATTTTTTTTTTCATTAAGCCTCTTTGTTGATCTCTCTTCTTCCTCTGCACATTTTCCTCATAATTTCCAAGGAATAGTTTACCCTGACATGAAAATTCTGTCACCATTGCTTTTGACATCATTAACATTGATAATTTGTCATTAACCCCATGCTGTTCCAACCAGATCTTTTTCTATACAATGAAAGTACATTTTTTTGTGTCATGTCATTCCAAACCTGTATGACGTTTTTGCTTTTGATGAGCACAACAAAGATATTTTGAAGTAAATGTTGGTATCCAAACAATAGTGGCACCCATTGACTTCCATTGTTGACTTCCACCATAAAACCACTTTCTCCAAATATCTTCTTTTGTGTTTAACAGAAGAAAAAAGTCATGATGGATTTTTTTCATTTTTGGGTAAACTATCCCTAAGGAAGCTAAAGATCAAAGTTTTTGTGATCATCTATAAAGGAATAACAAAAACGACCACAACTCTTTGCTCAGTGTTGCTGTCTATGAGCTTTAGTTGTAGGTAAGTTGTCACGGCATTCTGCTGTCCGGCGGCACGTTTGACTGCGACAGCTTGAACACTGCATGCAGCCTCTGCGTCTGTCTCCTCAGCTCCACACACTTCATCTCTGTCTCTGTCTTGCGTCTGGTCTGCCGGGCTGCTGATGCTTTATTCTGTCGTTTGCTCTGGAGGCAGTCGTTTATCAAATGCCAAACACAGATCAACGTCTGATGACTGAGTTTTATTCAACACTGGATCTGATTCTGGGCGACAGTTCGGTCAGATATGCTAACGCCTTGTGCCTCTGCTTGTATAGTATGAAATTTATTATAAATTATGATTTTAAGATAAGCCTAACATATATGAAAACATTATACAAGAGTCTTACAAGACATATATCACTGTCAGAGAATATGTGGCTCTAATGGCCATTCCAACATGCAACCTCAGATTTTTGAGTTATTTATATAAGAAGCATGTAATCCTTTAAATAAAATTCTATTAATTTTTAACACTGATTTGTGTTGTGTGTATGTGTGTATGTGTGTGTGTGTGTGTGTGTGTGTGCAGAGCTGCCCAAACTGCTGTTAATTACCTGCTTCATCCCAAGTATCCAGGGAGCAGACAAAACCTGATCTGTGATTGGCCAGAATATTTGCACATTAGCTCTGACTTTCTGATTGGCCAGAATACTGGCACATTAGCTCTGACTTTCTGATTGGCCAGAATACTGGCACATTAGCTCTGACTTTCTGATTGGCCAGAATATTTGCACATTAGCTCTGACTTTCTGATTGGCCACAATACTGGCACATTAGCTCTGACTTTCTGATTGGCCACAATACTGGCACATTAGCTCTGACTTTCTGATTGGCCATAGCCGACTTTCTGATTGGCAGATACTGGCACATTAGCTCTGACTTTCTGATTGGCCACAATACTGGCACATTAGCTCTGACTTTCTGATTGGCCACAATACTGGCACATTAGCTCTGACTCTCTGATTGGCCAGTATGTTGGCACATTAGCTCTGACTCTCTGATTGGCCAGTATGGCCTTGCCGTTTCTGTTGGCCAAATACTGGCACATTAGCTCTGACTCTCTGATTGGCCAGTATGTTGGCACATTAGCTCTGACTCTCTGATTGGCCAGTATGTTGGCACATTAGCTCTGACTCTCTGATTGGCCAGTATGTTGGCACAGGAAATAGAACAACAGCAAGTGTCACCTTTAGGTCTGTTTGTGGGTTGTCCGCATCTGTGAACTGTCTTACAAAAAAGAAAATGAAAGAGTGCGCAGGATGGTAATGTGTGGGGCAGATCTTAAACGGCTGGTTGCCTCTGCCCACCACTGCCTAACCTTTACCCACACACACACACACACACACACACACACACACACACACACACACACACACACACACACACACACACACACACACACACACACACACACATACATAATAAGGGAGGATTTCTCCAACACAGAGAGTCTGTGAGATGGGGTTGTCATGGCAACGGAACTAGACCTGTAGTTTCCCAAGAATGATTTTCATAATGACTGAGCTGCCAGGTAATCTCATTGTCTGGTATTCTCCATGACATCCTCCATGTAACAAAAGATAATACTCAGATCTAAGAGACCCAGGTACAATGCAGTTATTGTTACTACAGTAAAACCATAAGAAATTATTATGGGATGTCACGCAGTGTAAGATGTTTAAGTGTAAGTAAATAGTGTAATATCTTACAGTATGTAATGGATTTTACCAGATTTTTTACAATTTTACTGTGGTAACTATGACATTTTGGTGGATGTTATGTTACCATGGTTACTTTCTGTACGTTGTTGTCTTGTCGTTATTGTGTGACTTTCAGGTGTGCTTTGATTGGTTAAAAGAATATTATTAGACGGTCTCTCTAGTAACTTTCCATTGCGCTGGTCTTGCATCTCTCAAGCACTAAATAAACATCTCTCCTTGAGGAGGTTGTAGCCCATGGGACACACGCACACGCAAAATAAAAACACACTCGCATAGAAACGCTTAAAGTTAAACACACATGGCCATTTGTTTACTGACCCTCATGTTGTTCAAACCTGAATGACTTTCCTATTTTAAGGGCACATATGTGGTATGAGTGACTGTGTCTTATGTCTTCTGAAATCATACAATAGCTTTGGTGTCACTGAAAGTTGTCACTAGGTGTTTTTGGTACAGTGTTATTTTACTGTACTGTGGCCTCCAACGTCCTTTGATTTGCTCTAAACAGATGAAGGAACTGAAATGAAGACGTGACATGCTCTGAGCATGTATTAGCTCAGCTTTAAAGTGAGGGAGGTTTGTTTATGTTAAGCTTCTTGTCTGCACCAGCAAACAACTCCCACATCTTTCTCTCTATTCTTGGAAGTACCTTGGGTTACCATGTACTGTAAGTACCATGGTACATGATTTTCACTCCTATATTTTACCACAGTACATTTTACCCTCCCTCTTCTCATTTAACACCTCCCCCTCCCTTTCTCACGGTCTATATATTTATCTCGTTTTCTCATCCTCTTTAACACTATATGATACCTTACAACACACATTTATCATTCCCATATGCTTAATTCAGCTGTTATGTTCTTGCTATATAACTCTCTCTTGTCCAGCTCCATCTCTCTCTCTCTCTCTCTCTCTCTCTCTCTCTCTGTCTTGTCTAACTCCGTAACTCTCTCTCTCTCTCTCTGTCTGTCTGTCTGTTTCTAGGCCTCTCGCCCTGCACACTAGCCTAAACATTCCAGGCATTCTGGAAATCATACTGCTGTGTGGCAGATGGCTCTCTTGGCAGTCGATACGGTTGAATTGCATCCTTTTAGTCAGCAAACTGCATGCAAATATTTATCCTGCTTTGTTACAAGACCTTCAATTATCTCTCCTGCGCTTTGTGTTCATTACCAGCGTCTGTACGACAGAATACAGATGCAGTTTCCGCATTTGGTTTTGATACAAATTAAAATGTGCAAACAGAATTATGAGATTGCAGTCATTTGAATTCCAATGATATAAAACTGCACATTTCACCTGCCTGTGAATATTAGCATATTATATATATTATAAAGATTTTCCTTATGCATTTTATAAAACAGACATTCCTGCACCGTATATGTGCTTTTATTGTGAAAGAAGTGCAGCTGTGACCTCTTCACCGAGCTACTGTTTAACAACTGCACGGCAGCCATATCAGATATAAAAATATCTGTTATTTTTGTTTTACAGCAGCGTTTTGATCTATTGGTAATCTGTTGGTAACTTAAACAGTAAGACGATTTAGCCAATTGAAAGCACTGAAAGTTCTGTAGTCAGTCATCAAATGAAAACAAGGTGATTTATGTTGTCAGCACCCTTTAACAGATCAATTTAACCTACATAATAGACCAGGCTATGAAAGTACATGTTTCTCTAATGGAAATAATACAGTGAGACAAGTAAATCAGTGCCTGTGATTTTGAGGTCGGGTCTGTTGATTGCTACATGAATTTGGGCCCACCATTTTGTATCCGGAACAAAGCCCTGTTTGTAGTCAAAACATGATTTACAACCTCACTCGCTTGTCTCAATGTTTTGAGGCGCTGTCAGACCTCGTCCCAGCGGAGAACGAGAGAATTTTGACAGATAAACACAGCACACTCGACCGCCAGAAAGAGGCGTCTTGCATCTCATTCAGTGTTGAAATGTTTGAACCGTTTAATAGCTGCTGGTACATCAAGGACATGAATTTTCCATAAGTGCGTTCTCCTGGGCTTCTGCGTCAGAAGCGGTTTTCAGTACTGGTGTAAATTTGTGAATTGCTCATCGAGTTGTAGCTCACAGAGGTCATGTGGAATTTTTGCTTGACTGTAAAAAAAAATGCTGCATACAGTGTATATTTAGTCCTATACATTGTGCCTCTCTGATGCTTATAGGTTATTTATGACACTTGCTTCCTGAAGAAGCCATATGATGTATGATGTGATCATACAAAGATCATAAATGATATTTTTAGCAGGTTTTCTCCACTTGTAATGTCGGTTACTTTACTGTTGGGTCTAATATAGATACAACTGCTCCATTCTTCAATAGAAGACACTTGCAAAGCCTGTGTTATGTTTTAACAGCCCAGTTTTCAATAGATGATCCTTCTGGACTGAGAAGGAAGTGTATAGCTCTTATATATGCTTATATATATAACTTACATATGCTGTTATACAACAGTATATTTGTACAGTGCAGTTTCTTGTGTTTTACCTCATAGGACATATCAAGGACAATTTGATTCAAAATTTTAGGTTTCAATTTTTAAAACCTTCCACTAACAACTTAAGAATAACATTTTTCATATGTTATATAACGTAAAAAAAAATTTAAGTTACTGCAAAAACGTTTTTTAAAACTTTCAGAGAACTTCTAGAGAATGTTAGCCAATGTTCTGAGAACATTTCCTGTTAGCTGGGAGGTTAGTCCAGTTAGCTGCTCTGAGGTGCCCAGCGGCATTGCGGTTTATCTGAATTTTCTGGACGCTTCTTCACCTCTTCACATTATTCTAGACCGTTGTCTCTTCATCATTCTCTCTCAGTCTTCTTTCTGGGCTTCTGTAGACTTCAATTTTTGCTCTGGACTTTGATTGGCACAAATATCCTCAATCCATGACAGGAAAAGAACGGCTTCCAAGAGCCATTAGTCTTGCTGAATTCAGTCTGATCCACCACTCTGTTCCGCCCTCAGGCTCACCCCTCATCGCACCCGCCATGACCAAGGGACAGCAAAAATATCCCCGCTAACAATTTAAGGTCGTAAGTTTCCCTAACATTTCCCTAATGTTTCTAAATCTAAACAACTGTTTATACAGTGGGGTGCATAAGTTTTAGTATAAGGTGAATTTTGTTTTTGCATTTGTTTGTATTTACCATCTTTAATCTTTAAAGATATATATCTTTAACATCATAAGTTTTACCATTTTTAATTTAAGTTTAAATGATCTCAGATTTCCACCATACCCTCAAACTTTGGACCGCATTATATATATAAAAAACAAAGTGAATCTAAATTTAATTCACTGCATTTTAAGTTAATTGTTTACACCTGAACTGGGAAAGAGATGCTAAATGAATGTTCACTGAAGTGAAGACAGACGTGTCTTCCTGCTGAGGCTGTGAAGTTGTGCACTATTTTAGGGCAGGGTTAATTATCTCCAGAGGAGGCTGGAGAAACAGCCGTTGGTCTCCTGAACTTTCTGAAGCACACAGCAGAACTGCCCGTCTGACGGACCTTTCCCAGCTGTCACTTCAGGTGGCCACAGCAGAGGTACAAAAACCCAGAAACTCAGCTTGAGTTAACACTTTTTCTCTACAAAAGAACTCACTCAGTGAACTTTTATATATCAAAAGCGTTATTCTTAAGTTGTTAGTGGAACATTTTAAAACCGTTGTGGTATTAATTTCTATTAACACTTTTTTTTTGTCGGTATGCTAAAGCACTGCTTAGTTGCTGTATGTTTTTAACAAACCCCATTAGCTGAAGAAGAGCTAAGAGAAATTCAGTTCGTTTATGTAGATGGTTAATGAACATGTAGGACTTGAACACAATAGCAAGACGTTTGTAATGGCTTTTTTTCTTGGTCTTTCAGCTCACAGATTGATCTCCGAGCGTTGGCTTCATTTATTTGCTCAACACGAATTCACGCCCTTGCACATACACACCAATCAAACGTGTTGTGGTGGCCAATTAACAAGATCAACAACACGCTAATCAGCCCTGACAGTACAGACAGACCGACAGCAGTGCGAGTTCCAGGGGGCAGAGTGATGTTACAACCTTTATTTTGCAGCCTCCACAGCATCCTCTTTTTCCAGCTGCATGCTGTATGAATCTGATTTATTTCTGTTAGCACGATGCAGGTGACTGTTTTGCTGGTCATTTTGTTTATATCGCTTTATTAAATGGATAGTTCTATCTCTAAATTTTGATTAGATAAGAGACATTTGAATATATGCATATCAATAACTGTGGCTTGGAAACCTTAAACGGTTAATGGGGCATTATTGTGATTTATTATCGGGATTAAATATTGTTTTTTCAACAAAAAAGTCACATATAGACCTGTTTTGGCATAATGAGTGTTGCCATAGCAACAAATAATATTTAGAGTATGAGGATTCGAAGAGAATCTCCAAGTTGTCATTGCGTAAATTACAGTAATTTACCAATGAAATGTAAACGCAGAATTAGCCTAGTGAACTTGCAACGTACAACAGTTTCAGTCCTGTAATTTGATTGACCCATTAGAAATGCACTGAAATGTGATTTCTTGTGCTGTTTTGCCTTGTTAAATTGCACATATGACTGTAATTCTGCAGTGTTGCTGTTGAGCTCCAGGCTGTGATTGGTTGCTGAAGAAGTTGTTCCGGGCTATCCGTGGATCCTGATCCAGGAATATGTCCTGCTCATGGAAATCGTGTTGTGCATGGTTTGTATCGGGAAACTCGCTGCAGGTTAACTCGGCGTGAAGCGCTTGAGCATTTTGTAAGAGCGAGAGAGAAACAAGCACCCAGGAGTTTGTTAGCAGCTCGGAGGCAGAGTGTGTTTAACTACAACAGGGTCTCAGCGTACGGCTCTCTTTCCCAGCTCTCTGTTGACCTGGCCCTTACAGTCAGTGTGTTAGGACCAGAGGCGTTCACTCCATCTGCCAGGGTGTGTAGACCCCAGTTTGTGATGTAGTTACACAAAGATACACAAAGATGCACTCGCTTAGAAAATGGTACTTCATTATCTGTACCATCTGCAGAAAATCTGTATTTAACAAACATCAGATCAGAGTAATGAACTCGGTTACTGTACTGTTGAATTAATGGAGGCAAAAAACAATTTTTTATAACCTCTGATGATGTGTTTCGAAACACTCTGTCATTATAGCAACAGGGATTGTTTAGATTGATGCGCAAGCCAATCAGAGCACTGACACATCTCTCTGATAAACGCATAATTGTGTGTGCTGGGGTTCGAGTATCAACTCTCTGTTGATACTTTGTATCAATAACGCTTATATTTATGTAAATATGTATATTGGTGCAGTTATATGATTTGTTCTGTGCGGTGTACCTTGATATCAGTCTTAATTTGTTTGTGAGAGTGTGGGTGGCTGATTTTAACACTTCATCAGTCGGCAGTATTGTGGGAGGAACTATGTGACAGTCTGTTGCCGTGGCGTCAATATGTTCGTTCCCGGATTGTTGCCCGTTTAACAGGCTGTGATATGGATCGTGTGGCTTCTCTATTGTCCTCCTTTCTGATTTCCTGCACAAACACACCTTAGAACTGATGGTTGAAGCGATTTAGTGGTCACTGGTGGATCCATAAACTCTCGTCTGGTTTACTACTTCCTGTTAACTAATCCAGCATAAACTGAGTTGAATCAGCAAAAGCAAAAATCATTAGCGTCAATTAAGCAACAACCCAGCTAACAGTGAATGTTCCCAGAACATTTTCTAAGAATTTTCTTTTCTAAATTTTTGTTACTAATAGAAATGTTAGGGAAACGTTCTTACAAGCTAAAATTGTTTGCTGGGAACCCGTTTGTGTTTTAAGGTCTATCTGCACACGGAGGGACCCCAACCCCCCTTGTTTTCTACTGGGAATATGTCAGACTGACCTTGCTTTGTTCTCCTCTCTGTTCCGACCCGCTCTGTGTAACAGAACACGACTGGTTCTCTGTTTTCTAGTCCAAGTCATAATAATAAGCAGGCAGCTGTTTGTTTATTTTGCAGACATGCAAAAACGAAAACACATTTGATTAACGCTTTTTTTTATCCCGTCTCTCATAAATCGACTGCGACATTTTTTGGTCCCACGTGAGCAGTGTTGTTAATGACAGGATATTTACACTCTTCCTTACACTCTTTTTTGTTTTTCTTCCATTTTTTTTGCGTAGGGAGATTCCAGCGCACAGCTCATCTCACCTCGACTAACCAGCGCATCAGTCTTTATGCAAATTGGTTTCCTGATTTGGCCGTACATAATTCTCACCAATGGAGAGTTGAAAAATTAATTACCAGAAAGGAGGGGGAACCGCCATCTGCCTTTTAAAAGTGTCAGCCAAAGACGTCTCAGAAATGCAAAAGCTAATTCGTCTCAGTCGGCCTAGACTTCCTGTTTATTATTTTGGGTTATATATTTGCCGAACAGAAATGTGTAGGAAACATTACAGTTCTTTATCTTTATACCACCCATAGAACATGTTAATCACAGCGGTACTATATGATAGCATAGGCCTATACCAGCATTTACCGCTTTAGATAAATACTCAATACCATTGCAAAGGTAATTTGCAAAATTACATTAGTAATTAGATCAATTCAATCTGGATTGGGGCTTTAGTTTAAAATTTTAACAGCCAATGTCATGAAACAGGTGAGAGACCACAGGAAAAAGTGTTTTAATTTTGCTTTGCTGCCTTTAATTCTGGGTGAAAATTACATAAAATATATAATATTTACTTTGTTTTGTTTTCACCAGCGTTTGCAGTTTTCTTCGTTCTATTGCATGGATTAGTCAAGTCTAAATGTACACACCATTTTACTCTGTTTACAGAGTGTGCTGCATGCCCTTAGGTTGTTTTATATTCATTGAATTC
The DNA here is from genome assembly GCA_036877525.1 of Chromobotia macracanthus. Lineage (NCBI taxonomy): Eukaryota > Metazoa > Chordata > Actinopteri > Cypriniformes > Botiidae > Chromobotia > Chromobotia macracanthus. Next base: position 4,527,604 of record JAZGTH010000072.1, on the reverse strand, counting down.
AACACAAAAGCTGCTGGAATCTTGTTTCTTATTTTAGATAAAATAAAACAGGAATGACGTCTTGTATTGTGTTTGTTAGAATGTGCATTTTCTCCTTAATATCTGCATAAATGCAAATCAATGTCAATGTTGTGATGTAAATGAAGCTATCCATCTGGGATATTTGGGAGACCTTTTGCTGAACCAGCCTGTGTACAGCTGACATGTTTTCTTGTCCTTCTGTGCAGGGCTGGCATCAGGTGAATAAACAAGGCATTTCGAGGTCTTCACAGTGAAGAAGCGACAAAAACAGCACAGTGCTGTGAGATGAGGTTATGACTCCATCTGATCCCAGAACTTTGAAGGCCTATTAAATACAAGCCAGAAACAAGACCTTTGATGGATCCAGCACTTCCGTGGATGTTTTGATACAGAATCTCGGTCTGATACAAACATGAGTGTTCCAGGTGGGATACGAGGCGGTGAAGACAACCAGCAGAAGGACCTAAAGAACAATGACCAGCTGGTGGGAGATGCTAACGCTAACCAAATATCCAAAGAAGAAACATACTTGGATGACAAAGAGCATGGCAGCCCACTACCCTCCCGTATGTCTCACTCTGAAGCCAAGGAGAGGATCATCATTTGGGGAACACATGCTCGGAGTGAAGACCCTGAGCTAGAAGAGTTTGAACTGCTGGAGTGTCAAGAGCTGGAAACATTAATAATAAATGAAGAACATGAGGATCAGAGTGAGAGGAACAGGAAGGTAGCCAAAAACCTTTGTGGCAGAACATCATCATCTACAACCATAAGCTCTGTCGTTGGATCTGCTTGGAAAGACCACAACGAGAATCACAGTGTGGATGAAGGTGCACATGAAAACAGTCAACCCCTTGACCTCAGGACCTCCAGCTCTCGTTCTGTCCGAAACAGGACCTTGAGGGAGGCCAGGAGCGGTTCTGAAAGCAATGTCTTTTCTTCATCTCTTTCTGCAGTTACTAGCCTCAGTGGAAGTTTAGCCAGTGCCCTGGACAGTGCAGGCCGTACACAGCCTCTCTCTTCCCAGTCCACCAAGTCTACCTCAAGCAAAGGCAGGAACCAGCAACAAGCCACCATTGAGTCCTACTTCCACAAGGAGCTTCCCAGGGATTTGGACCAAAACCACAACTCCACCACACTGCCTCAGGAACCACAATGTGACAGAAGTAAGCTAATCACTCCTACAAGTGTGGGGTATCCTTCACAAGATGGAGTAAAAGTGCAAAAACTCACCACAGATGCAGTTCAGAACCAGGGGAAAAGAACTTCATCGGAACTGACGAAAGGTACAGTGAGAGTTCTGCCTTCTTGTAGGCAATTAGTCCGTCCTCTTTCTACTGATATGGATAAAAGGCAAACCTCAGGATATCTCAACACAGACATCCAGGCAAGGCACCAGCCTTCACATGCCTCAGAAACAGCTCACAACCATCAACAAGTTCAGCAAACTGCAGTATTCAACTTTAAGTCTCCCAACATAAGCTCAGAGATTGCTCCCAATCAGACCTTCACTGGAGAGACCCAACGCTTGAAGAGGCAGAGCTCAGCAGATCGTGCAACAAGTCCCTCAAGCCTGGAGAGGAAGACCCACTTTAGTCGTCGGACCTACAGTAGTCCAACCAGACCATTGACTCCGCCATCCCCCAAGATCACAAGGTCACCTCAAAGACAACCTTCATCCTCGCCCATCAAGACGTTACCTTCTCGAGCTCCTCAGCTGGGTTATGCTGCATCACAGGGGTATGCCTCAGGTTTAAGAGCCCCAGTTAAAACTGCTATCAACACAAGCATCCAGAAACCTCCTCCGCAGTCTTCAACAGAGGGCTCCCCTCCAAACAAGTGCCCTCCAAAGCCAAAAAGCGTGCGGCCCAAAATCATTACGTACATTCGAAAGACCCCACAGGTGAAACCTCAGTCCCTTGAGGGAACTTACGAGGCGTCGTCCTTACCTACGAGACTCTCAATGTATAGTGGAGCTCCAACCAAACCAGCATCAGGAGATCAAGGGGAAGCCCCTGTGCTGAGTGCCTCAAATTTGCTCTATGATAAATATCGTCAAGAGATGCAAAAGGTCAGGTTCTTCTCTCCTGGACTAATGGTGTCTGGGATTAAGCCACCTAGCAGCACCATGCCACACAAAATGACAGGCAGGGCAGATAGCTTCTATGGGTCTTCCAACAAACCTACTTCTGCAGTGGTAAGAAATACGGTAGACACAGACTCTAAGAAAGATTTAACCAAGTTAAAATTGTTATATTTGACAGTGCTTTGATATTGAAATAGCAGTTTGAGGGTCTAAAGAACTCATTGAATTTTTATGGGCTGGTCTTAACATTTCAGTTAGCTTTTAAAATGTAATACTTTTTATTGGAAGTTTATTTACATCTGTGGTTATGTTTTTGCTTAAACAGGCCAGCAGATCTTCAGGGACCTTTGGGTCTCCAGTATCTGGAGCTGAGGAGCTTTTAGGAGCTCCTATGGGAGCACAGGACACAGGGAGTCTGTATCGCTCTCCGCGGGGCCTGAGACCTCAGCTTGGCATTGGTGCTGTAAACAGAGCCCCCTGTGCAGCTGCTAAAAATAGGATGGTTCTAACAAAATCACCATTGGCCCTTAGCCAACCAATCCAGGCTGTAAATCCAACCACTCAAACAGCTCAAGAACCTCAGGGTAAGATAACTGAATGCTTCACATGCCATCATGGTGCAGTTTGAGAAGGAACTTGTGATGCAGTCTTGTAAATAGTTTATGACTGATAGAAACACCAAGGCCTCATCCTACCAGCAGTGGTGACTCTGGAGTATTTTGAGAGGAATACATTTAAATACAGGCAAGGATGAGAACGATATATGAGAGTCTTGTCACCCCTGTCAGCTATGGATTTGTAATTGTTACTGATAAACTCATCTCAGCCTCTAGTCAACGTAAAATACACTTTACCTCCCGGCTTTCAGATGAATATAAATAAAATTCTCATTTCATCTTGTGCCATAAGGGGTTTCTGTTTGACTTCAAAATTCCCGACTGTTCCTCAAGCGCACTTTATTTCCTACAACTTTGCCTGGCAAGGTGAAGATATGAATTATTTCATCTTAAATCCACCACCAGCGTTGCTGTCGTCCACCGTGTTTTATCCAGAGGGCATCTGTCTATCTGTGTGCTGTTATCTGTCTGCAAAACCATGGCAGTATCATCTCTGTTAATGCATATGGATGCAGATTTCTCGCTGTCTGACCCTGTTTGCTATGCTTTGAAGTGCAAAGCAATTAACACCCTAAGTCATGCCAATATCGGCGCGTGACTGTGCGCGGCCACCCGTAGTATCTGCAGCTCAAACATGAGGATTCAGTATTTTTGCTGGTGTAGAGATGCTGATGCTGGGTATCACTCAGAGGTTGTTCTTTCATAGCTCAGGGGGCTTCATGGAAAACTCAATTACTTGTTATTTTGGTATGAACTTGGTCTCAGATGTCTCACCTAAAGTTCCCTATAGGAGAAATAAAAAAGACACAAATGAGGCCATTGTTGACCTAGTTAAAAATGATAAATTGGGCATCCACTAAATTCCACCTGCGATAAAAAATCTTAATCGATATTGTCTAATGCTTTGGAGTACATTGCGCTTGTTTTATTTTATTTTTGCATTTGGCCAACACTTTTATCCTAAGTGACTTGCAGTGCATTAAAGAATACATTGATTTGATCAGTTTGTGTAAGTTCTGGGGGATTAAAAGCCACAAACTTTGTTGAAAACATCACCTTTATCAGGTGAACTACAGAAACACACGAGAACACACATAGCAGAGAATCTCACATAGCTTTGTTAAGTTTTAAGATGATTACTAAAATCAGCCATGTGTCTGTGGAGAGCAGGAGAGTATCTTATGTATTTAACTCAGTGTAGAAGCAGAATGTAATGTATTTTCAGCTTCATTTGTTTGACAAAAATTTATTTGCATTTTATTATTCAATAACTCTGTTGAGTGTTTATTGCACCAGTGGGGCCTTGATAAAAGAACTCTAGTAATGTATTCACGCATTTTAACACTCAGTGCGAAATCAGTGATTTCCTGAGCTTCAATCCATAATTAAAAATTAGCATACAACCACACACACACACTACTCCTCATCCTCATTTACTTGTTCCCAAAACACTCTGCAGAAATGTCTCCCCTCCGGCTTTAAAAAAGAGCAGAAAATACAGAAACTGAAGCTATGATGGATAGATGATCTGTGTTTAGACCAACAGCCGGAACTGAATGTTTATTAATCACATGACTGCTTGTCATGAGGAAGCAGAAACAGGGCAGAAAAAGCAATGATGGAGAAAAATAAATCAGAGCTGCGGAACACCATCACATTTCTCTTTAATGATCACAACCCTACCGCACACGAGAGGCTGTCTGCAGTTTCATTAAGGACCTTGATGCCCCGGGTTTGAGGTGGGGCGGAGATCCAGAAGGGAACTCAGGAGCTGGGGCACCTTTGATTAGTGATGAACGGATGAGTGTGTGTGTGCGTTTCTTCTACCATTGTGGATGGTAAAAATGGTAGTCTCACACCTTTACGTTGTGGGGACCATCCACCGGTGCCCACAAGGGAAATTAATTATTAAACATACTAAATGCCTTTTTAATAATGTAAAAATGCAAGAAGGTTTTTGTGAGGGTTAGGTTTAGGTGTAGGGGACAGAATATACAGTTTGTACAGTATAAAAGCCATTGTTTATGGAAAGTCCCCACAAAACATAGAAATGTGTGTGTTTGTTTTTACGGGATGAATCTCGCAGGCATTCTGCTGACAGTGCGGTCTAATAAATGTCTAAGAGGCGACAGGAAATGAGAAAGCGTGGTTTGTCATTTAGCATGCACCGTGCTTTGCTCCAGTAACAGCGTCATGGGGGACGGGGGGAGTCAAGAGGTTTTATCTCAGAGCGCAGGAGGGGATCGTTCTCTCCACCTGCCCAAATTACTGTCTCAAGCTGGGAGAGTCTGGCAGTTCAAAGCTCCCCAAATTCACCCTGTGACTGTGGTAGATCTGTGTGCGTGTGTGCGCGCATATTTCTATATATCATTTTGCACTTTCTTCAAAAACAGTACACTTTGTTGTCCCTTGACTTATTTCATGGCATTAGAGCCACAAATCCTGTGACTTTAGTTGTGAGAACCATCACATGACATAAAATTAGGCTAGCATAAATAGCAAACAAGTAGCAATTCCTTTTTTTTTTTTTTTTAGTTTTTACAAATTTTGTAGTGCTGGCAGTGTTAAACTATATACACATCCCACATTTTGGTAACAGAGTTGCCACAATTGCAAACCTTATAAATAAACGATAGACTTTTAAATACATATTTAAATAAATTTGAACAAAAATAAAGGAGGTCAGACGAAAACAGAGATAATTTTTTTATGAGGGTTAATCTCTATTTACTGACCAGTTTTACCATATTCGTAGAAAAAACCTTCATGCATGCTGTTGTTTTGTTTAGATCTTTGCCTCCTTTTCCCCTCCTGTCAAAATCTGCTGGAGCATCTTAAAATATTGATGACATCACCACGCTGGAGTCTGTCCAGTCCCTGTGGTGTCAGATTTACAAGCATCTGATCTAGAGTCCAGAGAGCAGGGGGGGACATCAGACAATAGCCCTAATACTCATCTTAACTCTCATTAATTTTGTGTAAACATCTTTTGTCACCTTTACTGGTGTAAAACTTAGCACACTGGGATGAGCAAATCCATTAATCCATTCAACTGAGGCCTTTATTAAGCTCTGATATTGTAATTATTCATGCAGAACTTTGTTAAAGCAGCCACAGGCCCACAGCCCAGCGCTCTATGAATATCTTTAATGTTTTGAGTCCTGGAGTTATTAAAACAGAAAGGAAAGTGTCTCTTATGCTCCTCTTCTGCTGGAGACTGAAAGCCCTGTTAAGCACTGGGTGCTGTCCAATCAGCATCACACATTTTCAGTGAGCCAATCAAAACGCATCATTGGTCAGACAGAGGACAGAACCTCAAATACTGAAGATGCCCTCAAAGTTATTGCTGAGAAAAGGCGTAGCATCATTTGTTTGCAGATGCAATGAAATGAGTAAAATTTTAATGTAGGTTGAATGGATGGACCCAGCTAACAGGAAATGTTCTCAGAATAATGGCTAACATTCTCTAAAAGTTCTGTCAAAGTTATGAAAAATGTTCTTGCATTTTTCTAACATTGCAGAACAGTTTTCCAGTGTTATACATCATATATATCAAACATGCTATGGTGGAACATTGTTAGTGGAATGTTTTCCCGACTTTCCAAGACCATTATAATATAAAATAAAAATGTTTAATGTTTTCAGTTTTAGCATATTTTGCTTTTCATTAGCAAATGGTGTCATCGTCTCCTGGAGGATGGGTGAGAGGAGAAACAGCTCATCTGTCTCTGTGAGATTAATATATGTGCTGATAAACAACTGTAAGCAGACATCTTAAGCAACCCTCTTTATGTTCTTCAGTTGGAGAGATGCTGTGAAATACCACAGTCTCTCTCTTACTCTTTATCGCTTTCTACCGCGAGTGTCTTTCAGGTCCCAGACAACACACCCACACACCTCCCACAGTCCATAGACTGACTGTCTGATAGAAGAGGCAAGAGCTGAAATTACCAGATACAATCTGAATGAAGACATGCAGGTTTTTAAACAGTCCACTTGGAAAGAACGCGGTATTGGGCTGACACAGTGAGCTTCTTTGAGGGATTTGCTGATATTTGCTAGGTTATTGCCAACAAATCCTAGAACGTTTTGTTTGTAAGCAAGCTAGAATATCTGCAAAATATCCACAAAATTTATATTTTTACACTTTTCCACACATTGTTTCAGTGTTGTTTACTTCAGATAACCCCACCCCAAAGGGCTAGTAAAACTGTGGTTGGTCATTTTACATGTCAGTCAGCTCTTCCTGTCTAAATGAGCGGTTCTTGACCAGAATAAACTTCTTTAGCCACGTAAGAATCTTTAGATCTGTGTGCTTGGAATGGTTCATGGTTCAGGACAGATTGCTTTCATTGTTCCTTGTGTTTTCTAAATGAGCTTCTCACATTCTTGATCCTGCATTCTGCAGTAAACTTCTCCATGTCTCATTTTTGTCTCAGCGGTATGAGGCCTCAGAGTTGACCCCTATGCTGGCATGTGTATCATAACTACGATAACCTTTTTTATTATTACCCCCTTTTTACTTATTTGTTTAACAAAGCATGATCACTCTTCTGATTAATCTTGCTATCTGTTCCGGTTTTAGTGATAAACACAGTCTTTTTCACTCTCAGATCAGAGAAAGGCAGGGGTGGCTGGGCTTGCTGCGAAGTCACTCCTGCCGAAACCAGCTCAGTCTGGCCTGCGTCCTCCAGGATACTCCCGCCTCCCACCGGCTCGCCTGGCTGCATTTGGGTTCGTCCGAAGCTCCAGCGTCTCCTCCGTGTCCAGTAACCACTCGACGGACAGCACACAGAGTGACCCCTGCCGACCTGCTTACCGTATGTTACTGTTACTGTATTTATTGTTTTAATGCAGGTATATTAAGTGATGAACTGTGTAGCGGAGATTTTACTGAGGCGGAGCGATTACCTAGCTAACAGGAAACGTTTTAGGGCACTGGCTTACGTTTTCTGAAAGTTCTCACTTTTATCAAAAACGTTCTTGCAGTAATGATAATAAAACATTTTATAATGTTACATATCAAAAACTTCGTTCTTAAGTTAGTAGAACGTTTTAAAAAGTTAGGGTTAGGGTTAATAATTAATAGAAAACTGTTACATTTTGAATGTTCTTAGAACATTTAGAATAACTTTTTTGCTTCTTAATGGGAACATTGAAAACTTCCCATTGAAAAGGGAAATGTTCTTACAACCAAAATTTGTAAGCTGGGTAGTTTTCTCATTCTGTCAGTGCTGTTGGTGAAAGTGTGCGTCTAACACACTTGTACCTGAGTACATTGTTATCTCATGTCTAATTCCTCCGAGATCCTCAACGTTTGGTTTACATAAAAGAATAATGCTCCACCTTTCAGAGTTAATTATAATGTGTTTGCAACGTTTTTCAAACTCTGTCTACATACAGACTGCTAATCCCCCTTCATATGCATATTCATACTGCTCACTCTCATAAATGGATGCTAGCATGGAATTATGGAATATATTCAGTGCATTATACAACTACAGTAAAAATAAACGTTTAGCTTTAGGTTGTACGAATGTTTCCCTAATGTTTCCATTAAGTTTGCTAATGTTTTCTTTTTCAATGTTCCCATTAAGCAGTAAAAAAGTTATTCTAAATGTTCCAGGAACATTCAAAATGTTCAAAATGTTTTTTTTGCTTGGTTGTAAGAACATTGTTCAAATATTTTTTAAATCAGTAATGTTTTTAAAACGTTTCACTAACAACTTAAGGATAATGGTTTTGATATATATATATATATGATATAAGGTTGAAAAACAATCTTCTAACGTTACTGCAGGATTTTTTTATATAACTTTGAGAGCAATTTTAGAGAATGTTAGCAAACTATTTGAGAACATTTCCCGCTAACAGGGTAGTACAAGATAACAAGAGTTCAGGCTTTTTCAAAATCATAAACAAGGCCTCGAGTGAAGTGAGCAATGAGACGGCTGTCTTTGAAAACTGGCATCTGTGTGTGCCTGCATGTGTTTTCAATGTGACCTACATACGTGATGTTGGTTTGGCTTCTCCTGGTAACAGTTGACGTGGCTGCAGATTCAGGCATCTGGAATTTTCCACGTCACTGGATGAGTTATGTCATCAGTTCTTTTTATCCCAAGGAATCGCTTGGAAAGTGGAATCCCACGGCACTCACAGCTGAGTAAATATCAAGCAAACAGACGCAGAAGAGAAACAGATGTGATGTGTTTTGTCCGTGCATTAGGGTTTACAGTGGCCCCTGGAAAGAATTTTTGGATACAGTGGCCCTGTAAAACAGTTATATAAGAAGCACAAACATGCTTTAAAGTAGAACGCAGCAAAAGAACTTTGTTGCTTTTGTTTTAGACTCTTTCTGGTTGTGAAACTTTGTTTGAACTCATCCACAGTGAATGTGATGTTGTGACGGGCCTGACTTCATACATAACACACATACCACTAAAAATAACATTGGGACCAGTTGGTTGAAAGTAATTGCAAAAAAAACCTGTTAATAAAATCAGTTCGTTCTAAGAACAGGTATATGAAATCTATATGAATGTCTATCTAAAACCTATAGTCAGAGGCGCAAATTAAATTTTGTGTTGTTAATTGGGGGCCCCTTGCTTATCTGATGTGTTTTAACAGCATATTGACTGTGTGCATGCCGGGGCCCTGGAGGAAAACCAGGCCCTGCTCTAGATCCAGTGATAAGGTATTGACTGTCACTGATCTGGCTGTGACATCATACAACCATTGTTATCATATATTAATATAGCACTTTATGATGGTTTATGATGATCCCTTCCCCATGTCTTTCCCCTCAAGTAAACACTGCCAGGTATATTTGTGCTGTAATTAAATATTGTGTAATGACGGACTGTTGCTTTAGGCTTGAAATATTGACCCAGGATTTCTGTAGATACCAGAGTGATCCCTGAGGGACCAGCCGCAACTGACAGCCAATTGATTTCTCCGGTCTTACCGATGTGGGCAGGGCCACTTCTAATTGGCTAAATCGGTTTGAACAGTGTGAATGATGGCAGCAAATACAACTGGACTTATTAATTTGTCATTAGAGCTTGAGCTGCCTCAGTCAGGATGAGCCGACAGTCAATATTTGCCTCTCAGCTTTGTCCTTGTGTGGAGGCCAGACAGCAATTTGTAGCGTTTTAGGAGATGAGATCTGTCACACAGCCTTTGTTAGTCACATCGTGGCTGGATGTTTGTCTAAAACTCCAAAAGAACCAGTCCACCAAAAAAGAAAATTATTTTGGTGAAAACCCATATGACACTCTTTGTATCCCTAAAAGACCAGGTAGCTGAATCTTTGAATGATTATATTATAGTATAAATGAACAAGCCTCGTCAGCAGATCTCTCTCTCTCTCTCTCTCTGTCTTGCTGTCTTGCTCTCTCATTTACAGTAAATTTGATTGGGTGATTGTATGAATGAACAAGCTAGACGCCTCGTCAGCAGATCTCTCTCTCTCTCTTGCTGTCTTTCTCTCTCTCTCTCTCTTTCTCATTGGCTGTAAATATGAATTTCAAGACACCATGCCTCCTTGAAATGATAACAGCTTTGTTTGTATTGCCTCTGTGGTAGCTATTTAGTTGTAAACAACATATATTGCTGAGGAACAGAATTAAAACAAACCATGCAGAAAGAAACCACGGATCGATATACTTACAACAGTGGCTTTCTCTTTTTCTCTCTCTCTTTCTGTCCTTCTGTCTGTCATTTCTCTCAGCAGGGGAGTGAATAGTTAATAGCAGGTTTATTTTAGCCGCTGCTCACCGTTTGAACAGTCGGCTTCTGACTGTGAGGTTTTGAAGAGACTCAGCATCATCTGACCTTAACAGAGGCCCAGACAGAGCATCTTTATAAAGAGAGATCCTACACACTCAGAGTCGGTGAGAAATAGATTAAAGTGGGGAGAAAACAAAGCAATATTTGAGCAGCTGTGGAAATTACTTCCCACTCCTCTCTCAGGCTGTTCGCTTTCTTGTTTTTGGTCCATCTGGGTATAATTTATCTTTTGGAGATTGCTAACTGTCATTTTCTTGTAGCTTGCTAGGGGTGTTTATGTATGCGATCTCTCGCACAAGTGTGTCGTGAGATTACAAGCGAAACTCCTTTAGTTCTGTCTTTCTCTTCTTCATCTCGGTCTCTCGTGGTCCGGTTCTGATTTGTTGTCTATAGTGATGCCTCGTCCCCTGTAAACGATTCATCTGAGGGTCTCTGAGATCTTTCATCTCTGCTCATCAAGTGAAATTATAAAGACTCTGAGTTTAATTCATGAGGCTGTTTGAAGTTGTTCTGCTTACCAAAATGCTTTTCATCCAGCGGTGTCAGCAACATGAAGAGGGTCTCATTTTTAAATGGATCGGATCAGAGAGACACACAAACACGGAACACACTGTGAGACAACACAAAGAGGAGACAACCCAGCTAACAGGAAACATTCTTAGAATATTGGCTAATGTTCTCTAAAAGTTCTCTGAGTTCTCTTAAAGTCATCATAAAAATGTTCTTGCAGTAACTTTAGTAATTGTTTATAGCATATATCAAAAGCATTATTTTAAAAGATTTTAGTGTAACATTTTAAAAACATTACAGAATAAACATAACCAAACAATAATGTTAATATAATGTCTAAAAAACAGAAAATTTGAGTGTTCTTCTTTCAAAATAACCTTTTAACTTTTGGGTACCTAATGGAAATGTTACGGAAACATTCTTACAACTGGGAATTGTTAGCTGGGACTGCTCTTCAGTGACGGTGATCCTGCTTTAACTGCTTGTCAGGTGAATGACTCCGTCTCGGTTACGTGCGTGTCTAAAGGTCAAAGTGTCACTGTGAAGATATTGATTATCCCTGAACTCATTCCTTTCATCTGTTTCCTGAAAGTGTTCAGAGAGTCATCGGGGAGAAGACTTGGCCGTGGATTGTTTCTAGTGATATTCTCACTCATTTAAACAAGGTTTTCACCTTTTTAAAAGAACATTTGTGTGACTGGTGCTTGCCTGTGCAAAAACAGCTGTTAATGTGCTCTGGAGTGATCGCTATAACATTTATCTACACACCTCTGTGTTGTGTGACCAGACCTCTAAAGAGAACGTGTGAATATTATCTTGAGACCTCTGCTGTTGAAATGATAGAAATGAAATCCCAAATGCCAGTGTTTTGGTTAGGCACATTGCGTTTCTGTACAGTATGTAGTGTACATCCTAGTGATCTGGTTTTGTAGTGGCTACTGCTTTCTGAACAACACAACACAGAATGTACTAGGTTTATAGTGCACACTTCCATAGTCCACACTAAGATTTTTGAAAATCCGTATATATAAAAAATGAGTATATCACCCAGACATGTTTGGCATATTATTTTCTATATACTTTGATTTGAAGATACAGTCATTCTAATTTCACATTTTATTTAGGATGTAGTATATTAATACCACATAGTGTGCAGTTTGGGCGACAGGTCTGGTACCTGGTGTACTAGTTAGGAAGTGCACACTACCTAGTGCACATTCCAAAATGCCTTGTGAACTGAAAATACGTAAGAGATCAGGACAGATAAAAGGTTGGCATGAGTGAAGAAGACAGCAAATGAGACAGAAGACAGACGGTACAGAGGAACAAGAGAGCTGGAGAGACAAGCAGGACTGGAACTGACAGAAGGAAGGTGTTGTGAATGTGAAGAGCTCCAGCTCATCCCTGACTCATGCACACCACTGAGAACAGATGGTTTCATACACAAACACACCACATGCACACTGATCACACACAACCTCACACACAGGTGTGTTGCTCTAGATTGCGTAAGTCTTGAACTGAATGTGTTGTGTTTCTCTGTCTTTTGTTAGTCTTTAACTTGTGCTTTGAAATCCCCCATCTCTTTCTCTGTCTCTCTCTCTCTGTCTCTCTCTTGCTTTCTCTCTGTCTCTCTCTCTGTCTCTCTCTCGCTTTCTCTCTGTCTCTCTCTCTGTCTCTCTCTCGCTTTCTTTCTGTCTCTCTCTCTCGCTTTCTCTGTCTTGCTTTCTCTGTCTTGCTTTCTCTGTCTTTCTCTCTCTGTCTTTGTCTCTCTCTCTCTCTCTCTCTGTCTTTCTCTCTCTCTCTCTCTCTCTCTCTCTCTGTCTCTCTCTCTTTTCTCTCTCAGTGGGCAATCTGCGCTCTAGGGTGCGGCTGACTCACGCTCTCAGTAAATGGCTGAATGATGCTAATGAACTTTTTTTCTATTTTGGTGTAACATTCAGGCCATCTGTACCTTTTGGCCTCACAAACTGAATAACAAGTACATGCTAGCTGCATTTACTGCATATGCTAGCCACAAATGTAGAAATGTACAAGATTGTGCTAGTTGCTTTATTCCCTGTGATAACAATGAACGACTGGTGCTTCAAAAAGGACACAGAATCTGTGTGTGTGTGTGTGTGTGTGTGTGTGTGTGTGTGTGTGTGTGTGTGTGTGTGTGTGTGTGTGTGTGTGTGTGTGTGTGTGTGTTAATCTCGTTTTCACACAGAGCATGTGCAGAATCTAAAGATATTTTAGTTTTGAATAAACTGTGTTTTCTCTGTGATTCCTTAGAAATAAAAAAAATTATCAACAGAACATTTACTTTTTCAATAGTTTTTGTTTTGTGGATTTAATAGACTGATCCTGGCTGTGATTGGCCTGCCTGTGACTGGCCTGCCTGTGATTGATTCAAGCAGTCTGCGTTAACCTTACCTAAACAAACTCTCATTCGTCTGTCATCTTTTTGATAACTTCAGAAGACTTTGCTAATGTTATGTTGATTACTCTCCATGACTTCATCCCGTTCTGTCTGTTTCTCTGAAAGCTTTCACTGGACATTTTTTACAGATGAGGAGTGAGACTTCCTGATTGCCTGGAGAAAAGCCAGGCTTTTCCTCCTCAAAATCCTAGCCCATCTCCAGCTCTCTGTTTCAGATGGCTTCTGTTTCTGTGATCTCTCTTAATCCTCGCAGAGAGAGAGACAGAGTGTGTGATTCTCAAACTCCGGCCAGGCAGATAAAATGCATTGTTTGAATTTGTAGAGGCCACTGCTACATATTGTATTGTTTTTTTAGTCTAGTGCTTACTTGTTTTGTGTACTACATAGTTTACTTTTTTTGTAGTGCCCCCTACCTTTTCTGCTGTTAGAAATAGGGATAGTTCACCCAAAAATGAAAATTCCTCCATTTACTCACCTTCATCTCATTCCAAACCTGTGTGACTTTTTTACCTCTGAGTAACACAAAATAAGATATTTTGAAGTATGTTGGTAACCAAACAACAGTGACACCCATTGACTTCCATTGTATGGACACAAAACCACTGAGAAATGTATTACAATATCTTCTTTTGTGTTCCACAGAAGGGAAAAAGTCACACAGGTTTGGAATGACACGAGGGTGAGTAAATGATTCATTTTTGGTTGAACTGTGTCTTTAAATTAGCTGACGTTTTGGCACGTAGCTGTGGTGCAACACAGAGGGTTCATTTGCATAATCTTTTCTTGCGGATGCCCTCAGCAGCACCTCTGATGCTGTGTGGTAAATAATGCATTGCAAGCACCATCATCTTCTAATGGATCACTGCTGTGTTCGGTGGGTCTGCTTTCTGTTCGCCTCTAACCATGCTAGAATAACATCTGGCCCCATCACATTGTCCCTGTTATCATCACATTTTATCTTTAACAAGGGCTGTTTTATCCTTGTGGATATTTTGGGTGATTTTTTTTTTATTTTTTTTCTGATCTGGTGGTCTTGTTAGTTGTAATGTAGTTGTAGTCTGTCATTTCTCACCTCTGACGTGGGCTTTTCTCGACGTGTCGCCATCCTCCACATTTAATAGAAATCTGCTGCTTTTGTCCTGTCACATACTTCTCTGTTTACCAGAAGGCCGGAAAAAGTGCTGATTGTTTGGTTTTGCCTGCCATACAAGCTGAGTTTTCTCGGCACTAGCATTGCTTTAAATGAGTCATCTGTTGTTTTCATTATTCCTCTCAGGTGCATTATATGATATATTATTTGGACAGAGCAGATTTGTACATTTTTATTACTGGTATTAGGCTGCGTATTTGTCTTCATTATAATCCAAATGTCAGCAGTATTTTCAATTCAGCATCTGTGACTTGATTCATAATTGATCTTTGTGTGTGTGTGGGGATATATATATATATTGGGGACAAACTGGTACCCAAAAGTTAGCAAAACCTGACAAATCTGAGCAACGAGGGACGTCCTCATTTGTAAAAATCCTGTACAAATATAGTAAATAAAGTTTCTTGTAAAAATGCTGAAACTTTTGTGTTAGGGTTAGATTGTGGTTAACTAGCTGTTTATAAAGCAATAGAGGTCTATAGACTGTCCCCATTTAGATAGATAAGTAAATGTGTGTGTGCGTGAAAGAGAGGATTTTTCTATTCATTTAGGAAGATTAAAGAATGCCTTTTTTGTTTTGTGTCTGCCAATGTTTATTGGACTGTTTTATTTTTTTAACCAGCTTACCAAACATTTGAAGCAAATTATAAGAGATCTCCAATAATTAAAAGAGAGATTAGTCAACAAGCAGAGCAAAAACAGTGTGAGAATATAAATACACCTGCCTGTGATACTGATGGAGGACAGAGAGAGAGAGAGAGAGAGAGAGAGAGAGAGAGAGACAGAGACAGAGAGAGAGAGAGAGAGACAGAGAGACAGAGAGAGAGAGAGAGAGAGACAGAGAGAGAGAGAGAGGAGAGCAGAGAGAGAGAGAGAGAGGAGAGCAGAGAGAGAGAGAGAGAGGAGAGCAGAGAGAGAGAGAGAGAGAGAGAGAGAGAGAGAGAGAGAGAGAGAGAGAGAGAGAGGAGAGCAGAGAGAGAGAGAGAAGAGAGAGAGAGAGCAGAGAGAGAGAGAGGAGAGCAGAGAGAGAGAGAGAGAGAAGCAGAGAGAGAGAGACAGGGAGAGAGAGAGGACGGAGAGAGAGAGAGACAGGGAGAGAGACAGGGAGAGAGACAGGGAGAGAGAGAGACAGGGAGAGAGAGAGAGACAGGGAGAGAGAGAGAGACAGGGAGAGAGAGAGAGAGAGAGAGAGAGAGAGAGAGAGAGACAGAGAGAGAGAGACGCTTGATGCCTGATTTAAAATGTAAATCTTATGTTTGCTGTTGTAAATGCTGAAATGCTGTGTAACTACAGTACTCAAACAGTTATTCATATTGCAAACACACACACAGATGACATTTTGATGGTTTAGGTAATAATTCTTAATAAAATATAAACAAATATAAACAGCTTCACATTAGAAGCCCAAATCCAATCAATTAATGGTGACCAGCATAAGACGCTGGTGTAACAGTAAAGGTAAAGGGTGCTTGACTAGATTAACCAGAAAGAACTGGGGTAACCCGCACCACCAAAATAAAAGCAAAAACATGCGGGTCATTTGTCCATTGCCAGTTAAGTTTTGCTAGTCAACAGCTGTTAAATTTTCAGGTCAGCGTCAGCATGACATTAACCATCCCAGGTCATCCCCTAAACTGGTTTATCAGCAGGGTTATCAGTTAAAGCAGTAGAAATGTTAGTTACAGAAAGCGATCCAACCCACACAAGTTTATTTCTCCATCATTTGGGTGATTATGTAAATCCAGTGCAGCAATGAAACTGGAAAAAAATCTTTGGGATTGAGTCTCTGTGCAGCTAACCCAGTTCCACACAACGCAGGCTGCAAACTGGTGCTCACAAAGATTTGGGAGAGAATCGACCAATGAGCAATGAGATTTCGTTTTTAGCAGCCAATCAAATGTCTCTCAGCCGTTCAGAACCGTCACGTCCCCTGCTGTGAGCTGGAGGGCTTTATTGCACTTCCTGCTGTTTTGAAGCTCCATTTCTAAGCCGAAACTTCGTCCCAGATCTTTTTCTGATCAGATCACCCTCACACTGCCGTGATAGATCTATTACCGCAGTAAAGCCCTACCGCAGCTTACCGCAGCTGAGGATGAGTGATTCTCTTACTGTTTAATGGACGTTGAGAGGCGGTGTTTTTCATCCGAAGAAAATCTTTCAGAATTAAAAGCAGCTGTCGGCCGCTGTCTGTAAACGTCTCCCCTCAGCCTGTCTTTGTATCCTCAGGTTACATGGGAGTTGTAAAATACGGTGTTTAAAAGCATTATGACTGTACTGTCAGCATTTCTGTATCTGCCTGCTACTTTCTGTTCCTGGGAGCCTTTCTCAGCACTTCATAAATCAGAGAGATAACACAGGATCAGAGCAGCAGTCTGTACACACTCTGGAGGATGGTGTCGCCTTATAGTTTGAAACTAAACTAAAGGAGATAGGATGTGCCTTTTAAAGGAAGAGTGTGGTACATAAACATACTTGTTTGAATTGTAAAATGCCTCAGTGATGAGATGAAATATGTATTAACTGTACGTAACTGTGTATTTTGATATGACAAGTTTTATTGCACTGTTTGGTTTAACAATTTTAAACTGTAAGAACGTTTTCCTGAGTAACAAAAATGCTAAAAATACTATTTTAAATGTCCTAAGAACGTTCAAAATGTTTTTTAGAAGCTGTATTAACATATAATGTATTAACATTATAAGCTGTATTAACATTATAAGACCGTTATCCAAACATTTTTTAATTATGTAATGTTTCTAAAACGTTCCACTAACAACTTAAGAATAACATTTTTAATATATGTGTTATATAATTTTAAAAAATGTTCTACATGCATTACTGCAAGAATTTTTGATAACACTGAAAGAACTTTTAGAGAGCATTAGTCAACGTTCTGACAATGAATTAAACCTGAAGTATCTGAAAGTCTGTTGTGTGGTTTCAGTGTTGATGTTAATTTTTAGGTCCCAGCAGTGTAAATGATGAAGCACCGATCCACCGGGTCATTACGTCCCCCCCACCTGCAGAAGGACCCCGAGCCCCCTGCCGCGGTCCTCCTCAGCCTCCCAACACCCCTGTGCCCACACGCCGCTCCCTGCTGCCCCCTCCTCGCTCCTCCCCTGTGGGTAAGTGCATCACAATCACCTTCTATACTTGAGCAGTGAGGGGGGTTTGTGTACGGCAAGAAGTGTGGAATTCTACTAACATACACAGCAACAAGTATGCACTTCGCCAGGTATTGTCTTCAGATTTCACCCATTAAAACAACTGACCTGTCAAATGTCAAGAGCTGAAGTCACAGAGAAACCGGTCCTGTTCGTCAGGCACAAATAAACCACACCACCCCCGTGTGTGGACTGTACAGTGTTAATAATCTGATTCATTATTAATCAGTATTATTATATTTATAAAACCTGTTCTTCTCCTCTCTGTCTCACTATATTTGTTATCAGTTCTGTCACATTTTCAAAGCTGCATGAGTTGAACCTTAAGCACCTCGCAGGCTTGTAGCTGTCGGCCTGCTGCTTCCCTGTGCGTCGTCCAATCAGAATCCATCGTGCCCTGCGGGGGCAGATGGACTGCCCGGGCTTCTGGCCAATCATGGAGTAGCAGAGACCAGAGGCAATCGTAACATTTTCTACAGAAAGACTACAGCAAATCTACCTGCAGTCCTTTGAGTTAAGAAGAGAAGATATGTGTGAATAGTAGAGCACCATTAAAATAATTCTATTGAAATTATTAGAAAATGATATGATGAAATATTGAGACTAACTTGATCATAAATTAATCAGAAAAATAGTGTGTGATGTAAGGAGACAAAAAAGATATCAACTATATCGCAACACAAGTTGTTAATCTCAGCTAACAATTTTAGGTTGTTATAAAAATTCCTGAATGTTTCCATTAAATAGCAAAAATTATACTTATTCGATAATATTTTGAAAGTTATAGGAATGTTCAAAACATCCAGTTTCTTACGTTTTATTGTTATCAAAGATCTGCAATATTCACCATCTGTGCATCCGTCTTTTGACTGTCTTTGACAAGTATTCTGTACTAGCATACTTCAAACTGTACACACCCACCCGTCATGTGTTAGGTGCTGTCTTAGCAGGGGAGGGGCTAAAGTGGGGTGCGGGGACTATAGATCTGTTGGTCTGTTGGGACTATAGAGGGGCGTCTACATATGTCTGCTACATGTCAAAATGAAATGGCGGTAATTAGGTGTCCTGGGACCCCGTTGCAATGTTGTGTTTGTGTTTGGCAAAAGTAAGCCAAAAGCAACAACCCTCAAAGCATCTGTGCCTTCAGTCATTTCCCATAATTCCATGGGCTAGCGTTTCATTCATATCTGAATGTTTTATATTTTGGATGATATTTGCGTTTCATCTGTTTGTGTTGGTGGCGAAACACCAGATTAAGAAGTTTCATAATTAGATGATTCATCTTTTGTGAGAGATCAGATTATCTACCATTGACGAGTTTCATGTGGGATGTTTCCATGGTGCTTGTCCCAGTTCTGTTGATGAATAATCAGGCCCCACATAAGAATTTCATAACAGTTTTATACATTTTTGTTTAGAAGAACATGTGAATGTTGCTTGCTCATGCATAAGTCTCCTCCACAATGCCAGGGTGTTGTTACCAGGGTGTTGCTATGCATGACACTAGACCATTCGACTTTGTTACCGTGCAGTATTTACATTCAAATTATTTATATTAAACTCCCCATCCGCTATTCTGGGGATGTGCTGACCACAGGTCTGTGTGAGGTGGCTTTTGTAATTAGGTTTATACTCTACTGGTTCACACAGGCCTGCAGACCCTCAGTGTCATATCTGTGTGCGCTATTTTGTGGTTGGCTGCCTCTTATTGGAATCGATCCATGCACCACTGAGACCATATTACAGCTCTATGAAAAAGAAGAGAGAGAGAAAGAGAGAGTGAGATAGAAAAGGGTGTTGGATACTATTGTGTATGCATTTTTACTGCAGAGTTATGTTTGCTAGCACTTTGACCTTGTGGGGACATTTCTGAGGTGTGTGTTTTAACTGCTATTAACTCCTTTATCTGTAGCTTCCCGTAAGGAGTTTCAGAAGACGTCTGATGGCTCTCGCTCATCTCTCTCGTCCCCGAAGAGATTGGCTGTTGTCTCCCCTAAACCGCAGTCTCCAGGTAACCATCTGAGGCGAAGATCATGCTGAGATATTGCTTTCATTTCAAAGCGTTGATGTCACGCTATTGGACAAATCTCATTGGATGCTCACACGCATACACAACAAACACAGGCTAAACTCTGTAGCTCATTGAACATAATCAGCTTTCGTGTTGAATCAGAAATGAATGAGAAGGAATCAATACATTCTTTAGTCTTAGGATACAGTACCTTCACAGTACTGTATCCTACGGCCAAAGGTTTAAACTGAAGGGCATCTGAGCCTGTTAACTAAAACCAGAACCCCCAGGTTTATTATTATTATAAAGGTTTTAAAACAGTTGCGGTCCTTGATGGTGATTGGTCAGTTTTTGCAGCTATTTAGACAGCATCTGTGGGTCATGACTAACATCACATATCAGACGTGATGTTATACCTCACTAGCTAATTAAAGCATATTCTTAAACACGTAAATAACTGCAAATAAAACCCCTCCACACACAGAAGTACTCTCATGTTTTCTTCATCCTTACGACTGAGCAGAGTCAGTTGCACCCACCTTACCACCTGAAAAACATCTTTCTCTTTGTTGTTATAGAGACCGACTCGCACACTGTGGGTTAAGCTAGAATAGTAAGACTGGTGACAGTATCGGGTACAAGCGACCATAAACTTGTATACTGCTAACATTTTGTTATCGTTTTATAAATGCGAAGTCTGAGAGACTGTGAGGTTGTATGGTGGTGTAGGAAAGTATGCTTATGTAGCATATAAAACCATCAGCTATTCTGTGCAGTGATCCAAACTGATATGAGGTCATAGCCGTGACCAGCTACTGACCAATGACCAACTGCAGCTAAACTGTATGTTTTATAAAGGTAATCCATTGACGTTAATGCTAATTTATTAGTATTTTGTTTGTATTGTATTGCCATTCGTTTTGGATCATATATCTTATGTTAACACCGAAACCATTTTCATCTTTGAATATAATTCCTCTGCTTAACCTATAGAGGATTTAAGTTATCCAGTTTGCTGTAGAAATTATGGTAAAGCTTCATGTAAATGATTTCCTGGCTGTTTCTCTGGGATTCACACAGGATTCTCTGGGGTATTTGTGCTTCACAGAGGGCATTTCATGGTCGTTCTGGGGCAAAATTTAATGAAATTGATTTTTTTATTGCTCTCTCTCCTACTTGCGTTTACCTCTTCAGTCCTCCAGAGGCAGCAGAGAGCAACAGTGGCTGTCCGAGGTTCGAGCGTACCGATTTTGCCCCGTACAAGCTCTCCGGGCCCAGAGAAGAAAAGAGAGGAGGAGCAGAAGAAAGAAAAAGAGCAAGAGGAAGCGGAAAGGAACGAAGAGCTGCAGATATTACAGGGCCGCTGTGAAGATCAAACCAGACAGCTACAGGCTCTTCAGACAGAGCTAAAGAAAACCAGCATGGGTCTGGAGGTCTTTGTGATCTGCTCTCAACACTTCTGTCTGAAGGTACTTTATCTGCACTCAACACTTCTGTCTGAAGGTACTTTATCTGCACTCAACACTTCTGTCTGAAGGTATTTTATCTGACCTCTGTGGCCTGCATCCCATCACATCATAGCTGCATCGCTGAAATTGTGCAGTATGCTAGCTGTTATTTGTTTGTGCTGCACTGTATGTTTAAACACAATCAAAGCTTGCAGGACTAGTTCCTTCAGTTTATAACTTCATACAGTCCTGCTTGACTTTGAACTACAGTAATGTAATGACAGCCGAACTTCTTTCCCCTGATAACATGCATGCCAAAATCCCAAAGGTGCTGTTTTGTGAACTTGCTTTTTGAGGCCAGATCATGTAGTTGTGATGGGCTAACTTTGGGTTATGCTAGTAAGTCGAACCTTGACCGCTTGGCACTCAGACTGACAGTCAGTGGAAAGCGCTTTTAGTGCCCTCTGCTGCTCATTATAGAAATTGTCTGATTCAATGTACACAACTGTGTTTACTCATTTGTCATGCTGTCATTTGCACACAGCTGCCACAGAATAAAATTCTGCATATGACTAAGAAAAGACACACATATTCAACCTCAAACAAACAGGATTACAGCTCAAAGGAAATAATGAACAGAGTCGTGTCTCTGCTGCTATGCTCCAGTCTAATGCCCACACGTATTCGCTGCATTAGGCTGTATTTTTTTAATTGCATTTCTCTCCTCCACATGCGCTCCAGTTTGTGTTTAGCAGTAAAAGGGTTTTATGGACAGAAGGTGTGTGTCAGTAACTTGCTGGTTCCTCCCACGCCTGCAACATGAGCGAGACGAGCATTACATTAAAGCTTATAATGCGTTCTAGAAACTTCTTCTGTTTTACTTTCTGTGCTGCATTAAAATAAATGTACATATATACAATACTAGTATATACATTTATTAAGATAAATGTGTGTGTGTGTGTGTGTGTGTGTGTGTGTATATACAGAAGATCTTTACAGGTTTCAGCAGTTTATTTGTTGTTTATGTTGAATTCCCAGCAGGAAACATTCTCAGAACATTGTCTAATGTCCTCTAAGAAAAGTTTTCTTTAGGTTATGGAAAAGAATTTGTGCTGTAATGTTAGCAGAACAATTTTTATCATTTTATAACATTATTCTTATGACCAGTTCTTAGAACTTCTAAAACAGCATTTTTAATGTTTTCATTTACTTAATGAAAACGTTCTTACAACCTGCAGTTGTTAGCTGGGTTATCAGTATTGCATCAGGGTAAGAGCAGATGTGTGTTGCTATTTCAGAGTGAAGAAGCTGAGGAGAAGAAACAAGAGTTATCTCGGGAACTCAGCAGAATTCAGCATGAAGTGGGTGAGTGAATGTGTGCCTGGTCTCCATAAGCTACTAGGACAAAACAAGTTTTGTGTTGTAATCCATCTGTCTTTCGGTTTTGCCCAGCCTTTAGCGCAGCTCGCTGGGAGCGTCTGCAGAAGGAGAAGAGAGAGCTGGAGGAGTGTTTTGAGAGGGAACTTGGAGAACTTCAGGTTCAGCAGGAGTCTGAACTTGCCACATTAGAAGAGAACCTGAGAATGCGGCATGCATCAGACCAGGACCATCTCAAAGCAGAACATCAGTCAGAGGTGGAGGAGCTTCACACCCAGCACCAGGAACAGGTTAGATCTTCTGGCTGAGGATCATGGGGAAATCCCATCAACATGGAGTTTCTTGATAACTGAGGGAGGATGTTCCTCTGGACATCTCAACTGTTTGTTTGTGTGTAGATCGAGGAGTTAATGGCCAACCATGAGGCAGCCCTAGAGGACCTCAAGTCCATGCACAACATCACCATGGCAACACTGCAAGAAGAACATGCCAGGACGATGAGAGGTGCGAATTCAATGTCGTTTTACCACTAACCACCAGGGGGCGTATAACTTTAATTGTATATGGTTTTATTTATTTCATCTTTTATAGATTTAAGAAAAGCCCATGAGCAGCAGAAAACCAGTCTAGAAGACGATTTTGAGAAACTGCGTCTCTCCCTTCAGGTATTTGACATTCCTTTTGTTGTCTTTCATGATTATTCGAAGATCAAAATGTGCATCATCTCCCATTTCTCTGTAAGTACTGTATGAATAAATGAGATGTTTTGAGATGTTTTCCCACTCCAGCTTCAATCCATGTCATTTTATTTATAAACAATACTGGTTCTTTCAGGACCAGGTGGACACGCTGACATTCCAGAACCGAACTCTGAAGGACAAAGCAAAGCGTTTTGAAGAAGCCCTGAGGAAAAGCACTGATGAACAGATCGTGGTACGTCTCTTCAGAACACTCGTTTACATGTACAGACATATAAAATATCACAAAGAGACACACGGACACTGACATTTACACTGTATAAATATTTTGCAGGATGCCCTGGCCCCATATCAGCATATTGAGGAAGACCTGAAGAGTCTGAAAGAGGTTCTGGAGATGAAGAACCAGCAAATTCATGACCAGGAGAAAAAAATCTGCCAGCTGGAGAAAGTGGTAAGCTATAAATGAAAGGTTGTGCAGGGTAACACACTGCAAGGTTGTCCTATCTCTACAGAGATGCTTTTCCTGTAATTCAATCTGGTACTTAAAGGTGCAGTAAGTGATTTCTAGGAAACACTGTTGATATTTGAAATTGACATAAACAAATACACTCCTCCCTTCATTGCTCCACAGTAACTAATGTTCTATGCAACACAAGCAATGACTAACAGTGGACTGGCTATGAGAGTGTTATGGCGTTGTGTGGATTAGTCCAATCGTTTCATCTTCTATTTACACAGCCAGGACTTTTTTTAACACACACACAGAACAGACATCTACCAAATATTCACAAACTTTTGGTTTGGGTGTGGAAAATTGTTTAAAATTTAAACAGTATTTCTCAGAAATCACTTACTGTACCTTTAAAAATGCATATGTATATTGCATATATTTTGTATTACTGTGTAAAAATGTTGTCAGTTTTATTGTGTCCTACATTATTTATGATTTTCAAATAGAATCAGTTTCCATTTTTAAAACTTTTGTTTCCTTTCAGCTGGTTTTATATTATTTATGATTTTCACATAGAATCAGTTTCCACTTTAAAACCCTTTTCCATTATTATCATTCTCAGCTTTTATAAATTCTCAGTTTCGTCCTCACATAAAAACCCATTCCAGTCTCCTGTGGTCCAGAGGAGTTTGTATAAGAATTTAATGTGGAATCCTGTCTTTACTTGATCTTTGAGCAGGCCCAGAAGAACCTGTACCTGGAAGAGCGGGTCCAGGTCCTTCAACAGCAGAATGAAGACCTGTTGGCCCGCATTGACCGACACCTTGCAGTGTCAAGGTGACGTTCAGATCCAATCTATTACATTATCAAAAACTTTGTGTTGTTTACTGACTAATCCCATGATTCCAGTACAAGTTTTGGATTAGGTTGAATCTCTAATTTAAGTAGAGTGTGTCTGCATGACATCTAATTTTCAGTAATACATAACCCAGTTACGTATCTGCTCGCCACTCAAGATTAAACCGCTGATCTCTTGCCGTTTCTGAGTGCAGTATGTATTTACAAACCTTCTGTGAGCGACCGTTGTTACTGTTTAACTATCGATGCTTCATCTTGTCTCTGTAGACAACTGTCTGAGGAGAATGCAAACCTTCAGGAGTATGTGGAGAAGGAGACCAACGAGAAGAAACGGCTGAGTCGCAACAACGAGGAGCTGATGTGGCTCCTCCAGACGAGTCCTCACCTGTCACCCTCTTCCTCTCCCATTCACAAAGCCTTCTTTCCAGGCCCTGAAATTCCCCCCTACCCTTATTCCCCAGGCCCAGGTACCCCCACACACTCTTGTTCTCCTGGCCCCTGTACCCCTGCTCACAGGGTGGGGTCTCCTGGACCAGGGACGCCTGCTCTCCGAGGTTCTCCATCTGCACGGTCGTCTCCCGCTCGAGTCCCCAATGCCAACACTTTGTCCAGATGAGCAGTCCTACTAAATCAAAGCTGCGTATTATTTTCTGTCATTTTTAGTCTTTCTTTTACTGCTTTGTGGGCAACAGTGCTTCGTTTTGAAACGCTGTTTAATGCGATGATCTTCTGTGATAAGAAAGACAATTGCGGTTTTTCGGTTCATATATTATTTATACAGCCTGCCAGACAAAGATGAAACGGCTTCACTGATCTCGTTTACGTCCCTATTTGGCTTCAAGACGCAAAAACTGTCTCTTTATTACTAGGGATTAAACTTACTAACTAGTAGCATCGCTTGTGATGGTCACATGTAGATGCTGCAGGAAAAGCCTGACAGAGGCAGGGCTATATAACTCTATAACATGCTGTTGGACTCCAACACAAATGTCTGTAAGTTCTCCTGAATTGTACATGAGAACTTTATACAACAAAAAGCACTTTAGGTTTCTGCTCTACCTTCTTCCTACAGATAAATGCACCAGCATTTTAACTTTGTGGTCTGGTTTAGTTTTCTAGGAAACAGTCTTCTGGTTCATGATTCTCCAAGTGTTCCTGCAGATGTAATCGGAATGTTTCAGACTGGTTCAGACAACCACAGGTTCATAATATCAAAACCAGCTCTTCCAAGCTTGAGTTTTTTTGTTACACAAAATAGTTTACTTGTTTAAAGTGCTTAGATGGCTTTGATAAGACTCTGACGATTCAGCTCAATGGCTGACTTTTCAAACACAGATTCAGAAAAACATTTGCTTCATTTTCTTGATGAATATCTCCAGCATTGCGTCTTCTCATTCTGTCTAACTTTAACTCAAGCCATTTGAGGTGGATGTCTTACCTGACAAAACAAGTTCTCTCACTTGGTGCATGATTAATGAAACAA
Organism: Chromobotia macracanthus; assembly: GCA_036877525.1. NCBI lineage: Eukaryota > Metazoa > Chordata > Actinopteri > Cypriniformes > Botiidae > Chromobotia > Chromobotia macracanthus. The sequence continues at coordinate 4,501,517 of JAZGTH010000072.1, read as the reverse complement.
AACGGGGAGATTCAGGAAACGTCAAAGTACCGACCACAGGGGATGTTGTTGTAAATTGTCGTTGTGATTTTTATGAATTATTTCTCATATTGGACATTTTGCTACTTGATGTGCATGTGATGTAAGTCTTCCGTTTTTATCATTAAAGCTAGAATAGTTGTCATGGTAACGTAGATACTCGAACTTCTGGGAATGATAGCTTCCACCTCCTGATTTTGAGAAGAATATTTAACCCATACTTACAGACAAGACTTAACAAATGACACCTGAAGTTACACCTGTATGAGATCTTACCACGTGTTGCAAGTACATGAGAGACGTGTACTGGTTTTACGAAGTTACGTATAATAAATAAATGTACTATTGAAGTTATTTAAGCTATCTTTATGCTGGTTAACTGGTAATGCTGGTTAACCCTTGTATTACCTCTACAGAGCGTAGCAAAACCTAGAGAAAAGTTTCTCTGTTCAGACCTAGAAAGGAATGTAACTGTCTCTTTAAACGTGTGAATACATTTAAGAAGTTCAGGGAAATTGTTTTACACTGTCTCAGAGGCAGTTCTCATGTCCTATATCATGAACCTTTTAGAAATAAAAATAAGTCATTCCTAATGCAAAGTGAGTTTTGATTTTTTTGAAGCAGATAGACTCTTTTTTCAATTTTTTTTGGAAAATTGGATCCGTTTATGTTTGTGTGTTTGAACTGATACATCTTTCAAAGCTCAACCTTCTAAACTTTTGATACAAATATGTTAAAGGAGACATTTTGTAAACTCTTTTTCTATATTTTTATCGGTTGGTGCTTGTACAGGGTATACGTACAATAATCTGCTATTCAAGACCAGCTATCTGCAAAACAAGTGCTGTTTGCCGTCCATACATGAAAGGTTACTGCTAAGTAGATGGTTTTTTTCATTTGGGAAATGGTTGTTTACAGGGAAGTTCTTTTTTTAATTAATATTATTACTGTGAAATTTCTAATTTATTTGTTAGTTTATTTAGTTACTTTATAAGTTAATTTTGGCACAAATTATGTAGCTTTATGGTTTTTTGTTTTATTTGTTCTGTCGCTGTGCCACAACATGGTTTATCTGTGCTGTCAGCTTTCCATTTTTGCTACTCTGGCACACAAATGTTTCTGGTCGTTTCAAGCACAATAATGTTTTTAAAAACACTCCAGCACCTTATATTTGTAAAATCTTTTTAAGCATTTTTATTGTAACGGAACACAACAACAGATACAACGGCATACACAAGTCTCTAGTCTGAACCAGAACGTTCTGGAACATGTAAAAGTGACGTTTGCTAATCTTCGTTTACCTGTTGAGAGTGTTTGAGGATGTTCCTTCGCTTACCGTGCAAAGTAGCAAAAAGGGTTTTACTGCATCACTGACCTGACAGCCAGTTAATGTGCTTCTAATATCTGGAATATTACAAGAAAAATAAATGGTTGTGTAAACAATATTGCATTAGTTTTTCAGAATGTCAAACCAGATAAATTAAAATTAGATTGGTGATTTAAATTTTGATAAATGGTTTCCCTGATATTATTGCTTTTTTTTGATGCAATCCAACATTTTGTTGTTCTTTGTATATTTATGTTTATTTTGTCTCAACAAAAATGTCTCAGTGTAACGATCAATTTGCGATACGGCACCTGCTGTGGTTATAATAGTTACTACCGTTGATTTCACAGTATACTTGTAAATCCTGAGAGCTTCTTGGTTTCTCTTCTATTTATGGCCCTCTCGACAACCGTCACTATGGGATTAGACCGCAGATGTTATTTAACCAGGTTGTGGGACTGCACTAACCTTTTGTCCTGTGGACATGTAATCTACTGAATGTTAACGTATCCCTGAACACAGACGTGGTCAATGTAAACTGACTGGGGTGGTTGGAGTTTCTTATTGTACTGAATGAAATTTCTCCATTCGTCTATTTACTAACTGTTTGACTTTTATTGTGTCTTTCTCGACTGAGTTTACAGTCGCTGGTAAGCTCTAGTATTTATTGTGTTGTAGTGCACACATTAACCGATGCATGTTCGTCTTGATCATTATTTCCTGCTGTGTATGTTTTCAAACATGTGATGGTTCCTGCTGTAACTGTAGCATAGAGAATATAATATTAAGGAATGGAAATAATTTATATATAACACATTTGTATTCACTTTGGGGATTGGGGCTGAATATTAAAATATTTCAAAAGAAATTTTTTTTATTGTTTGTTCATTTTGTGTTTGTGTACATGATTATGTGTGAAATGGGGGTTTTGATCCCTGTGTGTGTGTGTGTTTTGTCCACAGAACCATTTCCTGGGGACAAATTTGTACCCAAAATCGGCAAAACTTGACAAATCTGAGCAAAAACTCCTCTTGGGGATGCCCTTGTTTGTAAAAACACTATAAAAATATAGTAATTCAAAGTTGTAAAAATGACAAAGTTTTCTGTTAGGGCTAGAGTGCAGGTTAGGGTTAGATTATAGTGTTTATAACTATCTGTGTATAAAAACAATAGAAGTCTGTGTCCCCATTTAGATAGATAAGTAAATGTGTGGGTGGTCCTGATAATCACTACATTAAGGAGACCAAATGTCCCCCCAAGTACAGTAATAACAGCAAATTTTGACCTTGTGGGGACATTTTGGGTCCTCATAAGGAAATATGCTTATATGTCATGGTGGTGATATATAAGATTACATGATCTTGAAATCTAAAAATGAAGCAAGTTTTCTGTGATGTGATGTGTGTGTGTGTGTGTCTCTTCTTCACTTTCTTTCACCTTGTGTTCTCCTACCTTCTGTCTTTGTCACACACACACACACACACACACAGTGTATTCGACCTGAGGGTGTGTGTGTTTTCTCTGAGGATTTGCAGTCTTGACAAACAAAGAGTTTATAGTCAGTGAGGAGGTAAGAACAGTAAGACGCCGTCTCACGAGAACGAAAAACTTAAATGGATAATCACATCACGGAGGAAATGTGATTGTGAACTCAAGACACAATGATCTAATCTGTGTCATCTGACCTTATGAGTGGATTTTAAGTTGCTTTAAAGATACAAACTTTAAATATGGAATGAAATCTCTCACCATAACCTGCAGGTAAGAATTAACACTCCTTTATATTTAAAATGCATTACAACTTGAATGTTGCTTATGTATATGCAACTATTAAGTAATACAATGAAGAATTTCCTATATTGTTGTTTATGAATTCATAAATGAAGACAAATACAGGTCAGTTTTCACTGCATGTTTCATAAATGAACAGTAAGGCAGTCGTGTAGCTGAAAGATGCAATGAAAAGGTGTTAAAATCACAAGTCAGAATCCTCAAATTAAGTTTCTTTCAGCAATGATTTTATACTGCACTATATATTTATAGTGAGCAGTCTCAACAGCCAATTATATATATCATCTCACATTATATTATACATCACATATATATATTACACACAAAACGTACAGTATTTCATACACACACACACACACACATATATATATATATATAATGTATAATATATAATGTATGAAATAATGTTTTGTTTTAGCAGCACACAACCCAATAGTAATAGACAATTACATCTTTTTTATAACAGATTTCATAACATCATTTGGTTCATTATTTCTGTCATTATTAGTCACTCTTGTCTTTCCTCTAGTTCCTGTCTGCTGGTCCAGAACAGGAAGTGGGATGGGCCGTGTGTACCTGATAGAGCCTGTGATTGGCCTGTATGCATTTACCATGTTTATGATCTACCCGCTTCTGCAGCAGTATGTGTACCGTAGACTGTGGTTTCAGCTGAGCGGCACACCCTACCCAGCCGAGAGCCTTTCCCACTGTGCAAACAACAACAGCAATGACTCCATACACCAGGTCGGTCACATATAGACCGGCATATAAACCGGATCAGAATCAGACTGAGTAAAAACACACTAAATGCACACACAGCTACAAAATAAAGGTTCTTCATAGCAAGGCCATGGAAGAACAATTTCTGGCTCCCCAAATAGCCATTTCTTATTTACCTTTTTATAGTCTAAAGAACCTTTTGTGAAACAGAACGGTTCTATGAATGTTCTATGAAGTTCTTTATGGAAACACAGTCAAAAACGATTCTTCTACAGCATCGTGAAGCACCGTTTTTTAAAAGAGTGTATTTCGGTTTTGTATTAAAAGTCTTTTTGAACATTTGTATTTATGTTGGCTGGCAGATATTGAAGTTGTTTTGGGAGTATGGAAATGGTTGTAGGTTACAATACACTGTTTGCTTTGTAGTTACATGTACTTTACTGTTTACACTGACAATTATCATATCTACAGTAGCTGATGTGAAGAACCGGGAATGTTTGTTGACCGTCATTAAGGCGTCATATTTTATTTTTTGTGTTCAGTTTGTGTTCCTTGTTTGTGTAAGAAAATTCCAAGCAATTCATGAGAGTTTTATTGTGGAGCTGAGAGGTAATTTGATCCAATTGAATGACCTCAGTCTTGTTTTACTGTGTTTTGTTGTTCCCCCCTTTAGGCAGTACAGAAGGAGGCGTCTATTTTCCTCCTTCAGAGTGAACTGTTCTTCCTCATCCCCAGCCTCATCTCCGCCCTGCTGCTGGTCTCATACAGTGACCACTGCGGCCGTAAAGTGGCCATTGTTCCACCCCTGCTGGGTGACACTCTTTTCTCCCTGAGTTATGTTCTAGTCAGTCAATTCTCCTTCAGTCTCAAATTCTTGCTAGCTGCTTCCTTTCTGTCGGGCCTGATGGGAGGTCCCGCCTCTCTGATCGGGGGCTGTTTTGCCTATGTGGCTGACCTTTGCGGAGAAGGTCCAGATGGACAGAAGACTGTCCGCATGGCCCGCTTGGACATGATTCTCGGAGTGTTGTCTGGTTTAGCTTCTCTTTGCACTGGATTCTACATCAAAGCGGCTGGATTCACCTGGCCCTTCTTCACTGCGGTTCTTCTGCATCTTCTGAACCTCTTCTATGTGCTGGGAGTTTTGAAGGAGTCTCTGGTACTTCCAAGTCCCAGCCCGCATACATCCAGCCCAGCCTCAGAAGTTCCCCGGACGCGACGGTCTCAAGCTCTGAACGCACGTCTGCAGGGCGTTTACCTGCTGTTTGCGGCTTCCACAGGGAAAAGGAACACAGCACTGATGCTCATGCTAGCTGCTTTTGCCTTTTATAAGGTGACTATAGAAACATGTTAACACAAAGAAATTATAAACGTGACCTTTAAAGGGACATTTCTGTTTAATTCTACCCTTGTTGTTTCAAATACATTTTTTTCTTCTATTGCCCATAAAAAAAGATGTTGGGTAAGATGTTAAAGCTGCTACCCAGCAAACAAGGAAATGTTCTCAGAGCATCTGATAACCTTCTGTAAAAGTTCTCTCAAAGTTATCAAAAAACTTTCTTGCAGTAATATTAGTAGAACATTTATATATATATATATATATATATATATATATATATATATATATATATATATATATCACACCCAAAAGTTGCAGCTTTAACCAAAATTTAAGTAATAATTGTGAATTTCTTGGCAGGTCTCTTTTCAGGGTGGCATGTCTATCTTCATCCTGTATGAGTTAAACACTCCTCTGTGCTGGAGTGAGCTGCTCGTGGGTTACGGCTCGGCTCTCTCCACTGCCATCTACCTGATGAGTTTTGCGGGTGTGGCGCTGCTGTCCCGCTGTCTGCCCGACGGCCACATCATCCTATTGGGCCTAATGTCTGTGGCGGCTGGTCTCATCATGGCAGCATTTGCTAAGTCAACCCTGATCATGTTCCTTGGTAAGACTGGAGAAGACATTCAGAGTTTCTAGAGAGCTGGTTGGGTGGAGGGATGATGGTTGGATGTATGGGTGAATGGATGATGGTTAGATGAATATTTTCAGGTAAAACAATGTTTGATTTATTCATGACAGTTCGGCTGCCATTGCTACTGTCCATCATGCCGACTCCTGTCCTGCGATCCATGATGTCCAAAATAGTGTCTGGATCTGAACAAGGTAAGACTAGACTAGACTAGACTAGACTAGACAAGAATTCTATTTATTGTAGTTGTCATTTCAACATTTTCACGTGAACTGTGATTTTGTCATGCTTTGTAAGTTTTGACACTCTTTCACTGTGTGTTTATGTACAGGTGCTATTTTTGCATGTGTGGCCTTTGTGGAGATGTTGAGTGTTGGGCTTTCGTTCACGATGTTCAGCAGCATCTACGCAGCCACACTGTCCTGGTTCTCCGGGTTTATTTTTCTGCTGGCTGCGGGACTTACTCTCATACCTGCAGCCCTCGTGTGGTGAGTAGTACACCATCCACTATAAACTGTGAGAATCAACTGCAACTAAAGTAAATGAGTCATTTAAGACTTTAGGAGCATCTTAGCTTAAATATTATCCAGCTTTTGTTATTATTATGACATCTGTTAAATGTCTTGCACATTTTAATGTAATGCACATGAACATTCCCCACAGTGTCATTCTGTGTCTGCGTCTGGATGCGTGTGAAGAATCAGGCATGCTGATTAAAGACAACACGGACAACCACACAGAAATCTTCGAGCTTCCACCTTAAGATGGAAACTGTGGGATTTCTGATTTGGCACATTGGTGCCCTCTGGCACAAAGCTACTAAACAACCTGTACCTGAATGGAGAGATTACTGAACTCAAAACTGATAAAAAATAAAAGTTGTTTTTTGGTACCTCAATTGATGGTGCTTCACGATTACTAAATATTTCAAGAACAACTTACTAAACTAGCTGGTAGCTTGATATGAGATGTTCTCATCTTGAAATTCTTATTTAATTAACATAGATTTTATTTTGCACACATGATATTTAAAGGAAGGTAACACCAGCATTCAAAAGTTGATATGTTTAGTCTTATGTTTAGTAATATAGTTGATATTAAAATTGCATTTTTGTTTTAAAGTCATTTGTAAACTAAGGTTTGTTATACTCTTCCCTGCTGTACAGAACTTGCATTAAAAATCTGCAACACATGCAGAAATGTGACACATCAGAAAACCATTTAAAGATCTCAGAATGATCTCAGACTCTGTTTGTAAAGTACGTGAAGGTCACTTCTGTCTCATGAAGTGGCTCAGGACGTCCATGGGCAGAGGGAAGATGATGGTGGAGTTCTTCTCCGCGGCGATGGTGTTCAGGGTCTGCAGGTATCTCAGCTGCAGGGCGGATGGAGACTCTGCGATCACCAGCGACGCTTCCTTCAGAGCTCTGGATGCGTTCATCTCTCCCCTCCGCCGCGATCACCTGTCACAGTACATCAGTGCTATTACACAGCGTGAGGAGATCAGACCTGAAGATGCATGTCTGATGCTCACCTTTGCTCTGGCCTCCCGGGCGGCCTCTGCCTCCGCCGCCATCGCTCTCTGCAGCTGCTGGGGCAGTTTGACATCCTTGATCTCCACCCGCTCCACCTTAATACCCCACGAGTCCGTGGCCTCATCTAGAGTCGTCTGTGACGGGAAGAAACCAGAAGCGTTACCGCTATCCAGGAACGTTCTTAAAACGTTGGCTAACATTCTCTGAAGGTTCTCTCGACTTACCAAAAAACTTTTTTAGATATATATCAAAAAGGTTCATTTTAAACTGTTTTTTTTTTGGATTATAAACAAATAAGTTTGAATAATGTTCTTATAACCAAGACATAACATTCATACAATGTCTCAAATCCTGGACGTTTTGAACGTTCTTACAACATTCAAAGTAACAGCTTCAATGTGTTTGCTACTCAGTTTCACAGCCTGGCTGAGATATAATTACTGATCATCTGCTCCAGCTCTTCTTCAGCCTGACCTGCATGCTGTGGGAGATGCCCTCACGGTCAGAAAGCACCTCAGACAGGTTCTTGGTGCCCAGCACGTTTCTTAAGGTGGTCTGGGCAAGCAGTCGGGTGGAATAATCCGCGTTGCTCACGTTTGCCACGGACGCGATTGGGTCGTTTACACGGAAGTACACGACACCGTCCACAGAGACGGTCACCGAGTCTTTGGTTAAGATCTAAACACACATGAATGCAAGTGAGAGTAAACTGTGTGTGTTGCAGGTCACTTTCCACACAGTTCATTATGTATGTTGATGTAATTTCCTCTGAAATCAGACCTGACAGCTCAAATTATAAATCCTTATCATAAACATACTGTTAGGAGGTAAGGAGGTCGTGATGCTGGTCTGTAATGTGCTTGCTTCATCACTGTTTTTGTTCATTGTTAACCCACAAAAGTTGCAGGTTGCAGCTTTAGAGATGCTGTGTTAATTTAAACACTGAAGCGTGTGAGCACTTCACTCTACCTCTTGGGGAGGGATGTCAAATGAGATGGTTCTCAGATCAACTTTGATGAAGGAGTCCGTGCATGGAATGATGAAGAAGATTCCTGGATGAAGGTAACATTTGGAAGCATTATTTTTTACGTTATTTGTGAAACATCAAAAGATCTGTGTTAAAAATGCTTGATTCATTATGTGTCAACAACAGATAAATACTGCTTGTACAGGACTGGTTGGTTGTAGGTGGTTTATAATTTACTTACCATCTACTACTGGTGTAAGAACAGGTGCTGGTATTTTTACATTAGCAGTGGAACGCCCAGCTAGTGCTTTCACTAAACTGAAAGCTGGTTACTAAACGTTGTAGTTTACCTGGTCCTTTTGCTTTTCTGGCTGTTATCCGTCCCAGTCTAAATATGACAGCACGTTCGTATTCTTTCACAATCTATAAAACAGTAACAAAAACACACAAGGTGGGTTCATTCACACTCAGGCATGATTTTAAAGGCTTGTTTCTTCCATTTGGTTATATTTGCCGTGCTGTTAGTAACAAAGAACACTGTAACACTGGTGTGTAATCTCCTGTTGTACTTCATACCTTGATGGTTATGAAAATGCTGATAGGAAATAATAAAATGGAGAAAAATGCCGAGATCACCACCAGGATCCAGCCGCAGCAGCCCAAACCTCTTTTACTGTCACCTGGAATAAACAACAAATGGCACATGACTCGGGTGAGGAATTTAAAGAGGAAGTTTCACAACACAGTCAAATAAAACAAAAAAACACTTCATTTGTTTGTAGATGTTTTAAAATTCTCCAAACTACTTCCCAATTTACAGCCGTTCCCCTCCACTCACCTTAACCCTTTACAATCACACTGTAAATCTTATCTTTTACTCATAGCTCTAAGTGTTTGTTGAGCAACATGTATATCTGTACATGAGAGATTCGCTCATCACCGTGGTTACATTTTCACAAGTGCATATATTTTTTTACAGCATTTATTAACCTTTGTTAATGTTAGTTAATACAAAAACAGTTGTTTATTGTTCATGTTTCTTCATTGTGTATTAACTAATATAAACAGACACAACCTTTGATTATAAAAATGGTTTACATATTGTTGAAATTAACCAACTAAGTTTAATAAATGCTGCCTAAGTATTATTACTTGTTAGTTTGTGTTAACTAATGTTAACAATGGTAACTTTATTGTAAAGTGTTAGTTTTAGGTGGTGTATCCTGTCACTAGCTCTTTAGTGGGTCTTGTGGTGTTACAGATACATTATACAGTCTTACAGCTAATATGGTATTATAACAAAAACTGAATGCATAACAGTGATGTAAACAAAAGAGAAGGGCTATTTAAATTAATGCAGATAAAGTATAACTTCCTGTTGTCTCTCTGTTGTATAGATTTATTTTACCACAGCAAGCCATTAATCCAGTAAAAGACATTAAACACACTGGATTTTCCCAAAAGCTCCATTACCTTTTTCTAATGTCAATGTTTCTTTTGCCTGCTGTGTTGACATTCTCTGACGTTTCATACTATCTAAACGAGTTCTGCCATTACTAAGCAATACCAACAGCCATGTAACCTGATATACTGTATGTACAGTACACATATTGTCTCTCACAGTACAGTACGGTGATTAGCAGGTGCGGAGGACTGACTACGTGGTTAATGAAAACAGTTTCCATAGCGTCAGTAATTCATTTCTAAGTGTGTTTACAAGTCAGTTCAGAAGATGTAGCTGGTTTATAAAGAGCTGAGAGAACTTACTGATGAGATCTTGCTTGCTCGAACCACCTCGTTCCATCTGGGTCTCCATTTCCATGTGTTGTGGTGCTCACAGTCCGTTTGGAAGATACCACTGGTTTTATGAGGAACTGTGAGGTAGATATGTATTTGTACTTCCCGTGTGGGGTGTGGCCTTATCTACAACACCTTCAGAAGATCATTTACAGACACTGAAGGTCTTGTGACACAACTGTGATATCTAGCTCTGAGTCACGTTTCAAACTGTTATGATTGTTGTGATTTCTCTGTGTTTATATATATGATAAAATAATTTATTGTTCAGTTATAAAGTCAGCTTGCATCTTCCTATATCCATAAACCATTGTATTTTTAGCTTCTTTTTTCGTGGTTGTGAAACCAATACACTTGTGACACAAACATAAATTTACATTTAATGCATTTGGCAGATACTTTTTCCCAACAGACTTACAGTGTGTTCGTTTAATGAATCAAACCCATGACCTCGGTGTTGCGAGCGCCATGATCTGCCAGTCAAACTACAGGGAAGCTTTACTATTATAACTCAGTTTAAGGATTTAATCTGTAATATTTCCATCTTGTTATGGTAGAGCATAAAAAATATATAAAATATTTCAATATTTTTACTGGAACTTTAAGGTTCTTTGAGTTTATGGGGTAAACTGGATTTTAATTTGAAACACTTGTAATTAATAATTCTTTGTAATTTAGAGAAACTTAATTCATGGCATACGTGAGAGTTTGTAGTATCTCTAAAACTGAACGAAGGGTCAAATGGAAACCAGGAGCAACGGTTAGTGTCCTGTGACTCTGACGTGGTAAAGAGTAACAGAGATGTGAGCAGACCTTTCCAACTTATCAGTCAGTTATGAGTTTATCATACCATATGAACTGTTACCTTTTACATTTTATTAATGTTTTACGCTTTATTAACCAGTAGCAGCTTAAAGATGCTGCTGCTATGTGACCAAATATCAGCAGAAAAAAATGACCATCCTAAATAAAATAATAAAATAAAAATAATAAAATAAATAAGATGAGCAAAGAGCTAGATATTAACTTTGATGTGTTAGAATCATGCACACTGTTCACTAATCATTATATTCTAGTACATGCATAAATGCTGATAGAAATCATGATTTATCATGTACAGTTATTTACATTTTAGCTTCCTCTGCCGACACTACAGAAAAGAATAGTCAGGTTCTGTGATCAAGTATGCAGCAGAAGTTCAGACATCACCAGCTGGAACAGAAGCTTATGTAGAAAACAGCTTTTATTTCATTTTACTGTTGCTAAACTAAACTTAACATTTTATATTTTTATAAAATATAAAAGTGGAAACAAAAGGAGTACTGTAGACTCTGTTTATAGAGGTCTACACACTGTATATATGTAGACTGTAGAACTGACCTTAACATCAGCGAAACTGCACAACCGTAAACAACATTAAAAAAAGCTGTTAGAGATAAGAAAGATAAGATGGTAAATGGACAGATCTGGGGAAAAAGTAATAAAAACGAAAAACAACTGTAGTACAAAGAGCAAACAGTTTTACCCGTTTTTAAATGGTATTTACATGTACAGTAATTGACAGTGGGTTAATTAGACAAAAAAAGTCCAGTTAACTCACTGTCATAACACAGTAAAATAAATCTGTATAGTAAATTTAGACACCCGCAATATTCACAGTTCATCTGGTGTGCAGTAAAAATGTATTTATCATTATTAAATGACAGTATTCTTTTTATTTCAAGATAATAACGTTTAATTAATACAATTACTATTACAAAAATAACACTAGAGATGTCTTATACACGTTTGACACTTATTGAAGTGCCTAAGTCCTCAGAGCAGGGGCGTCACTAGGGCTATTTTTAAGGGGGCTTTAGGGAGCAATCAGTTTTTCATCTCTACTATTTCCACTGTAAAATGTTTGCTGTGTACACCGCTCATCACATCACAGCTGTTACCTCCAGCGAAAATGTTGCCCTTAACACATATGAATGCAAACTTTAGAAAACGATCGCCTTGATATTTTCAGTATAAAATATATTACAATACATTGGGGGCTGAGCCACCCTAAAACGAAAATCCTAGAATCGCCCCTGCCTCAGAGAATGATCTTTATTGTTGTTTTGATGTGACAGTCTTCTATAGGACCTGATGCAGTCATGCAGTTCAGCTTTTACCCATAAACAGCTTTGACGCACCTTTTTCCATCTGCAACCTCTAAATTTAGAGCACCACAGTCCACAGTGTTTGTCTTTGTTTATTCTCCTCACACATCATCAGTTCATGCACGCACAGTGCTAACACACAGGCTGTATTATTATCCTCATGTCTTTTTCTGATAGGTGGTTACTGCCAGCCCAGAGACGGATCTATTTTAACTTGAGAATTACACACAAGCAGACATGAGGTATCATGAAGTCCCTACCATAAAGTCTCCTATACCCTTTGCAAAAACCTAAAATGTTTAAGATGCTGTCTAGGAAGGCAGCTCATTGGGGTTTGGAGCAAAGCCTTTGAACACTTTTGATATTGTTGCATTGCAGATGTGGACTTCAGAGTGTGTTACAGTGCCTGCAGAAGAGCAGACTGCATGGCAGAGTTAGAGAGAATGAGAGCAGCCCTGGAGGAGCTCCACCACCGCGGCCTGGAGGCTGTGAGTACGTGAGCAAGATTATTGAAAGCTAATGGTTCCATCGATCATCTTACTGTGACAGGAGGATTACCTAAAGTAGATAGATTTACAGTCTCTGGCAATCACATGAATTACAACTTAATTTCTAAAAGCACAATCCAACAAGTTAACATGTAACATGCTCAACAAAGCACGGCTTGACCCTCTGTAATTCACATGTGCTTTATGTTGCCCAGAGACCGGCATTTAACATGCAAGTCAAACAGAGATGTGAACATAAATGACTCTGAGTGATCATATCTTCAGGGAGTGTGTGGCACTCAGATAATAACAAGAACAGAAACTGCAGACTTTGGACTTCAGAGTCAGTATTACAACTGGAAAATGTCTGTTGTGGAAATGATGTCAAACAATTTAGATAATTCAGGATTTTGCAATTCAGAGTTAAACATGACACTGAAAACACTCCATTGTCCTGTTTTTTCTAGCAAGTCAACAAATTCTTAAATATTATTATTTATTCTCTCAACCCATCAGATGAAGAAAAACATACCCAGCCTGGCCAACCAGAGCAAGGTTGAAGTGGAGCTCAATCTCAACTCTTAGTAAATTTATTGCACATGTGGGAAGGTCTGCGGGTCTCTTTAAATGCAGACTAGCAGCTCTCGCATTAGAAACAACAGGGATAAACTAGACAATGTGCACATGCATCGTTGCATCTTCACATGCATCGTTGCATCTTCACATGCATCGTTTCTCTCACATGTGCATGTGTTTTCTCACATTACTAACCATTACTAACATCTACGATGTGACGGCAGGCCACAGTTTTCTGGTGGATTTGGTTTATCTGTGTATATTTTCGCTGTTTGTTGGGGTTTAACAGAGATGCTCAAGGATGGAGATCCGTCAGGACCCCGTCGTGAAAATATCTGTTCCTAAACACGTCTGTATATGAGTTCACTCGACTTTAAACAAGAACAAATGCTGTTTATGTGTTTGGGCATGTGACTTTTGATTATTAAGTCCTTGGTATTTTTAGGCACCATATATATTAGCCATTGCTTGTATTGCAAAGCTTCATACATATGGAGTGTATGGACTTCTGAACATGAACACATTTTATATTATTTAATTATGATACCAATTACTATATCAATATTGCGTTTATGAATGTATAAAATACACGTTTGCAGTGGGATGAATGAACTTAAATGAATTTAAATGAATTGTCACTTTTACGACAGGCGCGTCCTCAGACACCTAACCGGAAGTAAACAGCTGCAGCTTCATGGGTCTTATGTTCCGGTTTTAATGTTTCTGTCGTGTCGTTGTTTTTGATAAAATGGACAGATTTGTTTGGACGAATGGACTGCTTGAGATGAACGAAACGTTAGTGATCCAGCAAAGAGGAGTGCGGCTTTACGATGGGGAAGACAAGGTGTTTTCATCGCGTATTGTTGATATGGTGAAAAGTAATGAAGTCGACAACGCGCTATTTCGCATCATTATGGTTTTCATGTTGTCGATTTGTTAGATTTTGCACGTTAAATTATCCACGATTAGGCACACCTGAGATGTGAAAAAGCTGAATGAGTAGATTATATTTGTATATCAGGAGCAAATGCTTCATCATTTACAGATATCATGTTTCCTCAATGGCAGGCTAAGCTTGATGTGGGAGTCGTGCTTTTAAGTACACATCGCCTGATCTGGAGAGACCAGAAGAGCCATGTAATGTCATTTAATTCATTTCATTATTATCTTTCATCACTCTCATGTCCAGTTTAATAGATGATCCAGTTGGTTATTGGTTTAAATAGTTAGCTGGATAGACACATGAGACTTTATGCTTATTATATAATACTGTTTTGTGTTCTCTGTAGGAATGCTGTGTATTCATACCCTTGTCACAGATTATATTCTTTGAAGAGCAAGCAGCGGGCATTGGAAAGAGGTGATTCTCCAGTGACGTATGAGGGCATGTAGTATTAATGTGACTTATTCGTTATCACTGTCTGTGTGGTGATTCTGTTATTGAAATGAAATTATTGCTTTTTAACCCCCTGCAGTGCCAAAATCGTCATCCACCTTCATCCGGTCTCCGAAAATAAGGAGCCGGGCCCCTACCAGCAGAGCAAGTACTCTTATATAAAGCTGTCGTTCAAAGAACATGGCCAGATTGAGGTCAGTAATCAACACAGCAGTCATATTTAAATGAACGTGTGTAGGTTAGGTTATAGCGCCGCTAAATCTGGATTAATACAGTTTGCAACGCAAGCAATAAGCAGTCGTGACATTTAGAAGGGCAGAGTGCAGCTGAGATGGTACAGTGTGATATCTGTGGTAACGTGTTTTGTTTCACGTGTAGTTTTACAGACGTCTAACGGAGGAAATGACTCAGAAACGATGGGAGAACACGCCTGTGTCACAGCCCATACCCACAGGAACAGGACCTAAGGTCAGAGGTCCCTTATGCTCCATACGTGATGCATAAACAGCAGTGCTTTCTGTGTTCCTAAACATCACACCTGGATGAAATGGGTTATATTTAGCATGTGTTTATTTTTATTATATTTGATTCATTTGTAACGGAAAAATGAATGCAAAATATTTAATTAATGTAAATTAAATTGTACAGATGGATGAAACCTTAAGATTTAGCCTGAATAACTACGCTGCACTGAGAAATGTTGTATTTTGAATGATGTTGAAGTTGTTATTAGAATATCATTAGGAACAGCTGATCGGCTGTTACGTGTTGCAGAGTGACATTACAAATATCATCTTCCACAGAAAACTGAAAACATGAAATATATGTTAATCATCAGGGAATTGCCTCTTTAATGCTGTTTTGAATAAATCAACGTGTCATTCTTATTACATCCTCTTGGTGGCACTGTGTACTCTGCCTTTTGACTCATGTAGTCGTTTAAAACATAACAGTGTTCAGATACAAGATGATATTTATTCACTTTTGCTATGATATGATGACAGTGTGAAACATCTGCATGAGCACTTAAAAGTTTATAGTTGATTGTAGATTTTAAACAGAAGTTTTCTAAAGCCGGGTGTAAAATTTATTCTGGGCAATCCCTTTCCTTCCTTTGCCTTTGTTATTTGTTTGCATGTATGTTTGGCTGATTCTGTGTGTGTGTGTCTGTGTGTGTCTGTGTGTGTCTCATATTTTCCTCTGGTCTTTTTTGTGTCCCTGTAGGCAGGAAGAACACGCGCGGTAGGGATTGTGGGGATTGAACGGAAATTGGAGGAGAAGAGAAAAGAGACAGATAAAAACATTTCAGAGGTAATAAAACATAACACACAGGTTTACAAAGAGCTATATAAAGAAATTTAAAAAAGCACGAGTGTATGCTAAAGATTATTGTGGACAGGCAGGGTCACAGCTGTGGCTGCAGTCAGTCACTGTGCTCTTTTGAAATGTGGGGCCCTAAATGACCTCATGGCTGTGATTAGGCTTCCTGGTACAGCTATAATAGGAGATTAAAAGAGAGGCACGCAGCAGGGCGCCAAACGTTCAGTGGCACATCCTGTAGGTGTGGGTACATGAAGTGATTTACACATGATTTCTGCCCCTGATAAGGAGTAAAAACAAATATAAAAGAGTTAATAAAAGAGTGTGAAGTGGTGCTAATGTGATCAGTATGTGTTTGGATGTGCTGGTTATCTTTTCATGTGTTCATTTTTTCCTCTGTCTCTGTTTTCAGGCCTTTGAAGATCTCAGCAAACTCATGGAAAAGGTCAGTTTCAGTGGGTTATCCTAAAAAAGTCAGTCATATTCAGGTTTATAAGTCTTGTTTCTGTCTCCCCCTGCAGGCCAAAGAGATGGTGGAGCTCTCCAAATCCATTGCCAATAAAATCAAAGACAAACAGGGTGACATCACAGAAGATGAGGTGAGCCTCTGGGGTGGTTGTGGCAGCTTGTAGATTCAGGTTTACTAACGCACCTTTTACAAGTACAAGAAAGCACAACAGCATCTGATTGGCTGGAATATTTAACATCAGCCAATCAATAATCACATACTTCATTTTCTTACATATATATTTAAGAAAGGTTTGCACCATAAAAGGACACCTTCTGTGTTGTTCCCTACAATGTTTCTCAGTAAAAGTCATTTACTGTTTGATCCTGCTTAACTTAATAGGCTTTAGTTTATCTTGGATAACGTTTAGCAAAGACACAAATCTAACCTAACATTGAAACGCAGTCACGATTGAGATCCACCAATTACAGCACATACCTGTGTGTTGTGTGTTTCTTTAATACAGGATTATGTCCTGCATGTATTTTTTTTTTTTTTGCAAATAAAGAGTTTAGAGTTTTCCAGCTTTGCTAGTATTACACGCCCCTTTAGTTTAACAAATGAAGTCAGTTTTTTCTTATGTGTGCCGTATGACAGACAATCCGCTTCAAGTCATATCTTCTGAGTATGGGCATAGCCAACCCAGTGACCAGAGAAACACACGGTTCAGGTACACAGTACCACATTCAGCTGGCCAGACAGCTTGGGGACATGCTGCAGGCCCCACTGGAGGTAATCACCTTACTCTTACTGCTGTGACTAACAAATGAATCTTGCTGATCACAAAGGCATGCATGCTCCTTTTGAGCATATGTGTTGTCATACTGAAGAGTCTTTGATGTATGACATCATTTCCTGAAAAATGTCTAAGTGAGAGTTTTGAAATACTTCTACAGTCTTTGGAACATTTGCAGGAGGAACCATAAGCCAGTGGATTCTAAGAAAGTTGTACAGATTTATGGAAGACAAATCTGAGGACCAGAACTAACTGTTGTGTAAGTGATATCATAATTTCTCCCCCAATCTTACTGTTCTTCTCTTCTGCTCTCTGTTCACTGGTCACTTTAGGAGCGTGGAGGAATGATGGCTCTCACTGAGGTCTACTGTCTGGTGAACAGAGCCCGAGGGATGGAGGTAAGAGGGACCTCACAGAGATCCTCATGATGAATCTTCAAACATTTCAAAGATCATCTACACTGTATATAGATATACACTGTATGGTTCAGTGCAGAGTCTCGCTGTGTAGAGCAGCAGAGTCTCACTGAGGGTGTCGTGACAGATAATCCACAGCTGATCCTGATCTCCTGCCCAGAGGAATTAGGTGTGACAGCCATCTGGAGAGACACAAGCGTTCTGTCACCTTTGCTTCTGATTGTATTTGTTTTAGGGTTTTTTTATTGAGCATACACAGTGATATCACAAACAGACAAGTGTGACAAGTCAGACGTTTTTTAAAGTTCGAAGTTTACAATTTTGACAAAGAAGTGAGGGATTTTGAGCGACTTTGTTGGAACTATTCTGTTGGAACTTTGGCACTATTGTCACTAATAATGATCTGTAATGTTTAATTAAATTGTTAGCAATTAAGTTTTATTATTTCAATCTGCAATTTTTGGGGGTTAGAAATGAACAAAATCAGTTAATGGGCAAGTACATGACAGTCCAGTGTTAAATACAACCTCCTTACCCTGATTCACAGCGATACATTTATAAACAGAGATGGTGGTCTCGATACATATTTTGTTTTTCTTTTCAGCTTCTCTCTCCAGAAGATCTGGTCAATGCTTGCAAGATGTTCGAGTCACTGAAACTTCCTCTTCGGTAAGGCTGTGAATATTTGTGTGTACATGTTTGTGTGAGTGAGGGAGTCAGCCTGCATTTGTGTGTGCAAATCAGGTTTTGTAGGCAGAGGCAGGTCAGTGTGGGACCACTCAGCCACTTCCTGGCAGACTTCCTGTTTTCAGGACTCATGTCCGCCCTCTGTCTCTTGTCTTCATTTTCTGCCTTCCAAAAGAAAGCCATAATTTGGGTCACGGACCACAATAAGACAAAGTGCATTTGCTTACTATTACATTTCATGAAAGGTAGAAGCAGTCTTAGGCTGTTTAAAATCATGATGAAATCAAAATATACTAATCTTATCTTTTTTAGAATATTGCAGTGGTTTTTAAAAATGATTTATCCATCCACATAATTATTTTTTTAAAAATCATGTGCCGTCAAAATCTGAAAATGTATATCCCTTCTCTGATGATGTCAGTCTGGTGAAATGGGCGGAGCCACAGCAGTTAACCACTCCCCTCCAACAGTAGAGTGCTGGGAGTTCTGAGGTTCCTACTTTTCTGGAGCCAATCAATTCCCAGTGGGAAGAAACAAGCCACACCCTTCATATTTTCATTTTACTTTGAATTACGGCAGAACACTGAAATCTGTTGCAGCTTCTGGTTCAACACGGCCTTACAATAAAAATAAAAACGTAAATAGCAATAATGATTGTTTTTTTCTCTTTTATTGTAAGATTGAGAATATTTGACAGTGGGGTGATGGTGGTTCAACTCCAGTCTCACAGTGAGGAGGAGATGATCGCCTCAGCTCTAGATAACGTGAGTGTCCTGCCATCAGATCTGTGAAATCACTTGTGGCCGTTCTAACATCACACAGTAACTTGTCATATTTAATTGTGGGTTTGTGGAGTGAAAACCAGAACAGATCTTTGACCACTAAATCATACAGACAATTCTAACCCCGTCCATTTAATAGTTGTGGTCAGGAGACTGGGAGAAGATCACAGTTTCATTCTAGCAGGAACTCTGGTTTTCAGAGTCCTCATTGTGTGAAATTAACCACCTTCAAAAGGTTTTGGACAAGACACAGTTAGCAGATGTGCTGGGGGTGGTGGTGATGTTTTAGGTCAAAGAGCTGGAATGAGAGGCGTGTCAGATTAGAAATTTCCATCCATGAAGAGTCGAAGGCAGATGTGGAAAAAAAAAGGAAGCTCTACCAGCGTCCAGTTATTGCTTCACTCACTGAATAAATGAGGGAATCTCATGAGACCTGCCAAGAACATCCAACTCAGAATCACAAATCTCAGTATTTCACCTTAGAATCACAAAGACAGAAATAACACATTTGATTTTGCTTAAAGAAAATTAAACCTGTTTTAGAAGCATCACATTTTTTCACAATTAAGCACATTTCCTTCATACCCTGTGTGACAGATATATCTTAATATAAACGGACATTTTTAGCTTTTGCAGTAATCCTACAGCATAGTCCAGTGGTTACGCCTGCCATCCGTTTGATTTAATCGCGGTTTCCTTTACTTTCTGTACTCCAGGTGACTGATAAAGGCTCCCTGACAGCTGAAGAGTTTGCCAAGCTGTTGGGTCTCTCGGTTCTTCTATCTAAAGAGCGGTACAATTTCTATATTTGCATAAATCTTTTGGCTTGTGTAATAAATAAATCTTCTTTCAGTGTCTTCCTTTTGTAAAAGTGTCTCTCTTTCACAGGTTGCTATTGGCTGAAAAAATGGGTCACTTATGCCGTGACGATTCAGTAGAAGGTCTGCGTTTTTATCCGAACCTGTTCTGACGCACAGTGCTGATATATTATCGACCGTGACTCTCAGCTACTTCCTGCTGGCCCCTGAGTCCCTCTCAGAACAGAACTGATAACCGATTAGCTCCTGCTCCGGATACAGAGGACAGCTAGTTTCCGCTGTTTTTAGGCCAAAAGTGTCTTTCATGAATGTTGGTTAAGGTACTCATATGTTACCGCATCTATCACTCCGTTCGGCCTACAGCAGGCTTAAAGTCATCAGTCTGTTAAAACAGATCATTGTGTAACATGTTTAACGATTTTCTTCTTGTGAGAGGAATGAATGATGGTCCAATAATGTTATAAAATAAAATAACCTGACGTTAGAACATTTATCGTGGCATTTTTGGTGTCTTAGTCAATCAGAGATGGTTTACTTTTCTGAGGACATACGGTTGGTTCCACACATATGAGACGGTTGTGTAAAAATAATTTAATGTATTCTGTCTTTGAGTTTTCTTTAACCTGGTATTTATTTTGTCCTATATACCTACTGCTGGGGTGCATGGCTTAGTTTATACCACGTCCATTTTCCTAAACGCCTCACATTTTATCACATTATCGGCCTTTTATGAATTGGAATTACTAATGAATAATTGTCTGTTTTCCCCAGATGTGTTCCAAGGAAACTTGTGAGCCAATAATCACAAATGTGATGACAAAGAGCAGATTATTCTTAAATATAGAAAGTCGGTCTGCAATGTGAACCCCATCTAGACAGACCTCCCCATTGTGAACAGATTTATTGAGGAGTGGATTCATTTTAAATGGTGGGGAGGATGCGCACTTCTGTCTTCTCTTGTCTGGCTCTGACCCAGCACAAACCACATCCAGGTTATCAGATCCATCATCTGATTCATTGTAATTCGACTTGACAACTAAACAGATTTGGGTGGGAGCAGACAGACCGCATCCTCAATTCATTACAGGCGGAATGCGCGCTCCCGGTCGCTCGGAAAACGGGAGTGCGCGCTCCGGGGCGCAGTGCGCGCTTTGCGCTCCGCGGCGCTTCATTCATTTGCGCTGCCGAAATAAAACTCACGGTAACATGTTGCTTTAAATCTGGACCCGGAGACCCCAGAAGAGGATATTCAAGCGACTCGACGCCGTGTGTAAGCATCTGCTTTTCTTCATGTATCTACACGACTGTTTCACTTCATTTGCGCGTTTAACGGGGTGCAAAGTTGTGCGTCATTTTGGGTATCGCGCAATTTGGCGATGTGTGTGTGTTTTAGGTCTTCATATGTGATTTATGATGGTGGGACTGTTCATATCTCCGTAAGAGTTTGAGATAAAAGTCCGATTGCACCAAAACCTTCCTGTGTTGCCTTCAAAACCGTGAGAAAAGTCTGTGTCATCTCCATCCTCCGACCTAAAATGATCATTATTATGTTATGATATTCATACCAGCTGATGCGTACGTGAACATGAACTCTGTATATTCATACAGGGGCCAACTATACAATAACCGTAGATATCGATCACAATATCGATCTGATATCGAGACTGAGCAAGTGAAGTGACGGTGGCCGACTGACTGTGATGTGGAGACGGACAAGAGGGCGCAGGAGTCGGGATGACACGGGGCTTTTCTCCAGGGGCCCCATTTCTGCTGCTCCTCCTGATGGAAATTGGTAAGACTTGCAGTGTGGCTTTTAAAAGCAGGTCTGGTGGAGCAATGCAGAATGCACAGGGATCACAAAACACGTAAAGCAGGTTAAATGCAGGTGTGGGTTTGCTGTTTGGAGCTCATTGTGTATCGGACTCAGCTGGAGAGGAACTGGAGGGAGGGTCACCGGCTCTTCCTGCACTCTCTTCCTCTCCATGCTTTTGTTTTTTCTGCAGGAAGTGGCCCAGATTGTAAATCGCAATGCGTCTTTAAGTTCTCACACGTAGTAACAATCTTTTCTGAATACCAGTTTGTGAAATCGTGATATTTTACCCCTCAACACTAAGCAGAATCGGTTTATGGGAAACTGGTAAACTCTGGTTATGGTGGTGGTGAAGGCAAGCATAAATATTACCTTTGCTCATAGTGTATGTATGTTTCTATTGTTCAGAATCGCTGAACCTAACTATTAAACTTTGGTATAAGGCAAACACCACTCACATTTTCTTCAGAAAGTTTAAAAAGTTATAAACATCTGTGCATTATTATTTCTTGCAACTTTATGACTTTATTATGTCTCTTAACAGTGCCATTGAACATGGTTATAACAAACTGTTAACTCAGTTTTGCATCCTAAGTGTTAAATTCTACTAAATGGCCTTAATTTGTTTCTTTTTTTCCTAATTTGTAGCTACGGCTGGCATTCATCTCTGGCCGTCTATGCACATTGCATTTAGCAATGCCAGTGTGTTTGTGGATTACAGCACAGAGAGCAACTTCACCGACCACAGACTGACTGTGTCATTGGTTGACATCGACAGGAATATTACAGTACTCACCAGGCCGCTTCCCTTCAACCAATCAGAAGGGTCGCTGGAGTTCAATTGCTCCTACTTCCTCTATGCAGGTAATTTCAGATTCAGGCTAGAGCAGAAACACAACCAGGCAGTTTCCAACAAAACCACCTGGTGGTGGAGTCCGGTACTGCATGTGCACTGGCCCACCTTTCACCTGGCTGTTGATCGTGGCAGCAACAATCGGACCTCTAACGGTTTCAGAATCGGTGTGTACACAAATGACCACTTCCATCCCTGTCCTGATGGCAAAGCCACTTCGCTTTACCTTGATGTCAGCTTTCTGGAGCAAGTACAGATACACAGAAACACCACTGAGAAGGTGCAAAACCGGCTAAGACACGACATTAAAGTGGTTCGGTCCCAGCATGTGGAGATGGCTTGTGCTTCTCCTCTGACGGAGCGCGGCTTTATTCAGATTTCCATAAAATCCCCCCACACCCAGCACAACATCAAGTCTTCTGGTCCCCTGTACCTGTCGAGCATCTTCTCCTACAAGCTCCTGGTGGAGAACATCTACAAAAGTGGCTGCAGTGGAACTGTGTCCGTCCGTCGAATCTCTCCTCCCTGTACGATGACCCGTGGAAAAGTTCTGCTGTATAAGGAGGAGAGCAAAGAGAAGCCTGCTCCCACTCCTCTGGCCTTCAACATCTTGACTCAAATGGAGAATGAGACTGAGTTTAACTGCTCCGTCTTTGACGCCGGCAGAAACAAGTATTGTTTCTATTTCACTCTGGTCTACAGTCAAGCCCCCAGTTTAGCACACACCTGTGTTATTGTGCACAGACATACAGGTGAGTCAGGCTTTTGTGTTTAAGACACACATCTGTTTAAGACAGTTTACATCTGGTTTTATAAACATATTTACAGAGAAGTATGGGATTGTAAGAGCAAGGTTTTGCCTCTCTGGTGCCATCTCTGTGTGAAACATAAAATTGCAGGTCACTACATACTTTTTTATGATGTATGTTGAAGTCAAATGTATTTGCTCAACAACTGTTCATTTTTAACTCAATAAAGATTGCAGCTTGAAATCTTTTGTTACACAATAGATCTAGGTTAGATAAGGCAACCTGCAGTAATAATCTAAACCTTTTTCATATAGTGCGTATCACCACTATTTCTTCACTTGAGGCAGACAGTACACAACCACCCTAGAAACAGCCTAGCAACCACTCACAGCCCCTCAGTAACTGCATAGGAAACTGCTACAAAAACACCTGAGCAACCAAACAGAATGCCTGGTAACCATCCACAGCAACCTAGCCTTGTGTTAGCAAGTTGCTGTGTGAACAAGCATCACTTACATTGTTTTTATTTGTGTATGCATGTTATTCATTGTTTTTAATGTCTTTCTCCTCTCTGATTATTATTATTATTATTATTGTTGCTCTGAAGAAATGTGGGGTCCGTGGCAGCCGTGGAGCAGGTGTAGCGTGACCTGCGGTGAAGGGGTTCGAGAGCGTGTGCGCGAGTGCCTGCTGCCATCTGGTGGTGGGATGCAGTGCACTGGCATGGTTATGGAGCAGTCACACTGTTCACTAGAGGACTGCACTGGTAAGCATTTCTATTTTTACTCTAAAGACCTGAGGACATATTACAGGAACTTCCCATCTTAAGTTCTGACCTATTTTAAGATCTGACAAATCCAGAACAGGTTCTAGACAGGTTGCTAATTGAAATGACCATGGTTACTGAACTGATAATAGGGGATTCTGAGTTGAGTTTGTAATATGGCCCCTGAAAAGTTATTTTAGTTTTGAGAAAAACCTTCTAAAGAAGAATTCAGAAGAACCTTGTTTATCAAAGGGTATCAACGTCTTTAATAATAGTAATAGAACTATTAAAAATTCTCAAAATATCATCTTTTTGGGTGAACGATCCCTTTTAACACTTTAGTTTGGATTACTAATGTGTTTTTTACTTTTTAGAAGAGATTCCAGCCCCATCCCTCACCCCTCCACCAGCTGTAAGCTCCCCCCTTGCTGGAAACCTGGTGGTAGTGGCTGGGATCTCCTTGTGCCTGGCTGTGATCCTGGTCACCATCTTCATTACAGTGTGGAGGAAACTCTGCCATGCTCCTAAGTGCAGCTCCATGCGGCGTGGATCTATGCACTCTCCCAGTGGCCGGAAGAACTCAGACGAAGCTTCTATCTGTGGTAACAGCCTGCAAAGACCCAGTTTTTCAGATAGTTTGCAGACAGCTCCTCTACAGAAGGGACTCACCTTACCAGCAAAGCAGGGGCCATCAGACCAAGGTGTGTTGGCTCGTCAGCCAAGCATGTCTCTCCCTCTCCCCCTACCTCAGGATCCAGAAAGGATGTCCCCTTCTGGCCAGAAGATTGTTCCCCCAATTTTTGGATACCGTTTGGCTCAACAGCAGCTCAAGGAGATGAAAAAGAAGGGCCTGAAAGAGGCCACTCAAGTCTACCATGTTTCCCAAAGTCCTGTTGATGACACCATGCTGGAGGCCACACCTTCAAATCCTTCTGGTCTAACTCCAGTGCCCCAGGAAGTTGACAGTCCAGAGGAAGCCAGCAGTAGCAGCCACTTCCGCATAAAGTCTCCCTTTCTTGAACCTACATGGCCTCCAAAAAACATGGGGGTGTTGTCGGATAGACACAAAGCGGACACATTGCTGGGTCCAACCAGGTCTGCATTCAGTGCCAACGCCCGTCGTCTTGAGCGCACTGCTGATTGGGTGGAGATGGTGGAGCGCAGTCGAGTGAACTTCTCCAAGAACCCAAATTTTAGGAGAACGTCAAGTTTCCATGAGAACAACCAGCAGCAGTTGCCTCCACCACGACCCTACCGGGAAAGAAGCATGACCCAAGTGACTCCACGGCAGCTTCCAGACGGGAGTTGTAGAAACAGAACCTGGGAGCATACGCTTCCTGAACTTGAAGTCTGGTCCTACTCTAATCCCAGGAGGACCGATAGGTCAGATGACCAAAGGAGGCGGCCGTGGGTAGACACACCCCCATCCCAGTCAAACTCTAACAATAGTACCTTTTTGGCTCCCAAATCAGCTCCAGTAACACCCACAAAAGGACCATTGGGAGATCGTCACAAGATCGCTCGGAGCCCATCTTCCCCAACGGAGAGAGCAGAAAGGGCGGAGCAAAACTGGAGCAGAAGAGGCCCCTCTCCTATCCAGAGGAACATCCTAGCCAGGAAGCTACGAGAAGCTAACTCGTCTACAGGCCAAAGGCAACGTAGTTCCACGTTCTCAAGCTCAGAGCAGCGCAGGGGCCGCTGTCGCAGTCTTCCTCTCTCTGCAGACTACAGCTGCTCCCCCTACAGTCTCACTGAGTCCGAGCAGCACATCATGGACATTTCTGGATACTTGGGTGAAGAAGATGGTGTAGAAGTTTTGAATATTCACAGACTCACATAATCACACCTGGGTTTTGGGAAACTCCCCACATTCTGCTAAAGGAACCTCTTTAAAATGAATGTTTTTAATGGAGTAAAGTACTTGTTTATATTTGTGGGATTTTATTTTTGATGCATGTGGAATTCTTACTGTATGATTTTAAAAGCTGTTTCAGCATATTGTTAGCCAAACATTGTTCCCAATTTTATTGTTTTATATCCATTTAAAATTTTATATGAAAATCGCCCTCAAAAACATATGCATTTGACAAGAATATGAAACATATGTAAGTGTAATAATTCATGTTTTGGAAAACAAACATTTGGATTTGTTTGTACACTGGAAGAGTAAAATTTCAGCTATTTGAAAAAAACGTGCATAAATTTCTTATGTTCTTGCACTGTTGACCAAGTTAAAGACACACAACTTGGAAAATAGAAAAAAATACTGCACTGTTAATGAGATACCTCAGTATGTTCATATGCTTATTTTTATTAAGTTTTGTTTATCTTCATATTTATGAAATGTTATATAGAGGCACTGCATACATCTGATTAAATTATCATCTTTAGCTGAAGCAGACAGAAGTACAAATTCTACATGATAATTTTGTTGGTGGGAAACAAAATCTTTGCTCTAGACATATTTTGCAACAGTTTTGGTGTATAATAAATCACAGAAAACAATGCCTACAGTTAATACACTGTAAATTATATAAATGCATATAATGAGATTTGTCTGTCTTTTACTCTGCCGGTCCTGCTCCACTGCCGAGATGATCCATGTAGGTGCTGGGTCGGATCTTCATGGTGGTGTGTCTGAGAGAATACCAGAACCCTCTCCAGGTGCTCCACACCACACCATTGTCATGTTTGGCTTTATACTCTCCACCTCTGTAAAACCTCCCATTGAGATTAGCAGCGTGACACCTGTGATCACACAAACATGTCAACAGGTGTAAAATACCCTTTACAAAGAAGTTTATTCAAGTGTGCTTTTACTTACATTTAAAACAACAAAGCATATGTTTAGTATGAAGAATGAACTCTGAAGAATGTAGCTGTAAGACTGTTAGACTTAAAGTATACTTGAGTACACTTTTAATAACTAAATGTGGGCCAATTTAGTCTCAAGTAATATTAAAATAGTACACTTATAAGTACACTTTTAAAAATATCCTTGAACTTTGCTTAAGTATACACTCTTTATGAAGGGCTTCATGATGCCATAGAAGAACCATTTTGGACTGTATGGTTCCATAAAGAACCTTTCTCTTTACACTATGAAAAGGTAAGAAAGAAATTATTCTTTTAAGAACCTTTGACTGAATGGTTCTTCTTTGGCATCACTGTAAAGAACCTTTAAAGAATCTTTATTTTTAAGAGTGTACTTTTGGTAAGAGACATGGAGACAGGGCCGTCCCTTAAATTCACAGAACCTGAACATAATTTGTTTATGGTAACCTCTACTTGAGTCAATAAAGTGGTTCAATAAAGTTTATGGTAACCTCTGCTTGGTTCAATTAAGTGTCCAGAAAAGATCCCCCAGTGTTAGAAGAACTCACCTGTTGTACCACCAGCCTCCCCTGTTCTCCGCAGCACAGCTGCCCTGCAGGTAGCGATCGTGATCCTGATCGCGGGTGCTGAACTTCATGCCGTTCTGAGACGCTGACCACTGTTCCACCATATTGGACCCTCCAGAAAGAGCATCACCTGCCTGGCCACTGTACATCCTATAATGCAGTCTGTAATTATCCTGAGGATGTGAGCAGAGAATGTATTGTTTCATTAGAGTTGAGAACACTTGTGATGCAATGAGACGTCTTTCAGCCAATCACCATTAAAGGGCCAATGGCAGGCGCCGAAAACAACTCACCTTTTCGTCTGACACTCTGAAGTTGTCGTACATCGCGTATGACTTCTGTCCTTTCCAGTCCATCAAGTCGATTTTCATCACATTCTCACCTAAAATAGATTTAGAATAATACATTTTACACAGATACGCAGAATGATGAACTCATGGGATACATGGGACAGCCTCGTTTACTAACGCAGAATCTTACCGTCAACAACAAGAGCATGAATATGGCCATTTCCAAGCCAGAATTCATCTTTACTGGACTGGAAGTGACCAAATCCATTTTTATAATCTTCCCACTTCCTGTGGATAAAAATGCTGATTGTATCAAATTGTTTTTTGCTGCGTGTTCAAATGTAGATGAAAAAAAACATTAGTGTTCACTTCAGGTAGATATACCTGTCAAAATCAACTTTCCCATTGATCCGTTTCTGAATCACGGTCCAGCCCCCTCCATCATCCATGTCACAGTACACAAGAAACGGTTCTACAGATGGTTTGGGTCTGATCCTGTAGAATCCGCTTCTGGGTTTTAGTCTGTCATATAACTCAGAACAATCTGTTGTGAAAATAAAGAAATAATGAAGAACCTTCATGTTTTATTCAGATGGGCCTTATGGTGGTTTGGGGTGACATTATGCTGTAATAAAAATGAACGTACTGTCAAAATGAACCTATTGCTTTTCCTTGCAAAGGTTTGAATATATTTTTCTTATGATCAAATTAAAACCAAGTACATAGAAATGACAGAATGTTACAGGATGTTGTTTAATCCATTTAATATACACCATTATTAAAGAAAACTGAATTGCATTTACTTGTGCAAGTTATGCACCGTGCATGGCACGTTTACTTAACCTGTTTGCGACACTTTTTGAGCATGCATTATTAAATGAACGTTTTCATTTGGTAAAATGATGAAGCAGACCCTCATTAACAGAATAAGGTCAATAATAACATACTGGATGTTTTCTCACAGGCTTCATATGAGGTGAACATTACCTTTGTCGTGAACTAATAAGGCTCCTCCGGTACTCGGTAAGGTCGGTGCGGGTTCAGTGCGGTTTTCCGCCACGTTACTCTTGCGCTCCGGCTGAAGTTTTGTGTTCGTTTTGAAGCGACGGTGAGCCCGCAGATGCGTGACCGTCCAGTCCCCGATCAGCAGCTTATTATTCAGCCTGCGGATCTCTTCCTTGAGCTTCAGCACTTCAGATAACTGGCACTCTTCCTCTGCCTGGATAAACTACAGACAGCATGACTTATCCATCATATGAGCATCTCCAAACACCGTGACGCAAACAACTTACCGAGATGTGAAGCGACGTGAGAGCGCAAAGCAGCAAAACAAACCCAAACTCTGACATTTTCTCTGCTCTGCATGCACACACACAAAAAGAGTCCCGTTGCTTTTTTCTATGCATAAAACACATTTTAGATTAAAATATGGCATGCATTTTTAAAACAACAATAAGGTCTTGGTAAGGTTACATGCATGCACACAGAACGCCGTGTTCCTCTGTCTGCTGGCCTGGTTCTCGGTCAGATGTTCTCCACATCACAGGTTCTAGTATTTATAGACGCCGTTTGGTTCCGCATGGTCCACATTATCCGTCCAGGATGACGCGTCATCTTCTCCTCATTCCACACCTACCAGAACTGTCAAATGAAACTTTAATTTATAGTTCATGTGAACTTTGTGTTGTTCAGAACTGTTGGGTGAGATAAATGAATCCACAATGTTCTCATCATGTTTCATTTAGTAAAAATGCACCAGTGTGGCTGTAGGGCGGCAGGTCTGGATTTGGGCCTCAAGGGGGTCTGGTCTTGTGTTGTTCTGGTTCTTTGGGGGTCTGGTCTGGTGTTGCTCTGGTTCTTAGGGGGTCTGGTCTGGTGTTGCTCTGGTTCTTAGGGGGTCTGGTCTGGTGTTGCTCTGGTTCTTTGGGGGTCTGGTCTGGTGTTGCTCTGGTTCTTAGGGGGTCTGGTCTGGTGTTGCTCTGGTTCTTTGGGGGTCTGGTGTTGCTCTGGTTCTTAGGGGGTCTGGTCTTGCTCTGGTTTTTTGGGGGTCTGGTCTGGTGTTGCTCTGGTTCTTTGGGGGTCTGGTGTTGCTCTGGTTCTTAGGGGGTCTGGTGTTGCTCTGGTTCTTAGGGGGTCTGGTCTTGCTCTGGTTCTTAGGGGGTCTGGTCTGGTCTGGTGTTGCTCTGGTTCTTTGGGGGTCTGGTCTTGCTCTGGTTCTTAGGGGGTCTGGTCTTGCTCTGGTTCTTAGGGGTTCTGGTCTGGTTTGGTGTTGCTCTGGTTCTTAGGGGGTCTGGTCTTGCTCTGGTTCTTAGGGGTTCTGGTCTGGTCTGGTGTTGCTCTGGTTCTTTGGGGGTCTGGTGTTGCTCTGGTTCTTAGGGGTCTGAAACTGACTATCTAAAGTTTGGAGTTATGATCTAATACGTTTATGGTTCTGAATGGGTTCCCAAGTGAAATCACCATGATAACCAGATGAGAGAAGCTTCTGAGCTCGACCATTTTAATCAGACCTTTATTGGTGGTCTTTTGGTGAAGCTGTTTTCTCACCAAGGTCCCCACAATGCAGGTGAAACCGAGAGAGCCCCACACGGCTCCCGGTTTCCGCAGCATGTGTCGACGGGGGCGCATCGGGAGGTTGCGGGCGGAGGAACCGCTGCGCCTGCAACAGGAGAAGATGGGCGGCGTGAGCGCAGCTGGAAGAAATAAGAAAACTGCGACCTTTGAACCGCCTTCCTTTGTTTTCCCGGAGAAATGACGGCCAAGGAGGAATGAAACAAGGAAAAGCTGTGTGAGGAATGCCGGATTTTGCGGGGAAAAGCGGAAAGGAAAAAGTTTTCCCGAATGCGCTTCTGCTTTCCGACGGTTTTCCAAACGCTGACAATCCTTCGGCGTGGACGTGTTCAGATCCGGACTAATACATTACTTTTAACTTCATGAGGGATTTGGAAAGTTTCCGATCGATCAATATTGCCATCAGCGACTGTTAATATCACACGAGAAGGTGAACAGAAAGGCGCTTTAAATCCACACCCGAAACCTTTACTGCGATTTATTGAGGATTTATAAAACTGAAGTAAGTTGTGCTTGTGTTTACGATAGACAGGCCGTAGTTTCAGGCCTAAAACTATTTTAACTAGTATCACAACTAAAGCATTTCTTGCCAATTTTCCAGAACTTTCCAAACTTTCCTCTCAAAATGACATCTGTGCAGTTCAACCCTGGGTTTGACTCCAAGGAAGTTCATGGGTGAGTGTAACATTCAACTAGAGTTAACCAACACTAACTAACCAGCATCCTGATTTTTACTCGCTCATCTTCATCATATAATAGTAACAGCAAAACAAGTCATTTTTACTCATCAGAAAGCACTACACTGTATGTCACTGTTTCTCTTCTCATCTTGTGTTTTTGTCTTTTGATGAATCTCTTTATTTTTTCCATGCACCAGTAATGGAGTGAAGGATGAAGAAGAGGTGAGAATCGATGATGGCAGGGAGAAGAATGAAGATCCAGACACCGTGTATCAGTAAGCAGCATGTCTTTAGAGTAAACTGCATGCTCCTCGGGCTGTTCTTATTTCTCTCTCACCGTTTTACTGTCTGTTTTTCAGTCGTGTCCGGAGATTGATCGCTCCTGTCGTGATGTCCTTTGGTTTTCGGTGAGTGCCATCAGTTGAAACCATGAGCTGTTAAACTAAAACCAGCAGCTGTAGCAAACGATGCTTTGTGTGTCTTGGCAAGGTAGAAAAAAGAAATGTTCACAAAGTGGTTATTGTGTTCAGATTACTTCATTTAAAAATGATGAATAGATCAAAAATGTTAAGCTTTTTGGGGGCACTAACATTGGTGTTTCTTCTGTTTAATATCTATTTTGCGTTAAGTAATTTAGCAAATGTTTATTATTCTGTCTTAATGTAATTTAATCCATCTTATGGTGAAGGTGTTTGTTGTTTATTGGATCCATTGGTATGATAGAATATGTGGATGTGACTCTCTCCTGTTCTGGTTTCAGTGTGTTTGGTCTGGTTCTGATCATTGTGGACATTGTTCTGGTGATAGTGGACCTGTCTCTGTCTAACAAGAGTCGTGATGTTGGGAGCGCGCTGGAGGCGGTTTCTCTGGTCATCTCCTTCTTCTTCCTCATTGATGTGCTGCTGCGTGTCTATGTGGAGGGGTGTGTAGCAGTCAGTCAGTCAGCACATCATTGACAAATGCTTTGGTCTATATAATCTTTTTGTCATTATGGCTCTCCATCACATGTGAACAGTTTATGTTGCGGTACTCTAAACATCGAACTTCCTGCCCCCATTTATTTATGTTGTGAGTTCTTCAACTCAAACGAAATTGTTTGATGATGCTTTGAAATCATCGTTCGTCATCTGCGCCTCAATTAAGGCTATTATAGAACGTTTAAGAAGAAGGAACAGGAGCCAGTGAGATACAGTATGACCCTCAAAACAGGACGTGATGTACAGGAAACAGATTTTCCTGAGCTCAGTGGTTCTTCATCGTTTCTGCTTTTCCAAAATGTTTTTTTATCTCCATGGGTCAGTTTCCTACAGCACTCACTCAAAACTGAGTTATATTACTATTTAAAATGATTTCTTATAATGTATTATTTATACCATAGCATGGTCCAAAATCCTAGAATAAATTAACAGAATGCATTGCATAGCAATCTCTGATGAACTGTTCTGAAACCTTCTGTTTCTCAGATTCAAGGTGTACTTCAGCTCAAAGCTGAACGTAATAGATGCTTGTATTGTGGCCATCACACTGGTGGTCACCATGATCTACACGTTCTCTGATTTCTCAGGAGCCAGCTTGATTCCCAGGTATGGCACAGAAACCATTTTTATCGTTTATTAACATTAAACATGGTTGCTTGATTACATTGGGGTTATTATTTATGGTTATCGTTATTCATATATTAATAATGCTCTGTTTGCAGGGTGGTGACGTTCCTGAGATCTCTGAGGATTCTTATCCTGGTACGTATCTTCAGATTGGCCTCTCAGAAGAAGGAGCTTGAGAAGGTCACCAGAAGAATGGTGAGTCTTTTACATCTTGTATTGAGGTCTCAGATCTATTGATATCTTTTGAGCCAAGCAGTTGATGAGCCCTAATTGAGGCTGTATTTGTGTTATTTTTAAGGTGTCCGAGAACAAACGGCGGTACCAGAAAGATGGGTTTGATCTAGATCTCACATATGTCACAGGTTTGGTTGCGATCTTTGTTTTGCAAAACAAGTCTAGGATGTTTCCAGCTAACAGGGAACGTTCTTAGAATGTTGGCTAATGTTCTCTAAAACGTTCTTGCAGTATCATTGGTAGAAGTTTTTAACATATCATGTATATCAAAAACGTTGTTAGAAGAATGTTTTAAAAAGTTACAGAATTAAATTATGTTTGAATAACGTTCTTTTATCAAAGCAATAATGTTAATGCAGCATCTGAAAAACTGGATGTTTTGAACGTTCCTAGAACTTTCAAAATAATATTTTTAACATTTTGTTACTTAATTGAAACTTTAGGGAAACATTCTTACAACCTAAAATGATTAATCATTAAAATGATT
The DNA here is from genome assembly GCA_036877525.1 of Chromobotia macracanthus. NCBI lineage: Eukaryota > Metazoa > Chordata > Actinopteri > Cypriniformes > Botiidae > Chromobotia > Chromobotia macracanthus. The sequence continues at coordinate 4,468,079 of JAZGTH010000072.1, read as the reverse complement.
AATTTTCCCAGTGATTTGTCTTTTCATTTAACATAACATTCAAAACACTATTTTAACATTAAATGAACGTTATAGTATTTGTTCTGTTTCTCACTCAGACAGAGTCATCGCCATGTCATTTCCATCGTCTGGCAAACAGGCACTTTACAGAAACCCAATCAGAGTGAGTAAGACAGAACACAAATGTCTGACAGTGTCACAGAATTTGGAGATCAAGGGAACATGAATAGATGCTTTAACAGACCTTTATAGGTATACGTTTATAGATATAAGTTAATTCAATTGTATTCACTTATAAATGACACATTGCAGGAGGTGGCTAGATTCTTGGACACCAAACATCTGGATCACTACAAAGTCTTCAATCTCTGTAGTGAGTAGAAAACTCTCTTCATGATTCTCATACTAATAAGTGAAGATCCAATAAATCAAATTTACAAGATAAAGATTCTACCCCTTCTGACTTGTTTTAGGTGAGAAGGGATATGACTCCAAATTCTTTCATTATAGAGTGGAGCGTATAATGATAGACGATCATAACGTCCCAGAGCTTGAGTAAGTTTGCTGTAGATGTTTCCAGCATCTCATGTTCTAGAGGTCTGTCTGAAGCTCTAGATGAGGTGTGATGATCTGTTTGTTTTTGACACTGTTAGAGACATGCTGCGCTACACGGCATGTGTCAGGGAATGGATGGCTGCAGACTCTGGAAATGTGATCGCCATCCATTGCAAAGGAGGGAAAGGTTAGAACTCCAGAGATCTTCAGCAATTTTCCATTTATACTTGTTGCTCCTTAAAGGCACAGTGTTCATTTTTGCATTGAAGGAGCCTTCTTGGCCACTCCCACTGCCATTAGGTGGTCTGATAGTTTTGCCCCAAACTCATGTTATTGTTCATGGCAGTGATGCTGTGTTTAATTTTATAGCACTTTTTTTCACAATACATATTTTAAAGCAGCTTTGTCTTAAAGTTTTCAAAGTCATCCTTAAACGAACAGAGAAATGTTTTGAAAGTGCCACATTTTGGAGGGATATGCAGCAAGGACAGGAGAAAAAGAGGAGCGTAGGAGAAATTCTAATGTATTGATCAGTTTTACTTGCCAACAAGTGGTCCTAATTCAAAATACAAAAGGTGTGAAACTGTATTGTTTCTGTCGAACAGGACGCACTGGGACTATGGTGTGTACCTGGCTCATAGACAGTGACCAGTTTGAGAGTGCACAGGTAAAGTAAGTTAACAGGGTCATATAGAGTGTTTCCTTTTGTGTTGTGTTTAATTATTCCTCAACCATCTTTCAGGAGAGTTTGGACTACTTTGGGGAGAGACGAACTGATAAAAGTATGAGTTCAAAGTTTCAGGGTGTTGAAACTCCCTCCCAGGTGAGTGACACCGGATTAGAATCTGAATTCAGTGTGAAACTGGAGCATGTATGTAATTGTGCATTTGCTGATGGGTGTTATGTTCTTCATGTACGTTCAGAGCAGGTACGTTGGTTATTATGAGATTATGAAAAACCAGTACAACCGTCAGGTGCCACCTCCAAAGAGCCTGAAGATGAAAAGCATTCGAATTCACTCCATTGCAGGTAAGATCTGTCACGACGACTGACAAAATACCTTCATTATTCAGTGGAATTAAAAAAACTACCTCGTCTTTATAAATGATTAAATAATGATGTCAAAGCTGCAGTCTGTAATGAGCCTCTTTATCACCATCTCTGTTTGAAACATAAAATTAAAATAAAAACAAAGGTTACTTTACATACTTGATGTGTTTTGAAGTCAAATGAAGCCAAACTGACATTCCCCGGGAAATCTGACCCAACAGCTCAAGTTATAAATCTTTACTATAAATTTACCATTACGAATCAGGGTGTTCATTTTTAACCAAGAAAAGATACACATTGCAACTTTAGCCATGGCATTTGTGATATATTTAACTCGGTATTTACTCATTTTCATGAACGTAAACCAAACAAATGAAATGAAATAGTTTGCATAAAAACGATGTCATTTTCAGATTGATTATTCTGTGGTTGTTCTGCAGGTGTGGGAAAAGGAAACGGAAGTGACCTGAAAGTGACGATCATAGTAAAGCGAGAACTTGTCTTTCAGTGTGTTTGTGCCAAACAGAAGAACTGTACCGTAAGTGTCTCCTGAGCTGCTGCTTGTGCTAATTGTGCGTTACAAAGTGTCAATAAACATTCTCTACCACAGATGCATAGCAGCTCAAAACAAAGAAAATTTTCCACTTTCCACACATGAAAGTCTACAGCTCTCTCAGTTGTCAGAAAGTTACTGAAATACAAAGTGAGGGAGGATTAGAGGCCAATGTTTTTGTTTTTTTTTTGCTGTATTTTACAGAAACGTATTTGTAACGTTCTGTCGTGTATTTTTAGTTGTTTCCTGACATTGGCAGCAATGCAGTGGTCATCAGTTTACAGGAAGGGCCTGTTGTGACCGGAGATGTAAAGGTTATGTTTGAATCCAGTGCTGTAAGTTACTGTACCACTTGTTTATTATGGGATGTTTCACATGGCATTGGCTGTATAGGTTAAATGCGGTTTACAGCACTTCTTGTTTTCTCTTTTTCCAGGGTTTACCAAAGGGGTACGAGGACTGTGCATTTTATTTCTGGTTTAATACCTCTTTTGTCGAGAACAGCAGGTTGGTGTTCTGTCGGCAGATGAAAGAGATTTGTTTTGTGATTTAAAACATTATCTATAGTTTCTCAAGAGAACTTATTGAAATCTTTTTCGTTTTGATGTTTGTATCGTAGACTCAGTCTCTCAAGGGAAGAGTTGGACAATCCACACAAATCTAAAACCTGGGACATTTATAAAGAAGACTTCGGTGTGACGCTGTCTTTCACAGACCCTTAAAGAGAGACCGTCATTTCTGTTCAATGCTTTTTACTGGGCCATGGAAGAATTTAATGTTATTGTTCACCAGTTAGTGTAGTTTTCTCAAAGTGCCTAAAGGATGTAAAGGGATGATGTCATTTAACAGAGATGCTGTTCAGATAAACATATATTGACTATGAAAAACTAAATGTGATTTTCTTTCTGCATGTTTTACGAAAAAATTCATTTTTTTCTGTTTACAAATGAGCTCAGATGAGAACTGTTCAGGGGCATCAATAAATGTTAATGGTATATGGGGTATGCACTGACCTCTAGTGGTTCATTTCCTGCATTGCATCCATGTATCTGGAGAACATGACTGTAAGGGCTGTTTTACAGACGAAAGGTCATCTAGACAATGAATTAAGTTACAAAGATGAATAAATGCTGTAAAATATATATTGTTGCATTTTAGCTAATTAAATACAAATTTAAAAAAAATTAAACTTTATTGTAAAGTGTTACCCAGATCTTTTTTTTTTACCCATTGACACTTTCAAAGACAATAAAGTTGCAAAATTGTTTTATTCAATAAATCAAATCCATCAGATAATCCATTATGCCATTATGTCTCAATGTCTTGTACTTTCTGATAATGATTTTTGAAATTATGCACATTTCACAGTCAGAGAAGATCACCCAACAAAAAAAGTCCTACATTTTATCCGTGCCCAGCTTTAGTCTTGATCAAATAAAATTATTGCTATAGGAGCTCTGGACTGATTAAAACCGACTCCAGTGTACATAGACTGAAACAAGAACTAACACAAAGGAAACTAAAAGCAACTGACCTCAATCTAATCCAATGACGGAAGCACTCAGACCACAGATAAGTGAGAACCGAAAACTACGTGAGCAGCTGTGGTTTTTATAAGGCAGTAACACCATGATTCAGTTGTGATCTTAGTAACCAATACATTTTCGAAACACACAAGTCACTTTTTCAACAAGACAGAGTTTAAACTTGGTGATTGACCAAATATTTTCCAACTTTTAATACCACTTTTGGTAAGTTAGCTAGTTGAAATCAGGTCAAGTGTAAGAATGACAAATCTAACTGTTAAATTTTGGAGGACAAACAAATGAGACCGAAAATGCTACAACTGTCTCCAAACCAAACAAATAAAATGAAAAGTGCTAAATCAAGTCTGTGTTGTTGGCTCGGTTAACTTCATTAGTGCTCTGTTGCTGTTTTTGATCCCAGTAGGACAAGCCAGGTTCATACGAGCTGGTTTCAACTCAACACAAAGTTTTCCTAACAGAGCGAACAGTCTCTCCATTAGCATCACGCAGCACATCACACTGCGATAGGAGGTCAGATCGTCCACTTCGCAGGAAGCAGATGAGTGAAGTCTTACAAGTGTCCCGGCAGGGCTCTGACACGTGACCTTTATGGTACAGATACCAGAACCTTTGGAAGACACGGTCGTCATTGAGAAACGCTTTGATCAAGCTGTCGAAGTCTGATGGGAAGAGGGTGGACAGACCAAAGGCCTCGGAAGCACGGTACAGTAAAGTCCACGATGGGCTGGGGTCAGGGTTCGAGGGTAACGCCAGGCTTTTTGATTGGTTGTTGGCGAGTGTCAAGTTAAGAATGAAGGTCTCGTGGTCCAATACCATCCGACTGCTGCCTGGGTAGCTTCCATCCACATAATACACACGATATCCTGACAATAAATAAAAGCAACAGTAAGCTATAGGAGGCTGTGCATGAGCGTGACTGTTACTGTCAGATAACAGAGTTTTCAGTACCTGGGTTCAGGTTGACGTAAGTGGTGACACTCGGGGCGATGAAAGCCACACCCAACGGACGGGTCAGTGTGTCCTCATCGTAGAACATTTGAAACTCATCCACATGTGTGTGTCCAAAAAACTGACCAGTTATGGTGCTTTCATACCTGGCAAATTAACATTTGAAAAGAAAAGCAGAAATATTATATCTTTATTGCGGTCCTGCTTTTCTATCTTCATATGGAAAGTTCGGACATTCTATCTAAAATGTGTAACAGTACAAACACACTATGTTTAACTATTAACCACTGTATGCAATACACTTACACGTCTATAGGATATGCATATAGAAAGAGTCAATTAGGGTCAACATGACCCAGTTTCTCCAACAATGGCATTTATGACCATAAACTACAGTGATAAAAACACAGAGGAATGGTTATAACTGTCAGCCTGAAGTCACGTACACATTGACTCAGTTAGGAGTTATAACTAATCAAAGGCTGAGCAGTGAGACGGAGCACTACAGGGTCAATGTGCTGACAGAAGAATTGACTGACCTGTTCACAATATGATAGTAATTCCAGCTCCAGCTGCTCAGACAGAGTCCAGGTGGAATGTGACCAATGATATGGACCTAACAGAACCACAGTCAGATTCACAACAGATTCTGAACAGATACAAAAGCAGATTCAAAACAGATTCAGATTTAGATTGAAAAGCAGATTCAGAGTCAGATTCAGCCTTGTTTACACCATTCCAAGTAAAGCTGTGAAACAGCATACAGCAGAGAGAAAAGCAAGTCACACATTTTATTTTAGCACATGTGACTCGTGCTCCGACCTCACAAACACCAAATCTAATGCGGCACTGCAACTTGTAAAATGCTGCAGCATGCAACAGCTTGTGCTGACTTCTGTCTTTCACATCCATCAGACAGATCATTATTAGATCCTCTTCTACCTTCTCTCCCTTGTCCTCTGACTCCTGCAGTACATGCACGAGCCACTGGAGCTGGTCTGCAGGATCTGTGGAGTTCACCATCAGCCAGTAGTTCTCTCTCGCACAGAAGTTCATATTCAAAGACACGACTCTCAAACCTCGCTGAACCACCGCTGTGTAGAACCCACCACGCCTACAGAACACATTTATTAACACGTTTAACTGCAGACATAACAGTTTCAGATGTATTTCAAGAGGAAACATGTTAATGTACGTGATTCTGTATGATAATAAGAGGTGAAAATGAATCCAAATAAAAATTGTGCATGCATTGTTTTTTTAACATTTAAAATCTGAATTTGCATTTATTTCATATTTGGAAGATTACATTCAAACAATCACTGCATTGATTTTAACGCCGTAATTTGTTTTGATAGAATTCAGAAATGTTTGGCACGGGTTGCCCTGTGAACAAAAGCCAACTAACCAAAGCTAGTTTATGGTTATTTATGGTATGGTCATGTACGGTCAACTTTAGTGCCATTTAGTGCTCATTTTTTAAGTTACTTTGTAATATGATGCATTCGCATGCAATCAGCATCAATAATGTTTCAAAATACAACAGTGTTTTCCTGGGTATGAATTTGGTCATTGCACCTTTGCTTTCATTAATTCTTCACCTTACGGTCTCCAGGGCGTCTTTGGGTAACCAGGGGGCCCATTCCTTCGCCATGGTGTCGTACAGCCAGCTAGACGAGCGGTTCCCGTGTACAAACGGAGGTGGAAAGCCGTTGACCGGAGTGCTCTCGTGATTCCCCACCGCAGGGTACACGGTTATGTCGGGTCCCAGGTATTTGAGCACAAGTCTGGAGATGGTGATGAGTTCATTGAGTTGTTGGGCTCTGGTCTGGGACCAGACATTGTGTGCTGGGATATCTCCCGTCCAGTACACCCAATCCCATGGGCCGGATCCGGCTACGTTCTGCAGCAGGTTCTCAACCGTGCGCAACGGGAGGTCACACTTCCCGTAGGACCCCCAGTATCCGGCACCACGGTGCTTCCAGCTGGCCCTCCCGGAGTCGTTTCGACAGCAGAGGGGCTCGTGGCACCCCGTAACGCTGCCCTCGGCGTAAGCCGCATCCCAGTGGATGTCCGTGAGGAAGAGGATGCGGTTTCGAGGAGAACCGGGTCTGGGAGGGGTCGGCGGCGACACCGGGGGTTTGGGTACCGGCGGCAGCGACACGTTCCAGGGGGCGTAGATGTCAAAATGACCACACGGGGGTCCGACCAGCAGGGCGCAGGCCTCGGAGGGCCGGAGGAGAGACTCCTGGAGCGCACGGATGAAGTCCCGCCGGAAGAGCTCCGTGATGTCGCGACAGACGCGCGGCGCGGCGACGCGCAGCCGGACGCACGCGTCTCCCACCGCGCGAGCAACGCGCTCCGTGTTTGCGTCACTCTGTTGACGATTCAGACGAAGAATTAGTAAACAAGTAAACAATTACAGAAATAAAAGACGCAAATGCAGGTTTGACGCGTTTGTTCAACCAAGTCATCCATTCATTATTATTAATAATTATAATAATAATAATAATATCTGTATTGTCCTATTAATGCATGCTTTATTTTAAATAATAATCGGTTTGACTTAACAACCAATGCTTGAATGTTGTTTTACTTCATTTTGTTTAATGTAAATGTCACTCTGTTGACGATTCAGACGAAGAATTAGTAAACAAGTAAACAATTACAGAAATAAAAGACGCAAATGCAGGTTCGGTGACAACATGACGCGTTTGTTCAACCAAGTCATCCATTCATTATTATTATTATTATTATTATTATTATTATTATTATTATTATTATTATTACTATTATTTCTGTATTGTCCCATTAATGCATGCTTTATTTTAAATAATAATCGGTTTGACTTAACAACCAATGCTTGAATGTTGTTTTACTTCATTTTGTTTCATGTAAATGTCTTGCAACGACAAATGAAAAGTGAAAATAACGGAGGTGAGCGAAGGAGCGCGTCTCACCAGCAGAGCGATGTCAACGGTGGTGAAGATCGCTTTGCATAGGGTGCAGGACACATTGCGCCAGTTAAATCCGACCCTAAACCGATCCATCTGATCCACGAATCTCAGTCCGGGGGTTTCTGCTCCTTCCAGAGGGAATGCCGAACCCGGCGGTACCGAACAGCACATCCAGACTGCGAGAAGAGCGCCGGTGGAGAAGCGGACGGCCGGAGCCTTCATGTTGGTGGTGCTACACCGCATCGGTTCTGGGTCACATCACGGACAAATACGCGCTTATCTTTGATTCAAGCCCGTGAAAACACGACTGGATCCGTGCAACGGAAACCGAGCCCGGTGAGCTGATCCCAATAACGCCGTGACCAGCCCCCGGCGAATATATACGGCGAGTCAGCTGACGGATCACGTGACCGGCTGCCTACGTCAGCATCTGAGGAAACGCGTAATCTGCTGCGTTTGTACATATGTTAGTTATAATTATTTATAATATATTCATACAAAACAATAATACGATGTGGATGGTTATCAAAACACGAACATTTTTTATCAGTTTAACTATCTGTTTGCAGCTTCGTTTCATTCATATGAAGGTTTTCCCACCCGTTAGCTTTTTTTCTTTCATTTGACAATTTATCGCCACACTTTTCCGCGCAAGAAACACAACCGGAAGCGTTGAAGCAATTGGCCACAACTTTTTTATTTGTTCTCGTTTTCCTTGACTTTTGTTACAAATGAATAAAATATGAACAGCCCAAAATCTCCAAAACAGGATAAAGAAAAGCCACGTAACGTTTCATTAAAAAAACCCCACAAAACCTCAGAGAGCCATAAATTAGATATTCAGTCTGTTTTCCATTATTACAGCTGTTTGTTTCTAACAAAAATGTAAAAAAAAAGAATAACAGCATTTATGCATGTCAATGCAGTTTTATTCTCTTGGCTTCCTATTACATACTGGCTAGCGGAAAGAGGAACACTGTGGCAGACATATGAGGAAGTAATAAGATGGAAGATGTAGTGTTTAGAAAAGCAAAAACATAATAAAGGCAATCATGGGCCAAAAAATAACATGGATACAGTATAAAAATCACGCATTGCCTTAAATCATTTGTCATGCTTTACATGTACAAGGAGAATACATGAGCAGATCGCTTGTTAGTTACATGACCAGGACACAGCACAGGGTAAAGTCATGCATTTGTAAGGATCAAGTAAAAATGATGGATTTATGGAGTCAACAAAAAGGCTGATTGGTGATTTGACCTTCAATGCAAGTCGACCTGCGGCCTGAGTTCTCACGTTTGATGTGACATCTGTAAAGGGCTTTTGTTTTAGCTTATGGTATCTTCTATAATCTAACACAGCCGGTTGTTTTGACATATATCTCCCTGCTCAGAGAAGGACAGTACAATCATGATACAATGGGCACTTTTAATTTTGGTTTGGATTTCTTACATGATAAGGCATAAGATTTGTATTATCTATTCTTACTATTGCACTGCGTGTTTCGGCCCAAAAAACTAAAAATCATATCTCAGGCACAATTCAGCGCAGTCTTTAACCTTTAGACTGTGGCTATCAGGGAGAGTAACATTGAAAACACAGTAATAAACGATGGCACGATGCTTTAAATACGAACAGCTGATGTTTACTTTTGTTTTGCAGACAGCTAACACACAATGCGATGAGAACCTCTCTCTCTCTCTTTATTCCTCTGTAAATGCCATTTAGGATGGACACACACACACGAACGCCATTGAATCCTTTAAAATTTCCCAATTACATTTAAAACTAATCATGTTGATATATAGCCCCAATGAAGGGGTAAAGATGACAGAAATGACAAAGGTGTGTGAAGCGGTTAGCTAGTTAAACTGATTGTACTGTACATTCACTGTCTGTGTCTGTTGAGTCTGTGACACAACTTCACAACATCCTGTTTAATGGCTACAGAAAAGAGGTTTCGAGAGAGGCGAGTGTTCATAAATACACCAGAGAACGACATCAGACCGATCAGAACATACAAATGCTTAACACACATCATTATTCGCTGATTGCATATAACATACGACATACTGAGAACAGAAGCTCAACAGTGTTTCAGTCAAGCATTTTTCTTTAGCAGAGGGCTGCAGTGGTTTTGAGCACTTTGGTGAGTGATGAATTTTTAAGGCAATACTGTGAACTCAGTGTTCGGGGAGGGAGTGGCTGCTCATTTGTCCTGCATCTTCTCTAGGATAGGTACGATCATGTCAAATTTGGGCCTCTTGGCAGGGTCCTCGTTCATGCAGATCTTCATCAGCTTGCAGATATGGGGGGAGATGCCTGGTGGGATGGTGGGCCGAAGTCCCTCTAGTGCCACCTGGTGGAGAAACAGGATAGCAAAACAAATTAGTGCAAGTTTTCAAGTAGATACTATTGTAGACCGGAGCTCTCCAAAATGGGGCGTAAAACCCGGTACCTCCAAAGGTGTGCGGTTAGGGTTAGGTCTGGAGTTAGGCATGTATGGGGGTGTCTATCTGACAATGAGAAGAAGCCACGCCCCATGTTTGTGGTGCTGACTTAAACATGGTCAACCTGATGTAAAGGGTTTGGTTTATTAGACGGGTATGAAACCTGTTTTTCAAACAAGGCAGAGTATCTTTAAAAACAGGAGTCTGAGGTACATTTATTGTTGGACTGGATTGCATTTGTTTAATACCGATTGAAACTCATAGCCAGACTCGTGTAAGGGTGTGCATACCTGCTGATTGTAAATTGCCTATAATAACATACAACATTTATCATTTCACAGCATAACAATCACAATCTGCTCTTCTGTTATTAACTTTTAACTCCAAATTGACTATCAAGGGTAAATATACAGTATATACTACAATCCATCTTCTGTATGTTCCCATGTAGACGGTAACAGAAGACCTGAGTGACTCACCTTCATGCCAATCTCCATGTTCGAGAGGTCCGCAAAGGGCACCTCTCTGGTGACGAGTTCCCATAGCAACACAGCAAAGCTCCACATGTCTGAAGAACGCCGGTTGATCTCCTCTGGCTTCTTCTGCAGGGCTGTGAGGAACAAAGAGAAGAACGAGAAGAACAACAGATGTTAAGGTATCATATCTTGATTTGAAGAAACTCAAGACTTGAAGAACAAAAGACAACAGGAGAGAGTGAAGGAGGGAGATGATTACCTTCAGGTGCCATCCACGCAGGAGAATACATCCTGCCGGGACACTGGAAGGAGAACTTCACATCTGCCATGCTTATCCTGGCAGTCATGTCCTCATCGATCTGATGTCACCGTTTAAAAGACATTCATTAGGAAAGCTGAGCGTTTCATTGGTGGACACCAGGGTTATGTGATCAGTACAGATTTTTATGGTTTGAAAGTTGTGTAGGGTTGCACAACATATCAACATTATCAGCGTTGATATATGACAACGCAACAGCTGACTTTTTTTTCTATTGTGAGTCAATGAGAAATCACCCACCCACCAAAGCATTTATTCTTTGGAAATTTCCGATGTACAGAAAATATATTTTTAGAAGTTTCCTTTAACAGTGGTCTATCTACAGAATTTGTAGGGTGAACTTCCACCGAACTTGTAATTTATGATCACTGCGGTCAATAACACTGGCCAATGAGTGACTGCGGATGAATGTGCAGTTGTGTGGTATGTAAATGATGAGAAATGTCAGTTTTCTGTTCCTCACCATGACACTCTTGCTGTTAAGATAATGACGGGGGATCATGGGCTCCAGCGTGTGCAGGAAAGCCATTCCACACGCGATATCCAGCGCAAACTTCACAGCCTGCGTCTGATCCACCACAAAATCTACAAGGACAGGAAATGACATATGCAAAAAGAAGATGCAGAATTTGATTTGACTTCCTCTTTTAGCGTTGACAAAACAGAAAGTAAAAAAAAAAAAAAAAAAAAAAAAATACGTAACTGCATTTAAAAAGCATCCGAGCACATTTTCAACACTCAACATATAGTAACACTGTAAACAGACAGATTTCCATGGAAACAGCAGGTGTTGTGTTTGAGACGGTAACGTGTGATGAACTCACTGGTGCCCTCGTGAAGCACATTGTAGAGGGAGCCGTAGGGCATCCAGTGTGTGATTATGATTGGGTGAGGGGCGGGCGGGGCCTGACATGCTCCCAACACAGGCAACACATTCGGGTGGGAGAAGATTCTACAGCAAGAAAACACAAAGATAGAGGGACACATTACACACACACATACAGATTACATGATGTAACACTTTCAAGACACAAAATAAATCCAGTCCCTGACAATGAATATGGCTCAGTGATTACTAGGGTATGTAGCTGGATCTTCTCATTGTTTGACTGAACCGCTACACACCTCAGTTTTGGGTACTCCTCGTTGAAGTCACGGCTCTTTCTGGTAGTCCATTCTCGCACATGAAGCATTTTGACCACAATCTCTGTGCCCTGCCAACGCCCCTGCCACAGCTGCATGAGAACAACGAGTTTCTATAACTCTCAGACAAGGTTTCGTTTAGCCATTGTGGTGTTGTTTGGAGAACAAGCTCACCTCGCCAGAGTGGTTCTCATTGACTCTGGCTAACATGGAGAGCTGCTTGTAGTCTATGCCGGCGTGTTTGTTTAGCGTCCCGTTACCTGTAGAAACAATGAAGAAAAATACAATTAACCCTTTATAAAACAGCTGTGGATATTGTGTATCATTTCATTGAGAAATAATGCGAATAGACAAAAAAGTGTTTGTTTGCAGAAAACATTTAGTTCTCCATCAGAAACAACATGTTCATCAGAATTAGAGGTGCTTACGTGGTCGCGTTCGAGTGGTTCCCTTCCAGAAAGTGTCTTTAAAGGGAACTTTGGCCAGGTTTTGTCCCTGTTTCTCTGCCAGCTCTGATTCACAAACATAAGAGCGTTATTTGGGCAACTGTTGTAACAAAAACAGACTTTGAAGCTTCACGTCGTTTGATAACAACAATAAAGTGATGCAAACAAACATCAGACGAATCTGCTGCTGAGAGTTTTTACCTTTCAGTTGCGCAGCGAGATGCGGTTTGGCCTTGTCCAGCGGAGTTTCTCCATACTTGTTGCAGATGCTCACCTGAGCGCCGTTATTGATCAGATCCTGAAGAGAAGATGACAGATGAACATGTGAAACATTCTCAGTGTGCAGTGAAAGTAAATGAGAGTGTCATTTGTGTCATATCTGTTTTCTACTAACGACGAAATAAAAATGTAGAATTTCACATTTGTCCCAGCAGAGGGTGCTACAGACCCACCTCGGCCACCAGGTCGTGGGCCCAGAAGCAAGCGTAGTGGAGAGGGGTGTTGCCATGCTCGTTTGCCGCATTGGTATCTGCTTTACACTGGATCAGCTGTACACACACAACATGTACACACACGAAACCAGAATCAGAATTCAGAGCAAACAATGATTCTTTTTAAAAGCTGTACTATTGACTTATTGCTCATTAAGTGTGTTTGAGGTTTAAGTATTTATGACTTGAGCTTTTGGTGTTGTTTATTTGTAAGTTTGTGTTTGTTTAAACCTTTCCATGATGTGTGTGTTCACTGTGGCTGTTGAGATGCAGGTGTGTGTTTTCGAGTGAGTGTTTATCTGTTACGATCTGTTCACACCTTGGTCAGAATGTCACGGTGGCCGTGGCTGGCAGCCAGGTGCAGAGGCGTGTCGTCCCCGCGGTTCATGACATTGATGCGGGCCCCTCTCATGATGAGCATGTCCACCACACCCGAACGACCCTCACGGCACGCCCAGTGTAACGGGCTGAACCCGTGATCATCCCTGTGAGAGAGAGATATGTTTCATTAGGAATCAGACTTCCTGTTTTATGTTGATGAAGTTTTAATATGCACATGCACAAATATGATTTGAGAACTACAGCAGATAAATCATTGGGTAAAAAACAACAAAAAAAATTTAATTTCTGGATGCACTGTCTCTTTAAATCAAGCGACACTTTGACATGGTTGGTGGTAAACTGTCTCCAGTCGGGCTGGTGATCCTGCTCTCAGCTGTCTGTCTCTACGGCTCTCTCTGGTTAAATATAAACTGCTGTTAACTAGCCCTTTCCTCCAGATTCTGTATATCCCTCCACCCCCCGCGCTCTCTCCGACACACTTTCTGTTTGAGTCCAGGATCTGTTCTCAGGCCGCATTTCTCTTTAAAACCGCAGTAAAACAGTTGCTTCAGGTCGCCCGTAACACAAACGTTATGTGCTTCAGTGCTGCCATGGGAAACAAACAGTACTTAAGCAGATGTGGTTTTAAACCATTTTAAAAAGCACAGCTTCTACTCATGACCTCAAAATGCAGCTGATATGGGCTTTATAAATAAGTGACGGTAATGTCTGCGGCTGGTGATTCCAGAGTGATTCGTTTTAAAGCATTGGTCTGAAGTAATCAGGGGTTTGCTGGAGAAATGGGTGTGTGTACTACAGAAGCAAGTAACTCGGTAAATAGTCTGTCCAGCAGCACGGCTAAACTTAGGAGAGCTGCTGAGACTTCTCACACGGTCCTGCCGAACAGACCACACACACATTTACTTATCTACCTAAATGAGGACATTGCACAGACTGCTATGGGTTTTATACACTGCTAGTTCTAAACACTAAAACCTATTCCACAACCTAATGCTAACTGTATTTCTACAATTAAGAAAAACTTGATTTACTATATTTTATAGCATTTTTACAAAGGAGGACGTCCCCGAAAGGAGGTTTGCTCAGATTTATTGGGTTTTGTTGACTTTTGGGTACAAATCAGTAGTAACCCCCACCCACACACACACACACACACACACACACACACACACACACACACACACACACTCTACGCTACATGATTCTTTGTCCGTCTCTCTCAAACATGCATTTGTTGAGATGTTAGTTTGGGCAAAACTGAAGGGTTAAAATCCAGCTTATTAAAAAAAACCAATAAAGACAAAATAATAAAGAGATGTAAACAGGAAGTAGATCCCCCCAAATATAAATAAAATAAGAAAAACGTCAGAGAATTTTAAAATGTTGTTCAATTAAAAAGCAAAAACAAGTCATCTTTGACCAAGCACATTTTGAAAATGTCCCAGAGAGCTCCTATCAAATCACTCAGTTACGCCATGAGAGAAACCACGGAAATGAGAGCAGGAAAGAGCGGAAATTATATTCCACGCTCTCTCTTCCACAGTTAGCAGCACAACCCTCTTGTCTTTTTCAAACCTTCCCATTGTGGTCAATTCGTAAATGTGAGTTTCTCTTCCTTGTATGGGTGTGCAGCACGCGCTGTTAACAAATGCCCACAGAGAAGAACAGATAGAGAGAGAGAGAGAGAGAGAGAGAGAGAAAGAGAGAAAGAGAGAGAGGAGAAAGATTACGCTAACAGTATTACAAACGAACAAAGCCAAACAGAAACAGACGCTGTAATCTGCGGTCATACAGTCAAAAATATCTTCTATTAAGAGTTTTCTTCTTTCTTCACGACCACACACCTCATGCTCCGAATGGCCAAAACCAAGTCTAGAATTTTATTCAATAATGATTCCAGATCCAAATCCAGATTTCTTCCTATCAGCACTAATACGGGTCAGAGAAAGGTTATGTTGAATTAGAGCAAAACCTGCAGGAAATCAGAGACGTCACAATCTGGAGGCAAATGTGAGCTAAAGGGTAGTGAAGCAGGGCTGGTTTATGTAGGTGACAACACAGTTGTACATGGCAGGAAATTAAACTGGAACAGGCAAATTAATATTGGTAACAAGCTGAAGAAGTTGAAATATTATTGCATTACTGCAGAATGAATGCATAAATGATAAGAATACACAGGCTGATGTATCCAGAAAGTTTAAAAACGAATGCATTTTCAAAACAGTGCTGTTTGTTTGAGCATCTCGACCTGCCTGACCAATCAACACTGGCGCAAACAATGACATGAGTTTGGGGGCGTGGACATGTTTTTGTTAACACGAAGGAAGATGGGAAGAAGCTATTTTACTAATTTATTAAAACAATTGTTTCTGCAAATTTTCAAATGCCATAATATAAAAACACTCAAACTCAGACCAGATCAAAGAGGATATAAAAGTAGATTTGTAGACAGTGCAACCAAAAAAGGAAAGTAAATTGTGATTTTAGTGGACCAAGCAAATGAACTTAAAATACTGCAAACCTGTTTCTGTTTAGCTTGAACTTGTTTTTGGCAAGGTACAACTGTGGCAGGTCTACTTAAAACCACACAGACAAAGTTTTGACCGTGCATCTAGTCTGCTTCAGTTCTCTGCTATTCTGTACCACTTTGGGCCCAGACATCAAAACTAATCAGTCAGTTTCTCCATGAGTCACAATCTGATAACAAAAGAGGTCTGTGAACGACATTACTGAGCTACAGAGAAGATGGCTTCATAACTTGGGTGGGACTTGACTTCATTATTCAGGAATTGATTGTATGATGACAGAAAGCTCTGAATGAGAACAAAGCCTTGGCTATTGGTGCATATTATTTTTCCTATGAGTGCAAGGTGACATCATCAGAGAAATGAAGTGGTTTCAGAAAAGGAGCAAGTCATTGTATTTGATGACAAGTTCTGTTTTTTCTTCAGAAAATCAAATACTGATGATTAAATCATCATCAATAAGACCAGAAATGTGAATTAAAGTGACAGTTCACCCTAAAATAAAAAAATTCTTTCATCATTTACTCATCCTCATCTTATTCCAAACTGGTGTGATTTTTTCTTTTGTGAAACACAAAAAGATATTTTGAGAAATGTCTTAGTGGTTTTGTGTCCATACAATGGAAGTCAATGGACTCCACTTTTTTGATTACCAGTGTACTTAAAAAAAATCTTCATTTGTTTTTCTTTTGGAGTAATATGAGGGTGAGTTAATGATGAAAACATTTTCAGTTTTGGGTGAACTATCCCTTTAAGAAAGTAAATAGGATAATTTTTACATATTCAACAGGGCTACACCCTGTAATTTTAAAGTCAACTTAAGACATAATGAGCAAACTTAGGACGTCTCCTCATAATGTATATCTAGATAAGGCTTATCTATAGATGTTTAAGCTAAGTCCAATTTACTGACATCTCAGTGTAACACAGCATAAACAACAGCCATGTATGTCTGCTATTTCCTGTCTCCTCCCTCAAACGCGTAAGGTCATGACATCTGAAGCCATGCTGAAACTCTGCAAGACTCTTCAGAAGAAGAAAAATCACACAGTTCACTTCTCTTGTCAATTTATGCGAAGACAAACAGGTCTGTTCCAAAATAATTCCATCTAATGAAAGTCAAAGTGAAAAACGAATCGTTTCTTCTATTTCTGGAAAAGGAAAACACTTGGACATGGTTAAGAGAGAGAGAGAGAGAGAGAGAGAGAGAGAGAGAGAGAGGGGAGAGAGAGAGAGAGATCACAGTTACAGAACTGCTTCGGCTCAAGACAGCATGCCTTGGTTGGTGAGCTCATCGTATGGAAAATATTCGTCTCAACCGTTTCGTTTTTGGCCAGATCTTCCCTACCCCCTCCTTTCTGACTCACAAATTAGACATACATCACAGCTTTTACCCGTTTTCACTCCTGCTATTCCTTCACAGAAACACGCGCCTCTTTGTCAAGCACCTAAAGTTGTTTACTGTAGGGCCGTGACATGTAGCAGGCGATGTGAGGCGACTATTAAACTAAAACGGAAGGTATTTTTGGTTGTTTTGGGGTTATTGGAGCTGGCATGCTGTTCTACTCAAGCATTTCCTTTGAAAAGTCACAAACTTCAACCGTATGAAGCATACAGGAAATGCCTAGATAATGATCTACACCGGATGTGATGATGCGACTCTCTTGTAGAAAACACAAACTGTTAATGTAACTAGCCACTGCCTGTAATTTGCTGACTCCGCACTGAATCTGCACCGGCAGGATTCGACGCATCCATTCTTCTTCGACCCATTTCTGCACGTAATAATTCTAGCGACTGACAGCAGGAGAAAGTGTGCAGATCAGGTTGCTCGCGGTCCCTGGAGGTCCACCTGCCAGAACCCCTGCTGTAAAGAATTCCTGTTTTTAATTTGTAGCTGTTCTGAGACAAAATAGCTGAGGATGGCGGGCCAAAATGTTTGTGAGAGGGAGTTCGGCGGAGGTGAAGGTATTTGAAATGAGTGTGTGGATCGGCTCGCTGTGTTCCCTGAACCATATAGGGCTACAAATAAAACTCTGTTCCTCGACACGTGTGGAATGTTATTCGTTATGTATACAAGACGAAGACGACATGTTGTCGTAATTCTCTGGGCCACTTGAGGCTTCCGACGGTGACATTTTTCAATGCCAGAGAAACATATCAATCAAACAAAACGCCAATAAAGCATTACATATTTGCATTCCAATTCAAACTGTGAGATATTTAATATCTGCTATTACAAATATAAAACCATTATATTATTGATATTAACAATCCTTAGTGCATCCCTAAAATTCAATTCACGTTTATTTGTATGGTGCTTTCCACAATACATATAGTTTCAAAACGGCTTTACAGAAAAATGAACATTGTTGCCTCTGAATATGAACCTAACTGAATCTGAAATCATGAGCTGTGTGTGCCAGGATCAAATAGCTGAATGAAATCCACAACACACACGAGGTGTGATAAAAATCAGCCCTCATCGTATTACTGCGAGCCCAGGTATTAGAAGAGAGATAAAGGGTGAGAGGTAAACTAAAGGACAAGACACAACAGACATCTTTCCCCAGAAAGTCCAAACACAGAATACAGAACAGTTGGAAGTTTCTAAAGTTTGGAGGGGTCGAGTACAACAATTCATTCATATCACTCAATTTATGTACATATTTATAAGACACCAGATAGCAGAAGCAGATACAACATTGTTTCCATTCCATACTGAAATTGCATCAAAATCTATTTGAGTAATACAAACACTGAGTATAATGCAAACCTTTTAACAGAGGCTTTCTGGTTATCATATATTTTGTACAGATGCTGAAAGGATCTTACATTTAATACGATTATATAAGTATTCAATTCTTCCATACAAAGAAGTACAGTACTACTGTACTTTTTAACTGCCAGCACACCACGCAGCCAAACCAATAAATAAGCAACCATGAAAGTCCCAACAACCACAATAGTAAAGCCACAGTGGAAAGCCACAGTAATCCCCATAGCAACAGCATGACTGAATCGACAGTCACTGACAAACACTGAGCTTATTGAAGCACTTTTTAAGATTAACTCACCCCTGGTTAAGGTCATTCTCTGTGTTGTCCAACCACAGGCGGACGGCCACTGCGTTGCCTTCACGGCACTGAGTGAAGATGTCGTCCATCAGAAATTCCTCTTTTCTCACTCTAGAGTCCTTTGTTCCCTACCAGGAGCCTCCTGGAAGAGACGTCTGATGCAGCTGTGGCCGGAAGAAGTCAGGGGCCGACAGCACATCCAGCCAAGGGAAGGGTGCGACGGGAAAGTCTCTTTACAAGCTCAAGGCAAGAGTCTGGTGTCTGATCTGCAGAGACAAGCATATACCTCTTCACATCTTGATAGCAATCACTAAGTAGTCTAAATATATTTGTTATCTTCTGTGTAAGGCACAGGAACATAAAATGCTTATCCAGTTATTTGCATTTGGGCTGAACACAATCACAGAATGTGCTGCTTGCCTGTTAAATTATGCATCTGCATACCTCTGCAAACCAAGAGGAGGCATGGCTTTGGAGAGGCTCTGAACTGAGGACAGAATTTTATGTTTTCAAAGCTAGCTTGCTATTGCTAGCCTCTCTGAAATAGCCCACCCTACCCTTAAGTACCCTAAATTTAACATTTTGTTATTTATGCATGTTGTTTCAAACCTGTATGCTGTTTTTGCATCACAAAAATACACATTTTGAAGGATCTTTATGCAGTTTCTGGCTTCTTTGCAATGACAAAACTCTAAACAGTAGCTCATATGACTCGTGCAATACATTTCCTGACATGACATGTGACAGAAATTATGACAATTTTCTTTTTTGGGGTGAATTTTTCTATTTATTTGGCACACTTTTAAGTGAAGGGTGCAAATGTTTGCTTATTGATAGGTGCTGAATAACTCTAGCAATCATACAGGCCTCAACCTGTGTAACAATTTCTTCCTGATATGAGAAAACGCCCTCACAAAGACCAACAACAGATTTCTGCCAACACAGTGGGTATCTGACTTATGAGGTCTTTGCAAAGACCTGTTAAACTGTTGAAAACAACAACTCTCTCTAGCATGCCCGTACAAATATAAACTTTTATTGGGGAAACTAAAAGAAACAATGTTAAACAAAATGGAAGGAACGCATCTCACATACTCTACAACTGCCTCTGATATGAACTATAAACACTGTATACTCGCTAAATGTGTCAAAAAACAGAGCAAATATAGTTACAACTGCAGAGGCAAACACGCGTGTTTACATTCAGATCTGATCAGTGATTGAATCACTGGATCTGAGGAGAAAAAACAGAGAGATCTACAATAAGAAAGACAGGTAGACAGTCAGTTCAATCAGACAGTTAGGTGGACAGACAAATAGACTAACAAAGAGCAAAAATATACAGACAGATAGATGTTTAGAGAGAGACAGACAGCTGTTTAAACAGACAGATATGAAAAGATAGACAGGCAGGTGTTTAGACAGACAGTTATATGATCGAGTAGACAGACAGATGGTGAAACACAGAAAGCAACAGACAGATATACATTCAGGCAGACAGATATACGTTCAGACAGACAGATGTACGTTCAGACAGATATATGTTAAGACAGACAGAAAGATATATGTTAAGACAGACACATATATGTTAAGACAGACAGACAGATATATGTTCAGACAGACAGATATATGTTAAGACAGACAGACAGACAGATATATATATGTTCAGACAGACAGATATATGTTCAGACAGATAT
>JAZGTH010000072.1:4270000-4445000 GCA_036877525.1 Chromobotia macracanthus | reverse complement strand
ATCGCACCACTGCAGCGCCCCCTGCCGGAGAGACGAGAAATCATGCGCCCCGGGACACGAGTTTTCTCTCATGAATATATTTTGCATCACATTTAACATTTAATAATTTAAGATATCAGTGTTTGAGAAAACTGTAAAGAAACAAATCATAAAATCCATCTCTGTAATGGAAAAGATTCACATTCTGAATACATTTCAGATAAGACGTCTTATAAGACGTAAAGTCTTAAACTGTCTGATTGTATGGCTGTATTTAAAATTGCTTGCTTAAACTGGAACAAATACCCCAAAACACTTTGTATTTAGAAAGCGATAAATGTTACCAAAGCGATCACTGTTTTAGTAACAAGTCACTATCACAAGAATCCTTGATCACAAATGTTTCGAGTTAAACGAACTTGGAGTGTAAATATGACCTTGATATTTGTCTTACTAGTGATATAACATTTTGTTTAAAGTTATAAGATGTCTTTTGAACACGCATTAAAAGAATTGCACTACCCTATATTAATGTACATTGTTTTGTAATATTAAAGACAGACAACAGTAAAACCATATGCTCAGAGCTTTTAAGAATACACATCTTACAGATCTAAAAACAGAGCCAGAAGGAAAAACAGGTATCCTGCATCTTTAGTTTGAATAATTCATTTTTATTAAAAGACAGAGTACACATGTTAGCCAGCAGTATAGAGTAATTCAATATTTGAAAGAGGTATTTAAATATTACGAAGCTCATTTCACTAAAACTGATCTACGGTCTTCTGTGATTTTTGGCTGTTAAGACTGCATAAGTTCTGGGAAATTCATCAGTGCAGTGTAAACAACATCTCTGTCTTCTCTCTCTTGCCATCAAAACGGTGTTTGGGAATTCTGTCCTGCTCGCCCTGTAGACCGTGTTAAGACACAGATGTCACACTGCTGGACCTGAGCTGGAACCTACGCCCTCTTTGGGTGACGGTACGCTAGAACCTGTCGATGATGTCATCACTGGTGTCACAGTCATTGGTCCTTGTAAAGAATCAGTTGTTGTAAAGGTGTGTGCATTATTCACCACAGTTGACGGTGATGCTTCATGTGTAGATGTGAACGGGCTGGATAGTTTGGCTGTTTCCGGTACTTGTGTGGCTGCCTCAAAAACTAAAGGTGATGTCTTGGTGATCCCTGATGCCGATGCATGATCAACTGCGGCTGAGGGCATTTCCACCGCAGGTGATGTGGCTGGGATTCCATGGTTTTCCGGAGGCGCAGGTTGAGTGTCTGTCACTGCAGCAGATGGATGTTCTAATGCACCTCCCTGCGCTGCAGCTTCAGCTTTTCCCATCTCTGCAGCCTTGCTCTCCATCTCCTGCATGCGCTTCTGCACCATCGCAGGCATCAGCTGCACATACGTGCCCATTAGACGGTGATTGGTCCTTATTAATTTACCTGCACAGCTGTCCACACAACGCTCCTGCAAAAAACAACACACAAATAGAGAAATTAAATCTTTATAGAAATGTCATGGAAATATATATTCGGTTATATATGCAAATATAGAATATATAAAATAATATAAAATATATAATGTAATAACACTGAGCATTACTGATGTTTTTCTGTTGTCGGTTTATCTGACCAGTCAAACCAAAAAGTGTAACCCTAAAATACATTTTAACTATTTATTTCTATATGAAGCGGTTACAGTTTACTACCTGTTATGTAATATAAGAGATATGAAGAATCTCATATTGTTGATTTTTATTTATAAAGAAAGTAATTAGGCTAAACTATCTAATAGTAATTTACAGTATTACACAGACACTGGCTAACTCATACAGTGTAAACTATCATTCAGCATTTTTAATGCCAAAAAACGACATAACCTTGTAATTATATCCCATTTTCGTGCATGCACTATGCTGGGGAAATGTAAGCAAGACATTTCGGGTTCATTTGGCATCGTCTGACCTCATCCATCGTCAGGTTCCTGTAGTTGAAATTGCTCGTACACCTCTGGAAGCAGATCTCCGTCATGCGATTGTACACGAGAAGAAAGTCCCGCAACTGCATAACACAAACCGAGCAACAGCAATATATTACACCCTATAACATTATAAAATGACGGTCAAATCCAGAGAAATAGACTTACATTTCGTAGTTGTCCACTGGCGTCCATTGTGATATAGCTTACAGTATATCTAAAAGAAATCTCTATATATGTTAGCTTCGATATACAGTAATTAAACCAAAGATTCAACCAAAATGATGTCCAAGAGATGTCGCATGACTTTCAGCAGGGCGCGGCCATGTTTGCAATCACGTGACTACAGCAGCACCATACGTCACAACGAGGTTCGGCGGAAGTCTGTGCTGTGACGTAATCATAATCATAAACACCCGCGACGTGTCTTATTATAAGAAAAACTATTGAATTAATCTGCTGCTTTTAGCACTTACATGTAAATATGAGCGAAATAAGCGTGTGTGTTTTATTTTGAAACGATCTGGAACATAAAAACAAATCTATTGCTCATTGTAAGCGTTTGAATATTTTGAATCAACTTTATTTCTGTTTTTAACATTTGGTTTTATTTGACCTTACACCCAATGCCCTAAAAACAGACAAAATAACACAATAAGCACACAATCACCATAAACATGCTAATATAACAACAAAGCAGCAGACAGACTGTGAACAATATAACAGTCATATTACAACAATATAATATATAGGCTATTAAAGGTCTTGTTTTCTTTTTTACAGGTACACCAACCTACGTCAATGTATGCGCAAACGTTTATTGTGTGTCTTGAATGTCTCACAAAACAATCAGATAAATATTTGTTAACACAATCTTTGGTGTACATCTACAACCGCATGAAGCTACTTCAGCTTGGTGAACTCCATCAGACAACACAAGTGACAGAGTTAGTCTCCTTCGCGTGTTTTTTCTCACTTCTCACCCAAGTGCTTTTGCATTGTAGCTATAAGCTGTTTTATTTATAATATCTGAGCTGTTCACACTTCCACCCACAGTATGCGTGTTTCATCATTTTTTTAGACACAAACTGCTATCTCTCCTCTTCTAGACTTTGTCTTGATCTGCCGAGCGAGTGATCAAAGCCTTCATTCAATTCTCTTCTCATCTCAAACCCTCTCTCTCTGGCTTCACTTCTCTCCCTCTCTCTCTCTTTCTCCCTCTCTCTCTCCTCTGCTTCCAGGGCTACTTGGTGACTGTTGAGGTAGATACTTTGGCGTGAAACCATCAGGCTGCTGGTTCGAGATGGGAGGGAGACATCAGCTTCTAGGTCCTGGTCCTGGCAGTTCTCCTGAGAAAAAGGTTGTGAATGCGCCTGAGCCCGGTGAGTCTGAGCCTGCTTGTGTTTATGTTTCTTCCTGCGCTTTTTATTGGCCGCCAGGTCCAGAGAAGCGTAGGACACATCCCCCTGCTGGGCCTGTAGGATACCAACACATGATATCATAAGATTTTTTGTGTTTATTTGAAACATTTTTAGAGATGTAGCGAAGGAAAAAGTGCTCATTATTAAAATTTCTGTTGTTACGATCATGAATCTTGATCCTAAACTTTTTTCTAAACTTCACACGCATTCACTGTATTTCAATATTCAAGATGAATTGCGACACAGTAAAGAAGGCCTTCAAATGAATTTCACAATAAATTACATAACACTGGCATGAAAAAGATTTCTTTTAGTCTTACATCATAAATATGACATTACGGTATCTCATACCCCTGATTTAAGTGTACCGCCAAAGCAAGTGTCAAAATTGTTGAACGCAAAAGGCCAACTTCAAAATAAGCAACAACAACAAAACTCTTTCTTGAGACGTAGAGTCTTTGCTGATACACCATGAATGTTTCATCAAGTTATTAATGTGGTATAAAGTGTACTGCCTTTGACGCACTTACTGTTGCACAGTGGTCTGAGCACTCTGACCACATTTGCATTCATTTAAAGATCTGTTTCTACACATCGGCCTGCTGGCATATATATAAAATATGTGGGAGGGCATGCCTGATATAGTTTTCATGTGTATTCTCACACAGCTCTCTGCTGGTGTTCTGAAATACATATAAGCCGTTGTCATGAGGTAGATCTAAAAACACAAAGCAGTTCTGTGTAATTGCTTTCTAATTCTGAGGTCCTTTTTCAGGGTTGGAAATACTAATTAAACATGCAAGACGCAACAGAAAGAGAGTTCAGATGTTCAGATCTACGCATCTCCACAAACTAACACACTGCTGTCAGGAGTTTGTCTTACAAATGTTATATGATTGGTCGGCCTTCATCTACTAACCAATAATAAGCAGGCAAACAATAAACAAATAAATAATTAATTATAATTAACATATTTTAAAATAGCCAGAGTAGTATTTTGGTGGGTATGAAATGTTTTTCAAAACTCTTAGCTTCAAAAAAGATTCCGTCGCTGTTGATCGGCGAACTCAATATTAAGATATTTCAAAGATGTTTAAGACAGTACAGTAGAAACTACAGTTTGATGAATAATGATGAATAATTAATAAAAAATCAAAACATTTCCAGGTCATTTGTAAGAGCGTCATTACCTTTATTTTCTTTTTTGATGTGTTTGCCTGTGACATTTGTTCATAGCACACAGTGTCATCAGGCATTCCAAAAGATCCTGCACAGAAGAGCCAACACAGCATTACCTAAATACTAATATCTCTCTCTGTGTTTTTTAATCTACATGTACATTTACGCATTTGGCAAATGCTTTAATCCAAAGTGATTTACACTGCATTCAAGGTATACAATTTATTAGTACATGTTACCTGGGAGTCAAACCAACAATCTTTGCACTGCTAACGCAACACTCTACCAATTACAGAAACACCCTTAATCTGTATCTGTGACCTAATAATTCGTAATGTTATCATTTAATAGGTTCAGGTTTTATCTCCTAAAATACATCAATTAAATACTGGATTACATAAATCTGGAATGTGTGAGATAAACCAACCTCCTCCATCTAAACAAATATTCCCATAAATTGGATTTTCCTGTTTTTCCATTTCGTCATCCTCAAACCTACAGGACAGATAAAATCATATTCAATATTTCAATATTACAATATTTCATAATAATAAAAACTTTGACTGTGTATAGGATTATGATCACATTTTAAAATAAATAGTCTTTGTAAATGTTCATCATTTTAAAAAATTCAATCCCAGCAGTGTGTTGATGGTCACCTATCAGAAGGAATTGAATCTGGATGGAATGGCTCTTCTCCATATTCAAACAGGTTTGCATTCGCTGATTCAAAATCACAGAATAAAAAGGATTATTTTATACATTTGTCCAAACAGACCTTTTCTTTATATGTTCTGCACATTAATTTAATTGCACGGATCGTACCTGTATTATATCTTTCCCGTTTTCTTAATAAATAGAGTGTTATGTTTAAACACACAGATATCAGCAGTGCGACACATGTCAGAAAAATGGCCACATTTTGAGGCAGGCAAGCTAAAAGGAGAATAAAATGACAGGTCAGATTTAATGAGTACTGCAGTCTCATCAAATCATATTTATGATACCATATCTATGATATTTAACATATAAATGGATGAGGTTCCATTATTAACATTAGTTAACACATTAGCTAACATAAACTAACAATGAATAATACTTCCACAGCATTTATTCATCTTAGATCGTTAATTTCAACATTTACTAATACATTTCTAAAGTCAGATGTTGTAACATGAGTTAATACAAGTGAACTAACATGAACAATTGTATTGGCATTAACTAACATCAACAAAGACTAATAAAATCTGTAAAACTCTATTGCTCATTGTTAGTTCATGTTAGCTAATGCTTTAACTAAGGTTAACAAGCACAATCTTATTGTAAAGTGTTAACATTTGTTACAATTTCTTTTATATTTTAAAAAATATTTTAGATCAAACATAGAGTAGACAAAAACTTTTAATCCCTATTCTCAATTTTGCATATATTCTTATTGGCATAGTAATAAAAGGCTGTGATAACTAATACAATAACCAATGCATACAGGTGTAAACTGTCTGTAAGTTTCATATTTCATCAGCAGCAAAAATCAGTTAATACATTTTAATCTAGATTTCACTATCAATAGTCATTCCTTCCCCTCCCATAATATCAGCTCAATTAAAATGTGTTATTTATCCTTTATTGAGCAGATCATAAACTTTGTTATATGATATATATGAATATGAACTCATTAAGGGTAAGTGTTCATAGTATTATGAACACTTACTAAATCCCCTGAAATATAATAGACCAGGGTCAAATACCATCATCAATCAAAACAAAACAACATTAACACTTACCTGACATCTTGATTATGGCTCAACTGTCCAATAAATGTCTTGTGTGACAAAATCTTTCACCTGGACGTGATCATGTTCAGGCAGAAGTGCTCGTGTGCTGCTATTTTTGTCATCTTTAGACGTTTTCGGTTACAAACAGGAAATGTGGCGGCTACCTTATTCGTTACCAACATTCACACGACAAGAGACACATTGTGTCTGTAAGCACTGCCTTACTGTCATCGCTTTGTGTGTGTGTGTGTGTGTGTGTGTATATATATATATAAACAATGTGTGAAATGTTTCAAAATGTTGCTTCAACTTTACATTAAAGCTTCCTTGTTGCTGCTTGCCATGCTTTGTAAAATTCCTCCCCACCTCCACCCATTCTTTATCTCTAGTAAAAAATCTATTAATTAATCACTGAGCAAAATCATAAATATGTAAAATCTTAAACAAATCAATCTCAGAATAAAAATGCTGCAGTAGAAAGTTACAATGTAACAAGTACAATGTAAAATAAAGAAATGTCATCATTATGACATATACAATACTACTGAAATCTTCACACTGATGAAAAACATACGGAAAGACCAAAAATGTTTCTAAAATTAAATGTTTTTACATTTTTATTGAAACAAATTTATTGGAAATTACAAATTTATTGGAACATTTTTAAAGGACCCCATATTAACAGACCTCATATTAAACAGAATTTGTACACACTGTATTGTTTCAATAGACAAAGACAATTTTATTTTTACTAGTGACAATACATTTCATTTTAGTTCGTACATTATTAGTAAATGATTGCATGTACAGCACAGCACTGGAGGCATGATTCTGCAGTACAGGATACAGATGATCTTAGCACTCAAACAATCAATCCTTTCTGAATTTTCCATTTCCGACCACAAGAGCACAGCAGGAAACGTCCTGTTGAGTGAATGTGAAGTTGTTG
The DNA here is from genome assembly GCA_036877525.1 of Chromobotia macracanthus. Classification (NCBI taxonomy): domain Eukaryota; kingdom Metazoa; phylum Chordata; class Actinopteri; order Cypriniformes; family Botiidae; genus Chromobotia; species Chromobotia macracanthus. The sequence goes on along the minus strand of JAZGTH010000072.1, from coordinate 4,437,713 downwards.
TTCTAGCAACAGAACCACAATGTTCAAAACTCTGTACAAAAAGCATCTCTCTCTCTCTCTCTCTCTCTCTCTCTCTCTCTCTCTCTCTCTCACACACACAATCACATATTTCGCTCTGCATATCAGTTTAATATTTCTCACCACAACAGGTGAAGGCTTGCACAGAGGAAACTACATTTTCAAATATTTACTTTGCATTAACAGCACAAATAGATTCCAGTGCTGCAATCGAGGTTCATATAAATGCAGATTTGTTTGTGTCGTTACTTCTACAGTAGTTACTGCAACAGTAGAAATACAGTAGCTGGGCAGTGACATTTGTACTCGTAGAGTAGAAATAGTCAGGCCATATATGTAGGGTAAATTGTGTGTTGGTCACTCTGTCTGGTGTGGTTTTGCAGCTAGTTTAGTTCGACTGTCTGAGGTGTTAATTGAGGTTTTATGATGAGAAATTCAGTTGTTGTATCTCTTCCCTGTCTAACACAAATCAGGCAGATAACTGAGAGGATGTGGATGGTTTCACATCAACACACATCAACACTCAGTGCTGCTGGCAGTGTAACCCCAGCTAACAATTTTAGGCTCTAAGAACATTTCCCAACATTTTCAATAAGTAACAAAAACGCTGAAAATGTTATTTTGAAAGTTCTATGAACATTCAAAACATCCATTTTTTTTAATAGTGTATTAATGTTATTGCCTGGTTACATGAACGTTACTCTGTAACATTTTCCAATATAAAAAAATTATACTGTAAAAATTCCAATATAACGCTAAAAAAGTTCTACTAATGTTACTGCAAAAGCTTTTTGGTAATGTTGAGAGAACTTTTAGAGAACGTTCTGAGAATATTCCCTGTTAGGGGAATTTTACATATTATTTTTTCATATATATTTATTTATGATTACATTTATTATTTATTTTAAAATGCCGAACAGCTGCAATGACTGACTGATATATTGAGAATAATAACTGAGTTGTTTGTGAATGTTTGTAAAAAAAACAGAATTAAATAGAATTTAAAAGTACCAGCAAGGAACAGACCAAAATAATTAATAAGAATAACATATTTTTATGTACAAGTTTTAAAAATCACAAATCTACAAAACAAAAACAATTGACTGTGGCTCACATAAAGGTATAATCTACCAGTAAAAACAGTCAGTGTAATTGCGGCCTATGGCCTGAAGTGGTGCTAAAACACAAGATACAGTCATGCTAGATCAGAATATCAGTCATGGGGACGTCATGGTTCCTCACTGACGTGTACTTCACTGGAGGTGGAGGAGGTTTAAATGGAGGGGGCTTGTCCATTCTGAAAAGAAAACATGCAACTCAATCCACTGAAGTGCTCACAGAGAACGAACAGAAGACGATGGTGCTGTTTCTTACCTCTTCAGCATGAGATGTCTACTGTACAGAAGCACAATCAGCATCAGCACCAGCAGCACGACTGGAATAACAATATACGTCACTCTTTTCGAGTCTGATTACGCAGAAAACAGAGGAAAGACAAATTTAGAAACATGAGGGTGGGTTAGGAAATATCAAATCAGAGCAGAATTGATCTGGGTCATCAACAGGAAGGATCTTAATCAGGGTGAGAGAATTAAACAGCATTTAGATGAATACAATTTAAACGATAAACTGCTTCAAAACTCTCTGGAAAAAGCAGCTTGTTGCTGGTAAACATATGAGGTACACATATGAAGTACTCGGCTCAATAGTGAATAGTTTTTAATAATGGACTGTAATATGCACAAGACTAAAAATGTAAATAGTTTGGGAGGAGTTTGTGTTACTGTACCATTTTGTAGCACCAGAGAAGTGTCGAAGGCAACTGTTTTGGTTCTGGTAGCTGGATCTGCAGTTGTGCTTAGTTTGACGGTATACCAGCCGCTTGTTGCATTTACAATATATGGATGTAATGTGGAAGCACCACCAACAGGGGGATCAGAAGAGCTGATATTCAGAAGACGCTCATGGCTGCTGTTTCCGGGTCCTGCGGTGATCGTGGTAGCATTTGGTTGTGCTGTGCTTGTTGGAAACTGAGGAGATTCTGTTGTTGTCAAGGCAACGCCGGTGTTCCATGTACTGGTGTCAACAGAAGTGAAGTTTCTCAAGTGTTGGGTAGTTTGATTCAGAAATGGAGATTCAGTGCTGAAGGTTCCCTCTGAGGGAGATGTGGTCTGAGTCGTAAATTCTGCAGCATCAAAAGGGAAAAATGAAATAAGTGACACGTAAAGAACGGATCTATCTATCTTTCTGTGTGTCTGTCTGTTTGTAGATAGACAGACAGACAGACAGACAGACAAGGTATGCGTCTTTGGGTGATTTTTACTCATGTGGTTTTACACAGGAAGTGCTTCTGTACAATTATATTGTTCTGCAAGTGGGAGTCCCAAAATGTAAGCAGCATACGACACACACACACACACACACACACACACACTTCAGTGAACTTTGCTTTGGGCAATCTGAGGTTTAAATGCTCTATTATTCACAGTTCACCTAAAACAACCACTTTTCATACCTTCAGTTGTAAAAACTTGGATAGAAAAGTCGATGTCTGTCTGGAGTTGACTGTTCTGAAAGGCAGCGGTCAGTCTATATCTTCCTGAGTGATTGAAATTCACAGAACTCAGAGACAAAGTGTCTGAACGAGAGATTGTTGTGTTACCCTGCAAACAATCACAGTCATTTTAAACAAAGTGAGACATTTAAAGGCAGGGTAGGTGATGTTTTTATCATCTGTGGAAGGCGCAGGACCATAAAATGTTATGCAATAATAAGACGTCCTGCTTGCCTGTTAAACTATGTATGCATTCATGTGTTGGAGGAGGCGTGGCTTAGGAGGACGATCTAAAAGGAGGGCGGGATCCTATGTTTTTAAAGCTAGCTTGCTATTGCTAGCCTCTTCAAAATTGCCTACTGCTTTAAATAAAACGTTCTTTTTAAAGTAAGACTTTAACACTTGTACTTTCAATGTCCTAATATTTCAGATAGAACAATCTTACCTTCATCCACTTGTACTGCAAGGGCTGGGAAGCGTTCGCTTTACAAGAAATGGTCACATCTTCACCAACAGGGACTTTTAAAGGACTGCTTGCATTACATTCACTGCTGTCAAGAACTGTTCGGAAAAATAGGATTTTTTATATGGATTTTTTGAGCCTTAACTCTACAAGGAGAATTATAAAGATTTATGTTTGGTCACTCCAAGAAGTCTTACTTATTTTTGGGTATTGGATTTAATACCTAAAATTGCAATCCGTAACTTTTTAAATGACTAAAAATTACATGACAGATCAGTCTTCAACACAATCTCCTTACTTACTGATTTACGATGGTAAGTTTATAAAAATGATTTATAATTGAGCTGTCAGATTTATAAATAAAGGTCAGATTTCCCAGGTAATGCCAGTTTAGCTTCATTTGACTTCAACATGCATACTGAAAAGTGCATAAAGTAACCTGCAGTTCTGCGTTTCAAACAGAGATGGCGATAGAGATTTGCTAAGGTTACAGATTGCAGCTTTAATATGAGCACTCACAGTTCACAGTCAGGTCCATGGTGGTGTTGAATCTTTGCTGATGTTGAGTTGGTGAGTTCCATTGAGGGAAACAGACATATCGGTCACTGTTGTCTCTGGTGATGTTTGGTAAAACAAACTCTCCGTTGGAGCTTTTCAGCAAAAATAACTCGTCCTGTGATGAGAACAATGACATAAAAGTCTGGGGATATTCAGGTTCAAAAAACACTTCAGATAAGATTGTACAAATTGTGCCAGAAGGATATGGCCTCTGTAAAACAGTGCTGATTGTGTGGGCTGGATATTAAAGTACACAAAACCAAAGTTAGAGTAGTTTAAGAGTACTTCATTTGACTTGTGTGCTACAATTGAAGTCTTGTGAAGTCATACGATAACCTTGTGTGAGTAACCTCCTTCAGAAGACTTAAGCTGTGTCTTAACAGCAGCTTTGCACTTAAACTATGTTGGAAAACTGCCACCGTTGAGTGCACAAAGTGTTCAGTGTTTCACACTTCATTTTTTCATCATCCAGGTATTTGAAGTGCACTTTACTATTGGATATTTCAATGTTAACACACTACAAAATGGTCTATCTGTATAATATGCATTCTAAAGCTGGGTCCCAAATCGCTCACTTACGCACTAAGTCATGTGGACCATTGTATTAGTGTTTTCACATCTTTTCTAAGCTAAAAAACTCCAGTCCAAATTCAGTTCGCTAAATGTTTCATCTCGAAATGTTTCATTTCTCCTGTTCCACTGATCATACAGGTTTGGAGAGACACAAGTGAGTAAAACTCACCTTTGATCTTTGAAGTTTATAATCCAGTGGTGGTGGACTGGCCAAACATGTTATTTTCACATCGTCCCCCTCTTTTACGAATTCATATGGATATGATTTCAATGACACTGAATACCCTAAAATGGGCCAACAGAAAATAATACAGTTTTACATTATTTTGTTTTCAAAATATTCTGATAAATATCATTGAACCATTGAGTTTACCTGTGACTTCCAACTTAGTAGTTGCCCTGCTCGATCCATGAGGAAAAGAAGTAATTTCACAAATATATTTTCCACTGTCGTTCTCTGTGACTTTAAAGAGGTTCAGCATGGAGCCCAACAGCTTCCCTGTTTCACTGTGACTTGTCTCCATTGTAGAAAAATTTTTATAATAGTTTATTGGGAAGTGGGGATGGAACACAGCGATCTTTTGGTCAGTTTCTTTCTGTTGTTTGTTCCATTCCAGCATGATTATGGTGCTATCATTTTTCTCCTCCACAACACAAGACAGGGTGACGTTTTGTCCCTCCACAGCAGTTACCGAATCTAAATGATTTATCAACAGCCCATACGTCCCTACCAAACCATTTTAATGAGTGATAATCAGTGTCTTTTACAACACAACAGATTACTGCATTGAAAAAATTGGTAGCATTACATCTTATAGACATGAATAAAGAAGTTTACATTTATACGCAACGATACGTCTGATCTCATCTGTAGGCTGCTTCAGGAATATTTTAGACAATGCTTTAAGCAGCATTGTTAGAAAGAGGATATCAGAAACAGAAAATGAGGCCAGGCTCACCTTGTGTAATGTATAAAAGAATTAGAAGTTTATAAGTTGCCCCTGTGATGAAAAAATCCATATCTGTGAAGATTAAAATCTAAACTCAATGCTAAACATCAGCATCAGCAGAGTACAGGAAGTCAGCGACACCACTAGAGAGACAGGAACACGTTTTTTTGGTTTGGTTTCTACCAAAACGAACTTCTGCAGTCTGTCTGAATCAACAGCCACTTGATTTCACTTCACTTTACTGTGGCGCTTTCTGCCCCTCTGAACAGACAAAAGATGCTTTATGAAGACACGTGGTTATGTCTACAGTAGAATTGTGGGGGGTTTGCATGGCTTTGACCTTTGACATTTGTTTCAATAAGTTTTGCAATGGCACGCTTCTTTTGGCGTTCAGTGTCTTTTAAAGCACAAAGCTCTGCTTCAATGCGGCTAAATATGACATTGTTTCACTGAGCTGGTGACAGGCTGCATGCTTTCCTCGATTTCCTGTCAAGACGCATGTATGTGACAAGCTGCGGTCGCATTTGCTTGTGCAGATGAGACCCACATGCACAAGAAATGCATGCACTTACACACACACATGCGCATATGCACTCTCACACACATACACACACGGCAGCCAGTCAGTTTCGTACTGAAAGATCATGAAATCGTGAGCACATGCAGTCGCTCTGTTATTGTTTTAGTGACATTGCATCAGCCAAAACCTCCAAAACCTCTAAACTTCAACGAAATAATTATTCATTGATAATCTTCCCCTTCAGTGTAGATGGAGATGGAGCCAGATCATTCGGTCCACTGAAAAGAAAGAACGATTCGTTTACAAATCAAACTGATTGTGTTTCGCTCTCAGACGCAGTGGTTTGAGGATTAACGCCTGGCTGGAGAAGTTTATCAGTGTTTATCAGTGTGTAAATCTAGGTTTGTTTCCCACACAACACAACTGTATGACTTTAGAACAGTTCGATTAAAGCATATATGTCACATGGGCCACTTATGGCACTTTCATGGTGTTTTCTGTCGTTTTTTGGAGCCTGACACTTGACAGTAACACTACACTGGAATCCGAACGTTTAGTTTAAGATAACAAAGACATTTTGGTTCACCTCTGATTATGAGACAATACATTCTTCTCCACAGCAGAAAGATGGTGACCATCAGAGACCAGTTAAAAGAGCAAACAAAACCTTTCATAACCTCTTTCATTAAAGAACTTGGTGAGGCAAACATGAGACATGAGAATTTGAGTGTTTGATGTAATCCATATACAGACAACTGCTAAAGAATCTGTGTGTGTGTTTGTGTCTTTAAAGCAGAGACTGTGGGACGTATTCATCGGTGCTTCATAATATAACTGCGGTCTGCATCGTTTTAATGAATAATCTGATGAATAAAATTTGGTAAATCAGGTAATCATGCAGTCACGCACAAAATATTCCTGCTTGTTTTTTATTTTTTGCAACAACACAAAGACTGAATGAGCTTGTAAACGCACAGAAATTGCAAGAATGTATTTTCATAAAAAGGACCCAGCATTAGCGAGTTTTAATGTGACTCAAATTTGACATTTAAGCTACTTAGAGCGTCTCTATTTTTTACAGTTTTATATAGTCACTGTAATTTTTGAATCTGGATCAGGATCAATAAACAAAGCACCAAAATAATGAAAGTCCGTCTCTAATGGATTCTCTAACAGTGACCTTTTACAAGTCTGTTTTTCTCAGTGAAGATGTAGGTCATCAGACAAGCTGAAGCTCAGAAGATGTACAGTAGCTAAATCAGGCTGCTAAAAAGTGTGTGGTAATCATGTCATATCACACCACTAGTGGGTACTAGACAACACATATCAAGTCCAGGAGTCTGTGAATTGTTTATTTGCATGTGTTGTCTGTTTTGTTTATTAAAGGAATTAGTTAGTTGTGTGAACATAAAATATTAGAGCAAAAACATTTCTTTATTTTTATTTTTTTATTTTAATTATTTATAGGTAAATGGTGATGTTTTTCAGAAACATTTTTTGTTATGCTGGTTGAATGTCTCTTCATATCCTGAGAGCAATCATTAAGTAAAGTGATCTAAATATATTTATATAAACATATATATATATCTTCTGTAGAAGGTGCAGGACCATTAAATGTTGGTCCAATCATTGCTTTCAGTCCGAACGCAATGATAGGATGTCCTACTTGGCCTGTCAAACTGTGTGCATTTATGTGTTTGAGGAGGTGTGGCTTTCGAAAGTGCTCTGAAGAGAGGGCGGGATCTTATGTTTGCTATTGCTAGCCTCTTCGAAATTGTGCTTACAGCGCAGTATTCTGGACACGTTTAACTCAGTTGCTGGTGGTTGAAGAACTAAACGCAAGATTTGCAAGGAAATACCACAAGCTACTATCTTATCAGAAGACAGACAAGCGCAAACTGAAAGAGAGGTCAGAATGCAATATAAGCCGCATCCCTGCAGCAGAAACAGTTTAAGTGGTTTTCTTAAAGGCACGACAACGAGAGTTGCAAAACGCAATGGGAGTATCAGGGAGACGTTGTAGAACCAGCATGCTGGCAGAGAACTAGCCACTCCACAGAGCACTGACATTATCTCAAACGCTGCCTCAGACCTTCTCAGTGCTCTCTGATCCCTGCAGGTCAGACGGATGAGTCAGTGATGGAGAGAGGCGAGAGATGATTCCTCCTCCTTCAGGTGGATCGAACCGGCATAACGAATGACATCACAGTGTGATCCCAGCTAACAGGGAATGTTCTCAGAACGTTCAAAAAGAATAGAAGATGTTTAAATATTATAAATCACATATCAAAAACGTTATTCTTATGTTGTTTCTGGAACATTTTGAAAACATTACAGAATTTAAATACCAGGAAGATGTTTTCCTGCTCTTTTTCATATAATGAAGGACGGTGCCATAAAAGTACTGAAACACTCACCAGATGCTTTATATTCCAAATCTTTTAAAACCATACAACAATTTTGTCTAAAGAACGGATTGAAATTAAAGTTAATATTTGCTGAAAACCTTCCCTTCCTCCTCATGTCTTCAAACGACCCGAGAGCGAGTAAATGATGAGGGACTTTCATTTGTGGATGAACTTTCCCTCGGTGCTGTTGTGTGAGAAGCACTTTCCATTAGCAGCTAAATGAGGTTTTTGTTGTGTCATGTTCACTTTGTATTGGTACAAAAGCTTGTTTTCTATGCCGTCCTCCTCACACAGACACCTGTAAGGTGAAACCGCGAATCACACACAGACGCATGACCTACTTACTGAGGCTCTGTTACTTTTCTGAAAAGTTCATTTGACACTGACCTTGTATTGGCCACCGAGCTGCTGTATTGTAACTCCTCTGAGGTTGGAGTAAACAAACCATGGTAGATAACCTGGTCACGTCTGTTAAGACATCATGACTTACTGTCTACATCAAACACTCCCACATGTGCGCTCGCCGTGGCTCTTTTCATACGACTGTATGAGAGCTCTATTCACAGTTTCTTGCATCCCAGATACTTTGACCCCTAAAGAGGACAATCTGAAAAGTGCTTCCAAAACATAAAATCAAATAAAGAACAAACCCAATGTTAAAAGCATTCTTTTGAAAGTTCTGGGAACGTTCATTTTTTGTTATTCAAACCTTTTTAATTCTGTAATGCTTTTATGATATATAGAGGTATGATATATAACACTAAAAAATTCTAAGAACATTACTGCAAGAATGTTTTTGATAACTTAGAAAGAACGTTTAGAGAACCTTAGCCAACGTTTTGAGAACGATCCCTGTTATCTAAGTCTGCCCTGCTGTTTCTCACACAGGTCGGTCTGTAGGGGGCGCCAGCATTCCTCTGCCTCTCTGCATCTCTGAAACATCAGATATCAGAGGTCGTTCTTTCTGTTTTTTTATTTTCATTAAAATCCCCATTTATATTTGCTATTGTTCTGATACTTGGAAAGTTTGTTGAAGATTATTGTTTAGGAATTCAGGCAATCACAGAGACGGTTCACCCCAAAATGAAAATTCAGTCACTGCTTACTTACCCAAACCTTACTTAACTTACTTACCCAAACCTTACTTAACTTACTTACCCAAACCTTACTTACTTTTCCAAACCTGTATGACTGTTTCTTTTGTGGAATTGAGAAGATATTTTGCTAATGATTTTCTGAGAAGATGAGAAGTTCTGGCTGCTATTTCCCACACAGTGAAATTGAATAAAACAGGGTCAAGCTTTATAAATCTGTCAAAAAATACATCATTAAAGTGGCATAAAATGAATCCATATGACATATTTATTAATAAAATCAAGCCATTAGCTATTACTTACAAGCCTAATATGAGAAAATATTGACAGATTGTTTTATCTCTTTGTAGACTCAAATGATTTTTTTAAGTTTTCTTTTTGATAATATTGTCTGAACAAGGTGAACATAGCCTGGTACAGCGAGCAGAAGTTAGTCCTGGCTCAGGGCCAGTCTCAGTTGGCAGGCGTGGGGTGTAGCGGTCAGAGTCAGCAGGACAGGCGAGTCTCTGGGGTGTCTGTGTGCCTCTGAAGTCCTTTATAACTGGCGTGTAAAGAGAGGATTCATTTACCGCCTCTGTCTGTTTAGCAGCTGACAGCAAAGCTCAGGGGAGGATCAGAGAGCAGAGCTAGCTATGCTTAGCCTCCTAATCACATCCATAATGACACGCACACACACACAAACACACACACACACTTTTTAGGCCTTCACAAAGTCTATGGTTTCGAATGAGAAATTTAATAGTACTAATGCTTGTTTTCTATAGGGATAGTTTTGAATGTTTATCAGTAAAAAATGACCTAAATCCTTTCCTATGACAAAGTTATCGTATAATTTCAGAAGATTGTATACTTTATGAGACTCATACAGACTAAAATGCATTGTCATGTTTGGAAATCTTTCATCAAAATCTGAAAATGTACTTCCCGACAGACCTTCTCTGATGATGTCAGTCTGATGGCCTGGGCGGAGTCAGAGCTGTTAACCACTCCCCTCCAACTTTTCCAGATCCAATCAATTCCCAGTGGAAAAACAAGCCACGTCCTCAATTTTTCAGTTTCACAGACCTTGTTCACACAGACTTTAACTTTCATTGTTTGGACAGAAGCAGTGTTGGCATTCTCCTTTTGAGCACTATAGAGGAAAACAAAAGTTACAAAAGCGTGAGTAAACAATTACACAATGTCTAATTCCTGTGTGAACTATTACTTTAATTAAATGAAAATAAAACTGCATCAAAGAACATGATTTTACAGGTTATTAAGTTTGTCATGCCTCATTCTCATAACATAATTGGGTTGTTTATACATGAGATTTAATAATGAGTTTGTCTTCGCTAATTCCAGTGAAGTTTGGAAATGAAATTACATTCTTAATTAAACCCCTGATGTTGCCTCCTGCTTGCAGCAGAGATTAAACACACCCTCACCCCGCCACTGGATGTGTAACTCTGCATTTGACGGTCTAAGTTTTGTTTCTATCTGTAATTGAAAGTTAACGTTTGACATTTTGACGTTTACAAAAATTGACGTTTACGAACATCAACAACGTTCCTGCCCCTCGTTCCTCGGCGGCACTGGCTGTTTTTTCCATCCCACGTTGCTGTTGTACAAACAAGGTGACAGAGAAATTAGATGGTTGTGTTTACATTGACTCACTGGCTCTTATTCAGTTGTAACCAGCTGTGCTTTAATGCGCTACCAGTAGGAATGAATGTTCATTGGGTCAAGACACTGCTCCTTTAAGAACTTACATTGGTCATTTTAGGCATCTAAGAGATGATTTGCCCATTATGGAAGAGTGCATGTGCATGTCAATAAGACAGTTCGCGGACAAATGGACCTCATCGTGAAGACTTCTTTGTTTTGCATGAGGGATCATCAGTGATGTGCTCATTAATCTGATGATTGATACTGGCCATCTAAATGTTTCATACTATACTAGCTTACATAGAGATTCCACTGAGAGGCACAGAAAACAATGTAATCATACATGTATTTGTATATATAGTACTCTCAATGTTTCTCTTAACAAAGCTGACAAAACTGATGAACTGTTTAATCATTTATCAATCCCTCCTGTAAGTGAAGTATTTGTTTACAGATTCCTCACACGCTGCTGTACCCTTACAAGTCGTTCCCTCAGGAAAACCCAGAAGACTGATCAAAGATCAAATCTCTGGACCACTTACTGTAGCAAAGTGCCAGAAGCTGTTAGCCATGACCTGACAGACAGACTGAGACACGACCCCTGAAATCACAAAGATGTCACTTAGGATCAAGAACGGCAGGTGTCTGTTTCCTGTGCACCGCTTATCTTGATGCACTGTGTGTGGTACTGTAAAAGAAAGAAAGAAAGAAAGAAAGACAGAAAGGAGCAAAATTCAAATGTACATTTTTAGGATTTTGTTCATGGGTTTGAATGTGCAAAATAACACACAGTAATCATGTTCTCACATTCATTCTTAACTGGTTAAAGCTCTTCTGTAGAAGTGTTTGATGTTCTCTCAAAGTTATCATAAGAATTCCTGCAGTAACATGAGTAGGATGTTTTTCAAACGTTATATACCGTTTGTATTGCAAACATTATTCTTAAATTGTTAGTGGAACATTTTAAAAAGTTACAGAACTGTCACCAAGCAATAACGCTAAAAAATGTCTAAAAACTGGACGTTCCTAGAACATTTGTAAAACATTTTAAGGTTTCTGTTGGGTAATCTCCTCACTGAGGGATAGCTATAATTCAGTCAGGAAACAGACAATAAAAGTGCTTGTATTTGGGCTTAGACTCATACTTTACAAAGGCTACAGGGTTAATACACGACTGATGCCTGACTCAGTCTGGAACAGTAAGAAGAAAATTTGATCTCTTTGGTGGGCCATTTATCTTAGCACATTCAGCTGATCTCAGATGAGTATTAACCAAACTGAGCGGTAATGCATTACTGACACCTACAGGAATGGATCGAGTCGGTTTTAAAAGCATGTTTTATCTGAATAGCTGTTTATTGGGTGACGTTAATGCGAGTTCACTTAATCAACAATAAATGGGAATGCGTTGTAATTAATCGACGGTAGCGAGCGGTAATTTTCACATGATTACGTCTATTGTATCTTGTGTCATCAGTATTAAGCGGAGATGAAATCAGGCGAGATGTTTTAATTTTTCTTCTCATGCTTTCCTTGTTTAGGTTGTAAGAACATTTCCTTAACATTTCCACTAAGTAACAAAAACATTTAAAAAATATTTCGAAGAACATTCATAAAGTTTGTAAGTTCAGTAACAAGCCACATCTAGATGTTATTCTAAATAACCTCGTCATAATGTTGGTACACATTATGAGTCTGTCATGGACCAGGATCTGGAGAAATGAAGCCCTGATCACCAGACAGTCACTCAGAGTGTGTACACACACACACACACACAGGATAACAAGCCCACATTTAGAACTGAAGTGTCTTGTATTCAGACAGCTACTCAGTATTATGTGGCTTTACTTTGAAGCTCTTCATAAGCCCTTCTGTCCTTGTTCTTCATTCAAAGGAAAAGAGCGAGAATGTATGACTATAACTCAAGCTGTTCAGAGACTGCGTCAGCTAGTAACCACACGAGAATCAGCATTAAAGATCATAATGACTGTGAGCTTTTTACTCTTTCACAACGCAACAATAGAGAAAAATACTTAATAGCGAAATGAAATCCATTCTTTCCTCAGTGCAGGGGTAAAAACAGGAAGACATCCCACTAAAGGAGAAGTTATCTTTTTCAATCTTATTTGCCCATTAAGATGTTGCAGGTCCCATGAATCCACATGCACAGACAGAAGAAGCAGAAACTGGGTCAGTTACTGAAGTGACAATTTACTAAATAAGTTTTGTACGTAATGCATCTAAAATGCACAGCGTGCATGTTTACACTGATTATTACACGCTTCTCTTAAAAAATAAAATTGCTGGTTACTTTCCACACATTTCATTATGTATGTTGAAGTCAAATGAAGCCAAACTGACATTTCCTATTAAATCAGACCTGACAGCTCAAATTATAAATCATTCTTATAAACTCACTGTTGTGAATCAGGGTAAGGTAAGGGGACCGTTCTGAACACTGATCTGTCATGTACTCGCTCAATAACTGATTTTTGTTTAATTTTTAACCAAAAACGTTACGGATTGCAGCTTTAAAGACTTCAAGAAAACCCAGAATGATTGTGGACGTTTAGCAAAGTCGTTGAATTCAAGAGTAATGCATGTTTAGACAGACTGCTTAATTCAGGTCCGGTTCAGATTGTAAAAGCAGGCTTTTAATTTAAGATAACACTGGATTCATAGTTGTACAATAACAGCCTTTCTTCATTTCAACAAACTCTCTGAGGCAGCTTCATTTTATCATTTAATTATATTGAAAATAGAGACGGCCTGACGCATGTTGCGAGACAACTGACGCACTGTTGCAGGGGTGAATCATAGACGTGAAGCAGGCAATTCGCAAGGCGTCCGTGGTTTATCACGACGCTTTTAACTCAGTGAGGTGAAACTGTGACTTCAGTACCAGCAATCTACAAATGAAATGTACGTAAGCAGCATTTTAATAGCAGTTTTATGTTTTTCTTGGCGCCTGTTTCGCACCATCGTGCTTTAGGTTTCACCTAGCATAAGGCACTTTCTCTCAGTTTCATTGGCTGTGGCTCATTTGTAGCGGAAACGGTGTGAATACTTGACGCCTGATAGGACAGATTTCAGACCAGTTTGGAATTTAAAGTTGCAATCCGTAACTTTCGCCTCTCCACCACCATCTCTGTTTGAAACATACAATTGCAGGTTACTTTATGTACATTTATTTCGCTTATGGAAAACAAATTAAGTCAAACTGACATTTCCAGGAAATTGAACGCAACAGCTCATATTATAAATCATTATTATAAACTTACCATTGAGAATCAGGGTAAGATAAGAAAACTGTTTTAAAGACTAATCTGTTATACTTTAATATACAGTTTAATTGCAGCGGGTCTAACAAGGGCACACACTGGAAGATCATCAGCATCAGGCCAGGACATGACTGCAATCCGATTTTCATCACAGACTTACTGTAGAACATCAAGGTCACCCCTTTGGTAGTCCAGTTTTATAGTGTGTTCTTGGCTTTACTCACATGCACGGCTGTTTCAGCTTCTGTAAGTCACAAATGTAATGCTGTCATTATCACATCCTGTGGAGTGGTAAGTGAAATAATCTTGCAGCAAAATAATGACAAAATTATCTGACGTTGTTGAGATCAGTCCAGCCTGTACAGTGGAAGAAAACAGAATCATTAGCTGTCATGGTAGAATTTTTCCACTTTCAGAATTTAATTTTTGATGCTCTCCCAGGGCAGTTGCTGGGAAAACAGCACTGTTTTCAGAGCTGCAGTTGCTATAAGCCAGTTCATTCACATTTCATCACAGTCATTGGTGGTGACGTGCATGTTTTTTGTGTGTGTTTTCCTGCACGGAGAAGCAGCACAGTGAAGTAGCGGCTGACACGCACATCAGCTAACTTAACTTTTCTGAAGGACAGGAAGTAAAAACATTTACACTCTTTCTTTCTCCTGTCTTGGAATATTCCAGGATGGCTGATGTGATATCCTGATGACACATGGTAAGGGAAAGAATACATTAGATTTAGAGTAGATTTAGATCATATTTATCATGTGTTGTGAAAAGATTTATGGTCAAAAACACATATGATTCTTCCCCTATATATTTTAAAATAGTAAATAAAATTACAATGCCTTTAAAATCTTTCCAATCACCAATAGTTGACAAAAGAGAAAATAAATGAAACAACAATTTGTATCTGTCGTACAATCACTCATTTGTTTTGAAATCCTTCAGTAATTTGGCCTGTATAATTTTAGCTAAATTTGGAGAGCCTCTCTTAACATTTTTTAATAATTTTTCTCTCCAGTACTAACGTTAACCTCAAGCAGGTGTCATGATATGTGATACTAAAAGCAATTTCTTCTGAAAGGTTACCTCTGATAATGCCTGGTTATTTTATTCAAATTCAATTTATTTTCCTTTTTGCCCTTTCAGACACATTTTTGCAGAAAACAAATTACATTACCTCATTTGCATACTTAACCTGATTGGCCCAATCACACCCCAGAGAAGTGTTTGGGCATCAGCATCCGTTCCTGAAGTAATTTCAGTAACTCGAGCTACTGCAAAGGAAAGAGAAATTCAATACATATTTATACATTAGATTTATGCACAAGTTATATCTGTATAACTTTTTATTAAAAATGAACAAAAATCTGTTACTGAGCAAGTACATGACAGATGTTCGGAATGGTCTTCTTACCTTAACCTGATTCACAAACGTTTATGCAAGTTTAAAGATAAATTTTGCATAATTTAATCCATCATATCTGACAAACCTCCAAATAAATAACTCTGTACTTCTCTCTTATAATATCCTGCATAATTGTACATCTCTCTTCTCATTTTCATTCTCTCTCTCTCACACTACTGAAGTGGTCACTCTAGTGTGCAGGGTTGAGATGAAGCGCTACTGAAGGACAGGAGGAGAGAGGAGCATTTCCTTTGGGCTCAGAGCTCTGCAGGGATGACTGCCGGCTGGCTGAGAGGGCTTCAGTTTCAGGCACTTGTTGTTTGGGAGCAGAACAGCACAGTCAGATATTTAACAGAGTTTGTGTCACAACAGCAGCACCGCTCAAGCCTCTCACTCGTATATTGTTGTTCTAAACAGACATTGTAAAAACTAAAAACTGTTTCCTTCCTGAAATGTGCCATTTCACTCATTCCCAGCCAACAGGGAACATTCTCAGAACGTTGGCTCATGGTCTCTATAAGTTATCAAAAACATTCTTGCAGTAACGTTAGTAGAGCTTTCTTAACGTTATATATCATATAAAAATTGTTATTTTTAAGCTGTTAATGGAACGTTTTAGAAATGTTACTTTTTGCCAAAATGGACGTTTTAAACAATCCTAGAACATTTAAAACAACATTTTTAACATTTTTCTAACGTAATGGAAACATTAGGAAAACATTCCTACAACCTAAAATTGTTAAGTGGGTTCCCAGAAAGCTGAGCTTAACAAACCACAGACAAGATAAAAGAAGATCGCAGGACATTTATGATGGACATTTACATTTTATACAACAATTTATAATCAAAATTAATCAAGAATTCAACAATGTTTATGCATACACAAACACACACATCAAAAACAAATGCACACAGCACAACAGTTTTTAATTACATCAGCAAGCTTGTTATTGTTGCAGTCTCAGCATGCAGACGCTAATGTTGTCTCGGTTGAGGAGAGCGGGTTCGAGTCTCCTCATCAGCTGCCAATGTGGAGATGAGCCAGAACATTAACGTGTTGAAGTTTGAGGTGAGAAGACAGACAGACACACTGGAGTGTCTGCCCAGCCCTGTTGATGCTGTTTAGAAGGCAAAACTGCATGTGCTGGGTTTGAACAGAGACTTCCAGACATACTCCCGAGATTCCTTCATTATCGCTCCACACACAGCTCATCGCACAAGTTCAAAAGTTTCATCTGCGGTTCATGGTTTCGATTTTGATTTCACACAGTTAAGAGGCTGTGGAGAATTTCATTTGTTCTGGACGTCTCTATCATGTCCTCCACCTCGTGCTGAGACCTGTAACGCTTAAACAAACCTGGCTTTGGGATTTTTTGAGATGACAACAAAGGCAACTTAAAACAGCATTTTGCAGCTTCCAGTTAATGAATCTGTTTTATGCAGTGTTTAAATTCAATAGTTTGTGCGGAGCTTGTAACTTTTGTGTGTACGGATGAAACCAGGGGATTTGTATACCAGAGCGACTGACGGAAACATCTTTGAAGGAAGTATTACCAGTTTTATGTGTAGACAATTTATTGTAATGTTCTGCTCAGCGAGAGGCTGTTTTTATGTGATACTGCTGAAGAATATGTCATTGTTGTGTCAGTACAGTGAATCCTTTATCCAGGCTGTTATAATTCTGCGCTTGCTCTGACAGAAGAAATCAAGGTATTTTTGGATTATTACTGTCAGAGGGAGAATGCTTCGGTCGTTCGTCACCTCAGTTTACCTCATCTTTAAACGCGCTGTTATGTTGCTACCGGCAACAACAACCTCTGGGTTACAATGGGACGATTCTTTTGGTGGTTTAGATTAGCTATTTCTAAAAAACATTACATTATTATTATATTTATTTACAAATGCTGTCCATTTATATTCATTTATAAACAATTATTACTAAACCAGCAATGGGCAGTGTACCTATTGCAAAACTGGGCAGATATTTGATCTATCCACAGACCAGAGTGAATTGGTGTCCATGATCCATCATACAAAAACAAAATCTCTCTGCGAAAGTTGTAGAGATTCATTTTAGATATCGCTTAATGATCTACTAACATTTGCATTAGTTAACTTTAAGCCACAAATGAAAGCAACAGGAAATCAGTCTTTTCTCATTTAAACAGCAAATTCTGCAGTATAACAAGAGTGGGCTGAGAGAAGGCGAATTCAGCCTTAAAATCCAGCAGCACTTGTATAACTGGACATGTCTGATCTGATCTGACGCAGGAAACAGATTAGCAGAATTATCCTCACACGAGCGACTGTGTGCTAAATTCATTGGACTTGATCTCCATGTTTGTGCCTTTGATGATTCTCAAATAATCGACTTTGATAAGATCCCAGCCCTAATCTGTCCTGTTTCACTGTATTCCCAGCTAACAGGAATGTTCTCAGAACACTGGCTAATGTTCTCTAAAAGTTCTCACAACATTATCAAAAACCATTCTTGTTGTAACGTCAGTAGAACTTTTTTAACGTTATATGTCATTTATATTAATGTCATTCTTAAGTTGATAGTGGAATGTTTTAAAATGTAAAAGAGAATACTTAATTACTTAATGGTAATTACTTAATTACTTAATTACTTAAAGTTACTTAATGGAAACATTCGACATCCTAACATTGTTATCTGGGTAGAAACGTAAGGGAAGGATTTTTTTGACATCAAAGTTTGACATCACTGTAATTTCCGCTGTTCAAAAACAGAAAGATTACAAAAACAGAGCAACATTCTTCAGACAATCATCTTCAAAAGGAGATTTTCTTCCGGGTTGTTGTAAATTAGTCCTGCCACCTACAGCATTTGTTGAAATACAGTACACAGCTAATAACCCTGGATTATACTCTGTCTGCGAGCATACACGCTTTTCATAAATGCCAACTCAATTCACGTCTGTGCTGTAAAAAATGTGGGGGAGGAAAATAATGAGTGTCGTAAGAGGAAAAGTCACAAATCTGCCGATTTTGTGCGTTCGGAGATTTAGGAATAATCCTACAAAATACATAAAAAGAAAGAACTATTATAAAGAACACAGCTGTATCCGTCAAAACAGTTCAGCAGTTGTTATTGGAATTACTGAAGAAGGGAACTGGGAGACAGGAGACGTCTAAGAGGAGACTGGAAGGGTGCTAAAGGCAGAAACAGCATGAGACTAGGAGAAGATGATGGTTTAGGCATGTGACTCTTAGAACCGTCCTGTACAATGTCCAGCTCTCTCTGTCTTCCCTGTTTTCTTCTGTCTCTTGTTATAGGCCTCAGAGACGAGCTCTCAGAACTGCTGGGCTATTTTGGGTGAAGCTGGTTTGGTGATTCCACTGACACGCAGAACCCTGCCGTTCTGGTTTAGCCCAATCACATGTGATGAGTCTTTAACACTCTCTGAGTGGTACAAACTGAACTCTCTTGCCCTTATGGGGGGGACTTTTAAAAAATGTAATCTTGCAATCCATGCCAAAAGGGCTATACAGATGAACGAAGAATACACGGCATCTAATCGTACACACGTTTATTAAATGATCAAAAACAAGATGTGCAAACATTTTAACGATGCCCAATGTTCAGGCATAAAATACCACCACACACATTGTTTTAGAATGAGTGTCGTTTCAGGAGATATTTTTCATCACCTTTCTTTTGGTTTGCAGGAGTATCTGCTGACACTTCAGAAAATCTAAAAAACTTTTTTTTCCAAAATCTGGAAGTAATTTATTACAATTTAGGGCACAATATATACAGAAATAGCAAAACAATGTTATATGTCATTTTGAAACAGGGTTTATATTTAGGTGCATTTTCATAAAGACTTTTATGCATCTTGCAAAGTATGAAAAGCGCACACAGGCTAAACTTTCCAAGCTCTGCTGTTTCCATGGAAACCCTTTATTCTGCCTTCTCACACTCCACCTGAGTTTTTATCTGTTGATATGACATTGAAGTCCATGTAGCTAATAAGACGCCCTCCCAACCCCGACAAAAAATATCTCCGATTAGCAGATCAACGTGGAGGATGCTGAAGGAATGGGGTGGAACTGTATTCCACGCTTTAAAAAGCTCTATTAAAGCTCTCGCACAACTGTAAATTATAGAGCGCTGGCCCCCAAAAATAAGAGTGAGACGGTGCCATCACATGGTGCAGGAATGTGAACAGACAGACAAAAAAGATCAAGAGGTTCAGGACACTGAAAGTAGCAGATTCACAGAAAGGCGCGTTAATAAGTGTGTGAGGATTGTGTTTGATTCCTGTTAAATTCTGCTTACCATTAGCACTCACAGTATGTTTGGCACTGATGGAGAATCAAGATGAATCAAGTTTATATCATCAAGGACAAAAATCACAGCCTTTAAAGAAGAGATAAAGACCCGTGTGGTTACTTTGTGCATTACTGTTGAGTTTGAAGAGCTATTTTCTATCCTTCATTATTGTTAATGTCACGTACCAACATCTTCAAAGGTTTTGGATTTGTCTGCATCTCTCTTCTACCACAATGTGATGGTTTTGTAAAACCTCTTTTGATATCAGCTTGTCTGTGATTGTCCACACAGAGAAACTGAACTGCACAAACTTTCAAACTTCACCTCTTGTGTTCCATGAAAGGAAGTTGTGTGGACTGCAGTCTTACAGACGTGTCTACAAGGTTCTTATTGTTTTTGTGATATTTTGTGTGTTGGGGAGTCATTATTAATTGTCATTGAAGCTCAGCAATGAAATATCATCCACATGCAAAACACCTTCATAAAAATACAAACACAGAAGACTTTGCACAGGTCAGTAACATCATTAAACAAGATACATGTATAAAATGTGGGACAATTCAGAATAGATTTAGGTTAAGTGTAGATAAGTGTAATTATGTATGTTCACAAATTACTGCATAAACAAACATCTAAAGAACCCTTTTAAATGCTCTCCTCACACACCCATTTATAGTTACGAATACATGAGACGTCATACCACCCTGATAAAGTATTATAAACACAGTTCTCTGTTCTCTGGCCATTGGGTTGTCCAGACCTCCAGAATCTGAAATGACAGATCAGTATTATATGTTGAGTGCTGTTTTCTGTGTGATATGATACTGACTGTGAGAATCATTTACATTATAATAATAATCAGTTACATTTAGTGATTCCTCACCCAGAGTTCAGTGTGCTGCCATCAACCCATTTCCATGTGCCCTCTACATCACTGTCAGACAGACCAATCCAGAGTCGTTCTTTACCAGAGATTCTCTTAACAAAATCCTGACAAGATGAAACAATAACACATTTATATTGTAGAAGTATGACACGTATCAAACACACACAGTATCTTCACTCACTTGTTCTTCTCTGTTGTTTATGATCACTAGATCTGCTCTTCTCTCTCTACAGTATCTTCTGCTCTCATTCCAGTTTTTCTTCTCAGTTGAAATGAAGTACAAACTGGACTGATAGTAAATCCATCCATCTGTAAACACAAACAGTTCAGCTATCAGATCTTTGTTCTCATTCAGACCAAAAGGAATAAATTTTAACAGCTTGTGATGTCACAGATGATGCATGTAAACAATCTCTGATTGGTCGGGCTGTTCATCTTTATTAGTGAATCACTCTAATGTTCATCTTATTGATTATTCATTTTTCTCATTGATAATGTTACTGAATCAAATGTTTATAATTACTGTGATTATCATGAATTATTATTACTTTTACAGATAACACTAAGACAAAGGCTGCACAAGATGTTCTGATGGAAACAGAATGTCTAGAGTTACCAAATAAACCAAAAACACTTACAAAATTTACCAAGAGCTGTCAGACGTTCAGTAATCAACTGGACTCTCTTTTCCAAATTTCCAAGCTTTCTTTCTTCTGTGAGTTTAGTATTGTTGGTTAGTAGCTGGTCTCTCTCTTCTGTGAGGTTGGTATTGTTGGTTAGTAGCTGGTCTCTCTCTTCTGTGAGGTTGGTATTGTTGGTTAGTAGCTGGTCTCTCTCTTCTGTGAGGTTGGTATTGTTGGTTAGTAGCTGGTCTCTCTCTTCTGTGAGTTTAGTATTGTTGGTTAGTAGCTGGTCTCTCTCTTCTGTGAGGTTGGTATTGTTGGTTAGTAGCTGGTCTCTCTCTTCTGTGAGGTTGGTATTGTTGGTTAGTAGCTGGTCTCTCTCTTCTGTGAGGTTGGTATTGTTGGTTAGTAGCTGGTCTCTCTCTTCTGTGAGGTTGGTATTGTTGGTTAGTAGCCGGTCTCTCTCTTCTGTGAGGTTGGTATTGTTGGTTAGTAGCTGGTCTCTCTCTTCTGTGAGGTTGTGATTGTTTGTATTGATCAGGACACACAGCACTATGACTGCAGTCAGTAGAAGAACACACAGCAGAACCAAACACACTGTAACTGCTCTGTAGCTTCTGATCTTCACACACTCACTTCCTGTAGATGACAGATATGTAGATTAACATTCTTTAGATACATTTGTGGTGCTTGAATGTTTGTGAATCCTTTGGTATTATCACTATTTCTGCATAAATATGACGTAAACGTGATCAGATTTTCAGATCCTGAAAGTACACAAAAAGGTCTGCATACCGACTGAAGGAGTTTTAGCTCATTCTTCAGTACAGATCAGCTTCATCTCTAGGATGTTGATGGGGTTTCTCACATCAACTGCTTACTTTACATTTTGAAAACGCTTTGAACAAAACTTTAATTTTATTACAATTGAGAATTTTAAAGGGTTTACAAACTTTTAAGCACCGCTGTATTACAGAAAGTGTCGGTGTGTGTTTATCATCATGAATTGAGTCTCTTTACCTTTATGTTGAGATGTTTGGTTTCTCTTGGGATCTGGTTTCTCTTGGGTTCCTCTCATAGTATCTACATTGGCATAGATATTTATCTCCTCATCATCTTCTCTGTCAATCACCTGCATCCCAGCAATGTTCATATTGGCAAGAAATATCAGCCTGTTGGAGTTAAAATCATTAGACGTTGTTCTTGTGTGGTTCTGTTGAGATGTCCTGCACTGCTTTGAGAACTTCCGCCTTTGACTCTTTACATATAGAAGATACAGTAACATTGTGGTCAATATCATGTGATTTCCTGTTGACTGATAAAAACACTTTTTTCTGATCAGTGATGAATAAATACTTCCTTACATACTCATTTTTATTGAACAGAATCAAGTAACCAATCAGAGACAGTCAAGAGGAGTTGTAACCCTGTAAAGCTTTCACCCTGTTAAAATCACTGTAACACGACTACAGTCTGTTTTGTAAATATTATCATCTTATATTTACCAGTTCTGTAGTTTTAATATAGGTGATGTTTTTGTCTAAACTAGTGCACATTGTTTTACTTTATAAATGACTTCTTTCCTGTGTAGTCTGCTAACTTATTGACACCTTTTAATCACGTGAACACAACACGGAACTGCAGCTTTTACTTTAAATAAAGTGTGAAGCCACCGATCATGTGACCTTTAAATAAAAGATATGTTGAGATGTTTATTATGAACTTGCATTTTAAACGTGTTCTCAGTTTACTTGTGATAAAACAACATTATTTTATCTCTGATGGATAGTAATTGTTATTTTATGTAGTGTGTGTAAATGTACATGCGTGTTTCAGGGCTCCAGCTGCTGACAGATTAATGAATCTAGAGTGTAACAGGCCCCATCTGATATCACACGACAATGTAAATGAAGCTAGTAGGATGATTCAAACAACATAACAGAACAAGAAGTCTGTAAAGTGAAAACAATATTTGATTTACTGTAAATGAAAGCACTTCAGGAGTTTCGAGGCCGTCATCTGATTGGTTGAATTCTACAGGATTTCCGGCAGACGTGTGTGTGTAGCGTTCTTTAACAGTTCACCTGGAAACAAGCCCCAAACACACTGTAGCTGCTCTGTAGCTTCTGTTCCTCACACACTCACTTCCTCATGACAAACAGCATTACATTTTACTCTTTGGCAAGTTTTCTTCTCCATTAAACATGCACAATCTCAGATTGTCTGAACTGTTTGTTTGTTTGATGTTGATATTTTAACACAGAAATGAATGTGATTACTTGAACTCTGCAGAGTTTGTTGTTGGTTTGTATCTGTCCTAAAGTCATTGAATGAAGGAATGAATGAATGAATGAATGTTTAGACTTTGGCCTGACAGCAAGACAACACATTTGAGAAGAACATCGCTGCAAGATTTTAATAATAAAAATGATTGTCAAAATAATTGAAAAAATGCAAAAAAAAACCAGTGTGCAATCAGACTAGCTCAGAAACGCAACATTCATAGCCGTCTGCCGATAATCTCAGAGCTAGCGAACCAACGACCAGCTAATGTTAACAGTATTTAACATCATACAGAGCCTAAAATTCTTTCTTAAAAATGAGAGGTTTCCCCCTTTGATGACTTCTGTGGGGGATTTATTCACTTTGGGGGTGTATCATATCACAATAACAAAACAATGATGTCATTTTTATATAAGTGTTGAAAACCAGCACAGACAGATCTACCAAACACACATGATTTACTGAATAAATGTGTCTCATTTAAAGGTGAGGGAGGCGATTTCAGAGAGGGGAGCAATAGCAACCTAGCTTTAAACGCATAAGATCCCGCCCTCTGTTCAGAGCAACCTCACGTCCTCCAATAGCGCACAGAGGTATGCAAATACATTGTTTGACAGGCAACTAGGACATCCTATGATTGGACAGACATTTTGTAGTCCTGCATCTTCCACCAAAGATATATAAACATATAAAAACATTTACACCACTTCACTTAGTGATTGCTATCAAGATGTGAAGAGGCTTTCATCCAGCATAACAAAAAATGTTTCTGGAAATGATCACCTACCCTGCCTTCAACAGCTTATTTAAAAAAAAGTCTTTTCACAGATCCATTTCAGTTCTGTGTTACATGATTTATCATTCCACCATGATGAAATAGTCTCAACACAGTTCTCTGATCTCTGGCCAT
The DNA here is from genome assembly GCA_036877525.1 of Chromobotia macracanthus. Classification (NCBI taxonomy): domain Eukaryota; kingdom Metazoa; phylum Chordata; class Actinopteri; order Cypriniformes; family Botiidae; genus Chromobotia; species Chromobotia macracanthus. The sequence goes on along the minus strand of JAZGTH010000072.1, from coordinate 4,413,243 downwards.
TGGGTTCTCCAGACCCCCAGAAGCTGAAATGACAGATCAGTATTATATGTTGAGTGCTGTTTTCTGTGTGATATGATACTGACTGTGAGAATCATTTACATTATAATAATAATCAGTTACATTTAGTGATTCCTCACCCAGAGTTCAGTGTGCTGCCATCAACCCATTTCCATCTGCCCTCTACATCACTGTCAGACAGACCAATCCAGATGAATGTACAAGACATTCTCTGAACAAACTCCTGAGATGAAACAGAAACACATTTATATTGTAGAAGTATGACACGTATCAAACACACACAGTATCTTCACTCACTTGTTCTTCTCTGTTGTTTATGATCACTAGATCTGCTCCTCTCTCTCTACAGTATCTTCTGCTCTCACTCCAGCTCTTCTTCTCAGATGAAATGAAGTACAAACTGGACTGATAGTAAATCCATCCATCTGTAAACACAAACAGATCAGTTCATGACTTCATCTGTTCATCTAAAACTCCAGTATAATGAATGTATTGAACTGTTTGAAATTGAAGTTGGAAATAAATTTTATTTTATTCAATTTTATTTTAGTATTAAACACTTTTGCAAGTCACTTTAATCTTGGTGTAACTGCTCACCTTTTTTATTTAAATCATGAATATTGGTTATTAGCCGGTCTCTCTCTTCTGTGAGGTTGGTATTGTTGGTTAGTAGCTGGTCTCTCTCTTCTGTGAGGTTGGTATTGTTGGTTAGTAGCCGGTCTCTCTCTTCTGTGAGGTTGGTATTGTTGGTTAGTAGCTGGTCTCTCTCTTCTGTGAGGTTGTGATTGTTTGTATTGATCAGGACACACAGCACTATGACTGCAGTCAGTAGAAGAACACACAGCAGAACCAAACACACTGTAACTGCTCTGTAGCTTCTGATCTTCACACACTCACTTCCTGTAGATGACAGATATGTAGATTAACATTCTTTAGATACATTTGTGGTGCTTGAATGTTTGTGAATCTCTTAGAATATCAATATTCCTGCAGAAATATGATGTAATATGAGGTGATATTCATGCAGAAATACTGTAGAGTTTTAAAGGGTTTACAAACTTTTAAGCACCGCTGTATTACTGAAAGTGTTGGTGTGTGTTTATCATCATGAATTGAATCTCTTTACCTTTATGTTGAGATGTTTGGTTTCTCTTGGGATCTGGTTTCTCTTGGGTTCCTCTCATAGTATCTACATTGGCATAGATATTTATCTCGTCACCATCTTCTCTGTCCATCACCTGCATCCCAGCAATGTTCATACTGGCAAGAAATATCAGCCTGTTGGAGTTAAAATCATTAGACGTTGTTCTTGTGTGGTTCTGTTAAGATGTCCTGCACTGCTTTGAGAACTTCCGCCTTTGACTCTTTACATATAGAAGATACAGTAACATTGTGGTCAATATCATGTGATTTCCTGTTGACTGATAAAAACACTTTTTTCTGATCAGTGATGAATAAATACTTCCTTACATACTCATTTTTATTGAACAGAATCAAGCAACCAATCAGAGACAGTCAAGAGGAGTTGTAAGGAATAACACAGTTGTAACCCTGTAAAGCTTTCACCCTGTTAAAATCACTGTAACACGACTACAGTCTGTTTTGTAAATATTATCATCTTATATTTACCAGTTCTGTAGTTTTAATATAGGTGATGTTTTTGTCTAAACTAGTGCACATTGTTTTACTTTATAAATGACTTCTTTCCTGTGTAGTCTGCTAACTTATTGACACCTTTTTATCACGTGAACACAACACGGAACTGCAGCTTTTACTTTAAATAAAGTGTGAAGCCACCGATCATGTGACCTTTAAATAAAAGATATGTTGAGATGTTTATTATGAACTTGCATTTTAAACGTGTTCTCAGTTTACTTGTGATAAAACAACATTATTTTATCTCTGATGGATAGTAATTGTTATTTTATGTAGTGTGTGTAAATGTACATGCGTGTTTCAGGGCTCCAGCTGCTGACAGATGAATGAATCTAGAGTGTAACAGGTCCCATCTGATATCACACGACAATGTAAATGAAGCTAGTAGGATGATTCAAACAACATAACAGAACAAGAAGTCTGTAAAGTTAAAATAATATTTGATTTACTGTAAATGAAAGCACTTCAGGAGTTTCGAGGCCGTCATCTGATTGGTTGAATTCTACAGGATTTCCGGGAGACGTGTGTGTGTAGCGTTCTTTAACAGTTCACCTGGAAACAAGCCCCAAACACACTGTAGCTGCTCTGTAGCTTCTGTTCCTCACACACTCACTTCCTCATGACAAACAGCATTACATTTTACTCTTTGGCAAGTTTTCTTCTCCATTAAACATGCACAATCTCAGATAGTCTGAACTGTTTGTTTGTTTGATGTTGATATTTTAACACAGAAATGAATGTGATTACCTGAACTCTGCAGAGGTTGTTGTGGGTTTGTTTTTGTCGTGAAGTCATGATCTCTGACAGACTCTGTGCTCTCATCTCCGGCCTCTCGATCATTCCCTCAGACTCAGTCCTGATCATGTTGTTAAGAATCTCAGACATTTCTGGTCTTTAACAACTGCTCAACTCTTCTAATAGTGAATGTTCTTCCTGTTTCTGCTGGCAGTGAAGTCTTTGCTCTTAATTCTAATTTTAACACAAGTGTGAGAGAAACAGCAGAACTGATCTGAGATCAACGTGTTAAGTTGACCATCATGTGACCCTTAAATACAAGGTGGGATTTATGATTACATTGTCCTGAATAACCATTGAACTTTAGCACAGCAGGACTAGAGATATTACTATTCAGATCGTTGTGCTAATGTTCAGAGTTTTTCTATGTAATTGTTTGATGTCCGGCTGTTCCTTGATTCTGCTTTAAACTAGTGTGATCGAAGCATGTAAAGTCTGATCACATGATCTCCAGTGCAGAAATCATTTAAGCTCTTTATACAAGCTAACAGGTTGTGCATATCCACAGATCATAAAACAATACATTAATTTCTCATTGTATATTTAGAACTGAAGTCACTTGTTCCACTTTATTACTGTATAATGTGGGTGTAAAAATTAAATCAAAAGTTGTTGAAAGTGAAAATTATAATTAAATTTATACATCAGTTGTCCTCCGACTGCTTTCTTGGACACCAGTGTAATTTTTCGAGCTCGTCCCTTGCGGGATATTAAAGGCAGTGAAGGATACGTCTGCGGTAGTGAAGGTATCAGGAACAGGAAGTGATGTAAACATTGGATTCGGATGTGCCTTCCTGCATTTCAATGCGACCTTCGGAGGCAGCATTTTACAGTTTTCGGACGCAGCCACAGTTAGTGTTTGGGATACACAACTATATTTGTGGGTTGTGTCCCCCCCCACTATTGAGTTCCCCACGGTCTGAACCTTTTTCTACGGTGTGTAATAAAAGTTGTGAAAAAATGTCTTAATAAGACTACCTGTATTTTGGTGCTGCAAACGTGTAGATAACCAGTCTCATGTAGTCTGCCTCAGTGCGTGTCAATTTTCATAAATGAGGTGCCAGTCAACTCGAAGAAGGCGGGGTTAAAGCCGAGCGGTGGCCAATCAGATCAAAGAAGGCAGGAGTGAGTTACTGTTCAAAGAAAACGAGTGCGAGTTTCACTGTAACAGAACTGTGTGTGAAGTGCTTTAATCACTCTGAAACAGGAGTGACATCTGTATTCTGCTGCTGTGTAATGTAACCTGTGTGTGTGTGTTTTACATTATAAACACTGTCAGTAAAGTTTAGCAAGACAACACATTTGAGGCACACACAACTGTAACATTTTAATAATAAAAATGATTGACAAAATGTAAATGGTAAAAGAATAAACAAAAACTGAATGTCTCGTTATACTAAAATCCTCTCACAGATCCATTTAAACTGGTCATTACATGGGAAATCATGCCAACCTGATGAATGACTTACACCACAGTTCTCTGTTCTCTGGCCACCAGGTTCATTAGACGACCAGAATCTGAAACTACAGATCAGTATTATATGTTGAGTGCTGTTTTCTGTGTGATATGATACTGACTGTGAGAATCATTTACTGGATAATAATCAGTTACATTTAGTGATTCCTCACCCAGAGTTCAGTGTGCTGCCATCAACCCATTTCCATGTGCCCTCTACATCACTGTCAGACAGACCAATCCAGATGAGTTCTGTACCAGAAATCTTCTTAACAAAATCCTGACAAGATGAAACAATAACACATTTATATTGTAGAAGTATGACATGTATCAAACACACACAGTATCTTCACTCACTTGTTCTTCTCTGTTGTTTATGATCATCAGATCTGCTCCTCTCTCTCTACAGAATCTTCTGCTCTCAGTCCAGTTCTTCTGCTCAGATGAAATGAGGTACAAAGTGGATTGATAGTAAATCCATCCATCTGTAAACACAAACAGATCAGTTCATGACTTCATCTGTTCATCTAAAACTCCAGTATAATGAATGTATTGAACTGTTTGAAATTGAAGTTGGTAATAAATGAACAGAAATAAAGGTGGATTCGGGGTGGTAGGATGTGACACAATCATTGTTAGACAGCTAGTTAAACAGCTGTTAGATACATTATCTAACACTGTAACTTTAAAGTAGTTAATTTTTTATTTTTTTTATTACAACACTTCTGCATGTCATTTTAGTCTTGGTGTAACTGCTCACTTTGTTTATTTAAGTCATGAATCTTGGTTAGTAGCCGGTCTCTCTCTTCTGTGAGGTTGGTATTGTTGGTTAGTAGCTGGTCTCTCTCTTCTGTGAGGTTGGTATTGTTGGTTAGTAGCTGGTCTCTCTCTTCTGTGAGGTTGGTATTGTTGGTTAGTAGCTGGTCTCTCTCTTCTGTGAGGTTGTGATTGTTTGTATTGATCAGGACACACAGCACTATGACTGCAGTCAGTAGAAGAACACACAGCAGAACCAAACACACTGTAACTGCTCTGTAGCTTCTGATCTTCACACACTCACTTCCTGTAGATGACAGATGTAAAACATTTTTCTCTGCTCTGTTACTTTGAATAGCTTTATTTTGAATGAACAGAAATAAATGTGATTACCTGAACTCTGCAGAGGTTGTTGTGTGTCTGTATCTGTACTGAAGTCACAATCTCTCACAGAATCTGTACTCTCATAAATATCCACCATCATCTCCACTCTCTCTCTCTTCATTCCCTCAGACTCAGTCCTAATCACGTTGTCATAAATTCCAGCCATCTTTAATAATCAATCACTATTAATCTGTTAATCTTAATGCTGAGGGTACGTCTCGTGTCGTTTGTTTGAGGTTGGCTGCTCTGCTCTTTCCGCTTTTTGTTTTTAACAGCTAGATGAATGGAAAGACGAAAATAAAAGTGTGAGACATATGTGTGAAACGCAAGATCATGTGACATTCAACGTTTACTGTAAGTGCAAATTAAGAGCGGTTTATTAAGAAAAAGTTAAGGGTGTACTTACACTAGGCCCTGTGAACCGCATGACCATGTTTGACCACCATGTGTGGCTCGTTTGACCAGTGTGATCACTCCAAACTGTGCCCGGGCATTTGAAGAGGTGGCCTCGACTGAGCTCGGACTCGGTTCACATGTAGTGCGATCACTAACCGTGCTAGAGCACAGAACAGCTAATTTATCATTAGGACTATTACTACTTAGAACATTTTTCAATGAATTGAATTAATTAAAGTATATTTAGGTTTATAACGGGTCTGGCTCTCACCTTGTTAATGAACAGGAATATGTGCTGTACAATCAAGTGAAAAATTGCTATGCAGCATGAATGATAAATCTATTAGGCAGTGTATTAGCAAAAGTGCTTTTCTTCAAAACTATCAACTTTAGAATAACATTTCTGATATATGATAACTGTACAAAAATATTCAACTAACATTACTGCAAGAACGTCTTTCACAACTTCGAAAGCACGTCAGCCAACGTTCTGAGAATGTTCCCTGTTAGCTGGGTACTGATCACATGTATAGCTTTAATGCATGTAATTGGTTAGGTTGGATAAAAGTTAGCAGATACAGTCACGTTGAGCTTCTCACAAGTGGTACGCAAGAAGTGACCCTGATTAAATGTTCCATCTACGTCTGGATACTTTACATGCAGCAAGAAAACCGCAGCCATACAGAGTAATTACCCTTGTGCACTGTGACTAAGATGAAATGTTTTGTTTTGAGATGGGAAAGGTTGAGTTTGTATTGCCTCTGATAATCTGTGTCATTTAAAATGCCATCCACACTTCAAACAAGGTCCTGAAAGCATTTTGGAGTCTTATTGAATTCTAATGTTATGAATCTCTTAAGCAGTGACCCATTTATACGATGTAAGAGAATTGAATGCCCGCAAGATACACAAACACTTGCAGACACGTTGCAGACTGCCTGCTGTGAAACTAGCTGTGCTAAGACATGACTTACTGGCATTAATTGCCATGCAGTACTTAAAACAAACAGCATATATCTGTGTCACTACAAAACAGCTTCTCTTTTAGGCAAGGAAATGTCTGTGGGAGATATATCATAGTTATTGATTTGTATGGGTGTGTGTGTGTAAGAGAGAGCGAGACAGAGAGCGAGAGAGTGTGACTGAGAAAGAGGAAGAGCAAGAGAGAGAGACACCCCACATGAATGCGTATTTCCTTTCTGCCCTGTTTAGTTTCAAGTTTGTCACATACACAACCACACGACGTAGTGAAATGCTTTGTACAAGTCTCCTCACAGTGCAAAAAAGACATAAAACTACAAAAAAACAGTCTACAAAAAAAGACAAAACTAAAAATTTAAGATTAAGGAAATAAAGATTAAAAGAATAACATGGAAGAATAAGGAGAACAAGAAATATATGTGTGCATAAAATAGTGTATGAAATATGTCTATGCATTAAAAATGATGTGATGTGATAAGAAGGAGAGAGACAGCGAGAGAGAAAGCAAGAGAGAGAGAGAGAGAGAGAGAGAGAGAGACAGTCTTGTAACCTTTTTGCCCTGTAACTTAAGTTTAATTTTCTGCCTATCTATGTGTGTGTGTGTGTGTGTGTGTGTGTGTGTAGAGAGAGCAAGAGAGAGAGAGAGAGAGAGAGAGAGAGAGAGAGAGAGAGAGAGAGAGAGAGAGAGAGAGAGAGAGACTTCTGTCTTTCTGGTCTCAATCTTCTCAAGGTTTTGATCTGTTTTTAGCAGGTGACATCCCGTGAACAGCCACCTGTGGGTCACAAAGCATCTCCCACTGGGACACACACGCACGCGCACTCACACGCACAGGATATGACATCAGATGAATACAGATGACAGATAACATCATGTGTGTAGTGCTGAAATGAGTTTACAGAATGTGTGAACATGTTTGGAAGGCAGTTGAAATGATACAGCAGCTAAACTCTCTGAGTGAGATGAAGCTGGGTTCAATGAACACAACTGCCACACCTTGACTGAACTATAAATTGCTTTGCATGCATGTGTCTGCCAGATGCAACTGATGTAAATGGTGGGCTATTTTTTCTCAAGGAACTGGGTGGATGTTTTTGTGCATATTTGCGTTTCATTAGGGCTTCTTGTTAATTGTCATTTTCTGTTTGTTCTTTGTGAAGCATAAACGTCCTACATTATGAAGGATTCATTGTTGCTGTGAAATTAGAATTGAAAAGGCTACTGATTAACCGCAGACTAGAAAAACTCAATTAATCTGATTACAATATTCATCTTAAATCAGTCTAGAACAGCCTTCTGAAGTTACCAAACACTGTTACTGTCATAAACAGTGTAACAGTCTTGAAATTATACATTATACATTGTATACATTATGTACATACATGTATATACACAGTATACATTGATATATATAAATGTATATATTGAAAAGCACCAACAAGTACAACTTAGCAACCCCCTAGCAACACCACAGCAACGGCAGAACACCCTAGCAACAACATAGCAACATGCTGAAAACACTCAGAACACCTTAGCAACAGCATTGAAATGCCCTCGCATCACACCACAACACTTTAGCTCCTGTTCCCTCTCATTAAACTTTCAGTTATAATGGTCACTACACAAAGCATATATAACAGTTCACATTTTCTATAAGAATCAGCCAGTTTCTGTAGGTTTCTGCCTTTCTGTCAAAGAAAGAGACAGAATAAGAGCAAGACCGGCACATTTTAATCAAACCTAACTTCAAACTAGCATAACAGGGCAGGTAAGGTACAGCGCAAAAAAATATAAAGAAGAACAAGAAGGGACGTCTCAGAAACTCTTCAGGGCCCCTCAAGGGAAGAAGAAAAAGAAGAAGACAGCTTCTTTGCATTGTTTAATGGATTTTGGGACGCAGAATCAAAGAGAAGACTGAATATTTTTTAGAGGGAGAGACAGAGAGCATGCGAGTGAGAATAGCTGAATATGTTTCTCTTTTATTTCTTCCAGGACAATCAGCTGTTTTATGCCGCTGGATCCCAAAGACATTTTACTTGAAAAATACAACAGAAATCCCAGTATCATTAAAAGCAGAATGGGATGCATGCATCAGCAAGAGGATTCGACATGCATAAGTCATGAGAGGAGCTTCTGTTTCACAAGCAGGGTGAAAACTAGTCGCACTTTAGCGCCATATCCATCTTTCAACAGTTTCCCCACTGCATTACAGAAGCTGGTCTCCGCTATGGATTTTTTTCAGCTCTTTTAGGATATTACAAAGCAGAGAACATCACAGAACCATCAGCAGGGCATCACCACATCCAGATCTGATTCATGTTCTTGCTCTTTTTGCATTATTTTGTTCCAGCATGTCTTTGGAGATTGTACATCTAAGTTGTGGTGATCTAGCAGATAACAGTTTGTTAAACAAGTTTCGCTTTGACCCTGTTTATACCTTGTATTAACATCTGCAAATACAGGTGTGAACAACCTGTAATGGTTCGTGAGCTCATCACTTAAACTAGATTTGGATGATTCACTTATAAATGCTGCAAAATAAATAAACAGAAATGAATCCATTTAGATGAAACAAACATCTTCATTTGTGCATTCATTTAACCACACAAAATGAGTGGGAGATACTCAAAAAAACGACTATGTTGTTTGTGTCCAGTTTAAAATTCAAGAACACTACACTGGAGAGCAACAGTTTGTGCCAGATTTTCTTTTTTAACCTTTATTTGAGCATTATTAACAGGCAGCAACGCACAGACATAATAAAAAGTAAACAAAAAAATAACACCAAATCCAATCAAAAGTGGAAACAAGAGCATGCATCTCTTGTGAAGTAAATTCTAGTAAACATTTGTCTCCCCACTAGGGGAACATTCTCAGAAGGTTGGTTAACGTTCTCTATACATTGTCTCAAAATTAAAATTGCAATAACGGTAGCAGAATTTTTTTTGTGTTTTGTTATTTAATAGAAACATTAGGGAAATGTTCTTACAAAATAAAACTGTTAGCTTGGTCAGCTGGCCACTTTTAATCAGATCACATGAGATTGGTGTTAATACAAAGTATATACCAAGAATGACATTAAAAATAAACGGGATTTGTTCCAAATTCATTTTTTCTGTCTCTCTGCCTCTCTCGCTGGCTTTATTCCCACCTGTTTTAAGTTCTTCATCTCTGTGGAGGCACACATCTCTTAGGTTGACAGTCAGAATAGGTTGTGTCAGCAAGTGAATTAGAAAGTTCTCAAGTTTTAAACTGTTTTTTCTTTCCTTGGAGTGCAAGAGAGCTCTGAACCCCCAAAGTTTGGCCCCAATTATAAACTTGGTGAGGGACATTTTATCTGCTGGCAAGGTTGTGGTTCTGAGCTGTAGCTGTATCGGCTGATGTCCCTCAAGTATCGCTGCTGGATGGCTTTGAAGACAAGGTCATCCCTGTCTATGAAGGGTACAATACATCAATGAATGTCTGAAACACGCTCACTGCTCTGGCTTACAGCTCGCTCACACAAAGAATTTATTTTATGTTACGGAGAACAGTCAATTACATTATTGCTTTGTTCCACAACATAGTGAGCTACTACCAAGACAGCATTTTAAGGAATCATAAGCTTGTCATAAGTGGTAGGGAACTTAATAATGCAGTCTAATAAGAGCTAAACTCTAAGACTGAACTGCATGTGTCTCTTTTATTAATTCAGGATAATCTTGTTTCCCGGTTCAGTACATGGAGTGTTAACGTGCTGCTTTTCTAAGTAATATGTTTATTTGAACATTTTATTATATTAAACTGTATGATTATGCTGTATAACATACTGTATATTAAACAACACAAGGTGTGTAATCTCCAGCTCCTTCCTGTAAATACGTAATTGCATTTAAAGTCAATTAAAATGGAACTGTTTAAGAAGGCTAACTTTGGTCTCTTGATAGCTGTGTTAATGTATTAATTTCACATAGAGGCATAAATCACTAAGCAGCAAAATAATGTCCCCTAAAATCTCTTTTAATTTGTGTTTTATTTTTAGGGCTTCCTGCAGCATTCAGGGAAAAACAAGTCGTTTTTCACACTGTTAAGAGTCCTGCAATAAACAAACAAATCAAACATGATACACATCAAACATGCACAATAAGATCAGAGTGGGAATTTTCTGGACCAGCACGACTGTAGAGCCGCGAAGAGAAGACGTACATGCAGGAGAGAAGAGAGAGACTCTGAATTATGTAAGAATCGTAAAAATGTTGTAATATGATTTGCTGACGCTCCATTTCTACATACCTCTAACTCTTTATTATGCAGCTGAACTTTGTAATGTTTGCTGTGCTATATGCAAACTAACTGAAGCTTTTATGTTAATATTTATAAGTCAGTAGTTATATGAATAAATGCACACGCTCAGAGACACAGATGACAGTAAATGCTGTGCTTGGTGTCTCACTGCACTGATGTGACCAGAATGGATTTGATGGTAATGACATTTTTACACTTACCTTCTAGAACAGTGTGTGGATGACTGGAAGAACTTCATAAAATGATATAAATATTCAGATCAAACCTACTTGGAAAATTCTATACATGTACATCAATGTGCAAAACCAGCAGTTCAAGAACAGAGATTATTATTCTAGTAAAACCTGTGGGAATCTTAACCACCCAAGAAAGTTAACAGCATGAGAAATGGAAGAATAATTTGAACTATATAATAAAGCTAATGGCACATGACTAAGATTCATATATCATTAAAGCCGTTTGAAGTTGCCTTTGATATTATAGCTTGTACACCTTGAGATACAGCCCTAGAGGCTCTCTCACTACACACCGTTCACATACTAATTCACATACTAATGCCATCCCCTAAGTACATACTTTACTGGTGATGGGGAAGTATGTATCTCTCTACTTATTTTATCTACTTAGTCTCACACGCAAAAGGTCTGATGCGTTTTCTATCTTAAACTAGTCGTTATACTTCTATATTTTTAATTATGTAGAGGGTTTTTATTTAATCTGGAAAGGTTTTGGATACAACACTCTAACGTTAATGAAAAATGATGGGTTTTGAGATCTAAAAGATGTTCGAATGTCAAAACCTCTTCTCTCTGGTGTTTGAAGATCATCGCCACATGTCAAAGGCGAGATCTGAAGATCTACTCAGGAGAAATCTCAGCGTGAGAAAGATAATGAGATACATCAATCTCTCTCTTTTTATCCACGTCTCTTTTCCTCACAGGCAGGTCATCCGTGCGATCCGGCGTGCGCTTGACCACTGATGAGCGCACTAAAGGTTGCGTTATGCATTCGGGCCGCGGTGTTGCCAGATCCTGCCAGTGCCTGTTTGTCAGTGGATGTAAGTAATGAGTTTAATCTCTCCAGGGACTGCACATTAATATGCTGTGATTAGACCCTTGCCAAGTCAGCTACAAGATGCTCATCTCAAATTGGTCTTTAATGTTTAAACTAATTTGTGGAACAGCACGGAGCAGGTTCGCATGCTCCCCTAGCCTTTGTCTATCTCCCGAGCAAGACTTTAATTTATTTACGTACTTTCCTCGTCTCTGTGCGAGTAGCTGAATGGGAAAGAGGGTGCCCATCTGAGGTGCATTATGGGTAATGTGTTGCATGAAAGATAGGTGGTTTTATGCAAAAGTGAGACCAGCTATGTGCAGGGATCAATGAACACACACACAGGTTTTCATGTTTTATGGGGATATACTGTACAATTTGTATATTCTATCCCCCTACACTAACCTTACAGCTAAACCCTCACAGAAATCTTTCTGCATTTTTAGATTTTTAGAAATAAAATAAAAATTAAGTTAAAAAGAGAAAGAGAGAAAGAAAGAGAGACAGAGGAGAGAGAGACTCAAGCTGATTGTAAAATTACAGACAGAATGAAAACTATTTGATTTATTGATCTGTGTGGTTTAATTCACCAAACTTGTGAAAAAAATGTGTGCCTGCAGCTACAGAATAATTAGTCACATGACATCGATGGCTCAGCTGATTATAAAAGAGCCATATGAGCAGCTGCAACTGAGATAAATGGAGCGTTTAACAGATCTTGCTCCATATACTTTAGACCTGGCAGAAGTACAGGAGTAGTAAAGCTGAACTCTGAATTATTCCTGAATTACACACTATTACCACAATGTAACCGTGTTCAGCAGAGCTTCTGACACGCAGAACTTGTTCATAGGGCCCACAACAAAACACTGAAGCCCACATTTGCACAATAACCTTTGAGTTTCTCTTTAAAATTTATGCAAATGCTCAGATTCCAGATTAGGTAAGAGCTGCTTTGTAGCAAACTATTTTTTATCGGATATGCCTGTATATATCTGAGAGTGAAAACAGATAGATCACAGATTGAGAGAGAGAGTGAGAGAGCATGGAAACCTCATTTGGACTGACAAGTTAAATTATAGTTTGAAAATAACTCTATTAGACTTTAAATTACTGTTATTAACTAATTTCAAAGCAGGATAACCTACATTATCTGCAGGCCAGAGGTGAAACGACTCTGAGCTGATAATCACATGAAGATTGTAGCATCACATCTGCATTCAGTTTCACTTCATCAGCGTATGATTTATGAATTACGTATGATTTCCTGTTAAGATTGAGGTTTCAGGTGCACAGGGGGAAATCTTTCCTTTTCTTCAATCACAACACAACTTTTTCATATTAAAATGCACCATTTTTTGTAATGTCCAGCATTGCACATTTTAAAATGAGACATAATCGTGTAAAATATGCACAGATTTGCACATATTTATACTGACATATATATATACTGACATATATATATACACATATATATACACATATATACTGACAATGATGATTTGTCATTGAAGAAGAAAAAGCAGATAGTTACACTACAAGCGACAAGCAAAACTTGCTACAGTTGATAAATATTAATGTAATAAAGTAAAGTGCAAACAGATAAATTATGTTAAATAATATGTTAGATAAATTAAACTTAAATCAAAGTCACATGAAGTATTACCAGAGTACAGCCCACTTTAAATATGGTACTGATGGTTATACATTACTCAAGAGATACCACAGCCTTTGCTTTAAAACACGACAATAGCGTAATATTGCTGTGGTGCTTGTTTTCTGTGTGTACTGTTAACTGTTGGATAATTAGAAAATGTTTTTACCAGCAATTATTCACAAGCTGCCAGTATCCAGACCCACTTCACAGGTCACAGGTGCGAGTTTTTAACCGGTTGCAGGTAAATATTCACTCCATTCGTCCCGTTTTTGCTCTTTGTTTTGTTCGGTATAAAGTTTTCAAAGTGAGACTGTCGACGACGATTGATTCAATGAAATCAGACTGAACGATTCCGTTTAGATTAATTGAAGCGAATTAACTCAAGAGTCACTCATTCACTTATGATTACTTTATCAACACTGCTGTTGGGTATCATATATTTATTTACAATTTTACTTTATTGAAAGTATATAAAATCACTTCATACTTTTTGTACAAAGTGGTTTAATCTAATTGTCTATAGTTTATGCCCATAAACCCACCGTGCCTTCTTTACAGTCCTGTAGACTGTCCCCGCAGTTCACATTAATCTTCAACACACTTTTAAACTTGGATTATCTCTGAGGTCTTCATTTTTAATTTGTTTTATGATTTAATATGTTTATGCTTACTGATGCACTTTTCATTTTCTAGAGCTACTTTGAAACAATTGCAGGCCTTTACAAAGAGTCACTTTGCGTGTGACTTCAGTTTTAAAATCTGTTTCTGTCTCTTTCTCCTTCTGCAATTTCACATATTTAAGTCCCAGCTAACAATTTTAGGTTGTGGGAATGTAAGTAACCAAAACGTAAAAATAAATATTTAAAAAAAGGAAATATTCTAGGAATGTTCAAAACGTCTAATGTTTTAGATGTTGTATTAACATTATTGTTTGGTTATAAGAACATTGTTCAAACTTTTTTTAATACCGTAACATTTTTAAGACGTTCCACTAAGTTAAGAATAACGTTTTTGATATATGATATATAACATTAAAAAAGTTCTATTAACGTAACTGCAACACTGTTTTTGATAACGTTGAGAGAATTCTTACAGAACATTTTCCAACGTTCTATGAACGTTCCCTGTTAGCTGCAGTCGTTTCTTTTCCTCACTCCATCTTATTTGTCATCCCTTGCCAAAAAGGACACACGCAGACAAACATGGGCTCTGACAAAATGGTTCAAGGTGGAAACATCATTTAGTATTTATAAAAGGAGTCTGTCAGAACTTGTTTGTGTCTGTCTGTGCATGCCTGGGCAAACACATCACCTTTTAATGCATTGCCTTATGGGTAAGTGGCTCTTTGTTAGCAAGACATCAGCCCAGGATGAGATCAGAAAATGAGCTTTATTGGTGTGTAAACAGACCTTATGACTTTCAGCTGGACAGATTATAACAGAAGGACAACAGACACAAATCACCATCTGGACACAGACCAGAAAGAGTCTGTTCGTATTTCCTCACTGAAAGAAAATAATTGTTTTGTTTCTATTCAGTTTGTTAATCGAAGCATATGGATTACATAAATGCTTACTTACTAATTCAGAATTTAATTCATGCACTCTTGCTAGCTAACTGAATGTCATAATCGCATGGACCGGCCTGTCAAATAAAATATACTGTAAGTGACCTCAATGTATATATATTTAGATTTAATGTTTCTAACTAGACATGCATGGTTCTCAGCCCTTAACACACACAATTATGCTGATAATAAACAAGCTTACAATGATTAAGTAAAAACATAAGCTGCGATCGGATGAACAATTTGCATTGAGTTTAGGCTGTAATGCATGCTAGGAACTCGAGTATTTGAACTTGATCCCTTGACTTAATTTTTCCTAAGTTCAGCCAACAAAAGCATTAATAACTGTTCAAACTTGGACAACAAGTCCAAACTAGAGCAGCCATTCTAATGCTACCAAACAGGCACATTCATTTTTACAATGCTTTTCCTTTTTTATTTCATGTCTAAATCAATTCATTTTGTTCTTATTTTCATTCAGGGCCAAAAGATGAGTAATGAGTAATGTATGAGGTTTGATGTAACTCTCAATAATGTATTCCCACAATCACTCAGTTTCTGAAGAAGAACAGGTGGATGATAATCAGGTGGACAAAAACCTGGAAGGGCTTGTCACAACACTGCAGATTTCTGCAGAAATCAGACATGGTTTATGAGAATTTAAATGTAAATGAGAACCAAACAGCAGAGAACCAAAAGATGAAACTCTGCTGTACGCTGAATGCTGTAACTTCTCATGAACTAAACCTTGCCCGCTGCATCACAGCACCTTTGAGACAAACTCACTTTTAATTTTGCGTTTGAGTCTGAAAGAAGCAGTACAGTGAGTCAGGGACCTTGGCCTCTAACTCATTTCTACATAAAATGTGCAAATGTTTGCGCGGCTCTTCCATAAAATATTTAGTCAATTATTTTTACTTTTACAATAGAGACATTGCACACGTTCGGGGATGGATATGCATCGTGACACTTTGTGAATACATGTTTGCATACAAATGCAACCAACAAAACATTGACACCTCTGATAAATTATTCTGACTCTAACAAAAGATGCTGGAGCACAAATTCATCCGTTTTACATTCAGCTGAATTGTGAAGAAAATGAGATTTAGGCTGTATGAACGTTTCCCCAACGTTTCCATTAGGTAAAAAAACATTGAAAAGGTTCTAGCAAACGTCTAGTTTATATTAACGTTGTTGTTTGGTTACATTTTTTTAATTCTGAAAACATTTCTTAATTCTGTAACCTTTTCAAAACGTTATTCTAACAACGTAAGAATAACATTTTGACACATGACACATAAGATTAAAAAGATGTCCAACAAACGTTACTGAAAGAACGTTTTATTAACTTTGGGAGAACTTTTGGCAGTTCTCATGTCTAATTCTGAAAACATTTCTTAATTCTGTAACGTTTTTAAAACGTTCCTCTAACAACGTAAGAATAACATTTTGACATATGATACCTAAGATTTAAAAGATGTCCAGCAAACGTTACTGAAAGAACGTTTTATTAACTTTGCACAATGTTACTAGAGGATTTATCCACAGAGTTCATGCGCAATGGGAAGCTCACATCAGTAACACATTGTCAGACCGCTGCGCCACATTAAAGTGACGCCCGGTTACTGATGAAGGAGACCGGACCATCATCCTTCTCGTTTCCATCCGTCTCCCCCTCCATCCGACACTTCATCACGGCCCGTATCAGATCTCCAAGGTCTCTGTGATTTGTCGCTTTTTGTTTTGGGGAGAAAGCGACACAGTGAAGTCCGATGACCCGAAGACCAGACCGGGCGATATCACCACGCATGCGCACTGAGACGTTTTTATTGGGCTGTTACGATGCTTGAGACGCACATTTGCCATTTTATCACCATCACCTCCAAAGTTTTTTGCAAAGACGTAGAAGTAAAAACCCAGATAACAGGAATGTTCTCAGAACATTGGCTAACGTTATCTAAACGTTCTCTCAAAGTTATCCAAAAACGTTCTTGCATTAACGTTAGTGAAATGATTTTTACTAACAGCACTGCTAAAAAACTGGACATTTTGAACATTCCTCAAAATAACATTTGTAATGTTTTGTTGCTTGATGGAAACATTAGGGAAACGTTCTTACAACTTAAATGTAATGTAGGTTCTGTTCACCAGGTTCATCACGTGACCACATCACAGATGACATTGTGTGTGTGTGTGTGTTTGTGTAAATGAACGTGTGTTTCCATTAACGCACATTTATCTCTTTCTGTTTTTCATTCTCTCTGTCTCCCACACCCATTTAATTCCTCACTTCTTGATTGTAACTCATTTATGTTTTCGGTCCCCAGAAGTGCCCCTCCCTCTGTCCTTCTCCTACCCAGTCAAAGGAAAAACAATTACGTTTCAAGGGCATTATGAGCCGGCTGAGTGGACAGCTGGCAGTCCTCACTGATACACAGTCATTTACTCTTCAGAAGAAACCGGCCATGACACCAGAACAAACGGTCTGCCATTAAAGTCAGCTTCTCCACTGCAGAGGAGCCCGGCTGAGTTCAGAACCAGCGTGTGGTTATTTTTTCATAATGGTACAGATGGCATCTCCTTCTGAATGTGCGCTTATGGGAGTTTTCACTTCCAGGCATATTGGAGCTCTGGTTTTAAAGTGATTTAGGGTGACTCGAGGAAGCGAGGTTCATGATTTCTGTCGGTCTCAGTGAGGTCATGGTTTCACTATTATTTTCTTTTTCGGAGCACACACACACACACACACACACACACACACAGTGGACACAAAGTATTTGATTTAGTCTGATGCAATAAACAAGGTGCATAAAGAGCAAAGCAGAAAGAAAATTAAAGGGTGAACATTTATTTAAAGCTGCAGTATTTTTTGGGGTTAGAAATGATCGAAAATCAGTTATTGAGCAAGTACATGACACATCACTGTTTAACACAATCTCCTTATTTTACCCTGATTCACAGCAGTGTGTTTATAATAATGATTTACAATATGAGCTGTCAGGTCCGATTTCCTGGGAAATGTCAGTCTGGCTTCATTTGACTTCAACATTTATTTATTTATTGTGAGCAGATGATCATTTAGAAGATGATTTTATCCAAAACAACTTACCATACAATTCATTTACTACAGGGACAATTACCCGGGCTTAGGTGCGGCACTCCAGCATACAATGGTTAGATAATGGATCACACCTTGTGGGGTATAAACCTATAAACTTTTGGTTAACAGACCAGACTGTTTTACCACTAAGCCATGGTACCTGCAATGCCAGCACACCCCAGAACATCAGATGAATGAAAGTTACATTAAACCCCCTCGATAAACTCCACAACACAGCTTATGTGTTCTCCGGCGGCCTCATTATGGATAAACAGAAGCATTGCGTTCAAATGCGTCTGCGTCTTTATGCCACAAATTATGCGTCTGTAGTCATTAGGGTGAAGAAACATAAAAGTGTTTTTTCCTTGAAAATATGTTTGCATAAAAGCAGAGGTGCAAGCTTTTATTATGTCACACAAGATTCAGATCAACTGATGGTGGTGGTCCAGAATCCCACGGCAATGCGTGTGTGCTTGAGTGTTTTGTTTATTCATGCATGCATGTGACATTTTCATGAGGCATCATTGTTTGTCCGTGCCCAAAGAGGATCTGTGTGCAGCTGAGAGAGACTGAAGGACAGTTTCTATGTGTGGGTTGGCGATTTGATTTCACAGTGACATTTTCACGAGCCCAGTAAAGTTCTTCATGATTTGGAAAAGACAAGCTCATAAAATGTGATATATATAAGCTCTCACAGAGAGAAAGGTGGTGGATAGAGAGACAGAGAGAGACATGAATGCCATGATGTGTGATAATCACTTGCTGAGTTCTGTCACAATCACAACCCCCGCCAGTGAGCTGTGTGGGGCAGAACATGTCTGTTTGTGTTTGTTTAACCCTGTACTGCATAGTGTTGCCCTGAGGCACCACAACAGACTTTTTTGTTTGTACACATCAGCGTATAATATGCAAGGTCATGTGTTACAGTCAACCCATAAAGTTTAGAAGTCGCTATGAGGTTTGAGTTGGTGTGCCAATATTTGCATAAATGTTTGCATAAAAGTACATAAATGTTCTATTTTATTCTATTATTATTATTATTATTATTATTATTATTATTCTTATTAGGTTTTGTAGGTCTATTCTATTCTATTCTGTTCTATTATTTTCTTACATTACATATGTGACATCTGAAATGCATATTGATTTTTTAAAACAACATTTAAAGCATTAATAATAAAATAATATGTTCCAAAAATAAACAAGCTGGTTAAGTGGTTATGTATGATGTAATTTTGTTTATTTATTTATTGTTAAATTTCATTGCATGTTTCACAAGTACACTTGTGTTTTTAATGAAAAGCCTCGACTGAATGGAAAACTGTGATTTCATGTAAATGTACGTGTTTGAGTGTGCTTTATCTTTTGACGCAGGTGTGTTTTTATTTTGAAAGTTTTTTATGGTCACTGTTTGTTACTTTATGATCACAGATAGTAATCACAGAAGTAATATTCATGTGCCGAACACACACAACATGTTATACTGCTGTACCTGTGTGTGCGTTTAAACTCCATAAAGCTTTTATTTGATTTAATTTACTGAGAGTATAACCAGAGTTAATGTTTTTCTCGCAGGTCCTGGAGTGATCTGTTCAGGCAGCTCCTGGGTCACGTGACTTGAGACTGAATGTGATTGCAGTCCGGTGATAAAATGTGATTATGAGCTTTAAAATGTAAATAACTCAAATATGGAAAATGTGTTTGAAGTTTATAAGTGCGTGTTAGTATGTTTGCCAGTTTCAAGTGTCTGTGTGTGCATAAATGTTTTTAAATAAGGTTTTTCTTCACCTGAGTGTGTTTAGGTGCTTGGCTGTAAGTTTGTGCTTGTGTGTGTGTGTGTGTGTTACGTCTCTGTTCTCTGTTTGAGAGATGAAAGAAAGGTAAATTAACAGGCTTTGCATTAAATAACCCAGCGGGTATTTTCATCTGCTGCAGGAACCTCATACTTCTCTCTCTCTTCACACCGCAATATACTGTTTAATTTAAAGTTAAAAAAATAATTACTTGTTACAGTATTTACTTTGATTATGAACATTTGCATTGGCAGCATATGAAGCTGGTGTTTGGATATTGGATTTTAATTTCCTTCTGGCACTTTCCACAAATCCACAACCATCTCTAAAAATTGAGGTTTTCTGGTCAGGGAGGTCCTTAACCTTCCAAAAATGTTAACTGACATCCTCAGGAGGTCCAAGTGAATAAATTTTATGAGCTGTTTCTCATTTCTGTTTATTTTAGACTTCATAACTGTTGCTAACCCTGTTACCAAAAGGTCTAAATACAGCAGATATGTTTTAAAAACATTCCCTGTTAGCTGGGATGTGTTTCTGTCTGTCTCTCTGCCTTCACCACCACTACACCCCCTCCTGCGTAACATACATGGAATTGATTCCAAGATCCCTCTCAGCTTGGCCAAGTATTTGTGTTTTCATCCACCTCACTCCACACCATCTGCTGGGACTCCAGCCACACATCCCCCATAATTCCCTGTGCAGATGTGGCCGTAAGCAGCACGCTCATCACAATCTCTGTGTAATCCCTCCGCGGCTCATTCATACCGCAGAGACGTTGTGCAATCGCTGATAAACTCGCCTTTATCCGTTTTTTTGGTTTTTATTGAGGTCAATGAAGATGCATGTTCTCACACAGTACAGTGCCACTGCATGGAACTCAGTATGCCAAACAGATTAAACTTCACGCTGCCAAATCAACAGAAACAAGCACAGATCAGAGTAATACATTCCAATCAGGTTGTGATAATAATAGTAATACCCTTGGCTGTAACATTTTTCTTAATCGAAATGCCTGCTGCACTTTGTTCACTGAAGAAAGAAATATTTGATTTTGAAACCCTGTTTTCTTGCCAGGAAAGTAAAACCCTAAAGTTATGAATGACATTTAATGTTTGAAAGATAAGAGGGGAACGCAGATTGAAAATGATGACTGACCGTCGACGCGCTGTCGCTTCTCACCTTGAAAACTTTAAATTTGTCTTGGCAGAATCCACATGACATGCTTTTTTTGAAGTTGTGCTTCATCGTGCTGCGTTTGCAGAAGATCTTTGCTTATTAGAACACATCTGCTCGTTTGACTTCTGCTTTCCGTACTGCATATGGTTTAAACTGATTCGGTAGCTACAATAACAAACACATTCTGTCAGGTGTTATGGACGTGTGATTATATTTGGCACCTTAAAGAAATATTAACAATAATATGAGACATTTTCATATTTCTTGTGAAGGTTAAAGAGTAAGGCAGAATTTCTGAACTGGTTATGACTAAAATATGTGAAGCATACTGATTTACACAACACATGTATATATATACATACAACAAACATCCACAAAAATATACAAAATGTTCTTCAGTAAATACTAGCCATAAATCAGAAAGAGCTCAACGTATATGGATGTAAAAGATACTTCATTTGATTTTCAATACAAATGTTAAACATTTGGTAATAGTTATGTTTTGAAATGGATCACAACAGCATAAATAAAACAAGCACCCTGAGTTGTGTGTCATGATTTTCTTTAGAGGTAAAAAATGTCAAGTGTCATTAAAGTTCTATTTAAAGTATACAAATTTGCTTCATGCATTCCCTTCCCATAGTTTCTAACATTTCCCATAATTCCTTGCTGCAACTGTGATTTGCTGACAAGGGTCAGTCGTTGTTATTAATGGCAGGTGACGGTTTGCTCTTCATTCCATCCGTTGCTGCCCTGGAGGTTTCTGTCACAAACCTTCGGGGAATCCAAACCGATGTGACAATTCGTTTGTACTCGTTGCGAAAGTTCCTGTTCAGGAGTCCGTAAATGATGGCATTGAGGCAGCTGTTGAAATAGGCCATAAAATAACTCACCACAAATAGCCACTCAGGAATACGGGGAGCCATGACCTCGGGGTCGATGGCTACCACCAGACCAATCAGATTCAGCGGTGCCCAGCATATTGCAAACAAAACGAACACAACAAACATAGTGACAAAGTTGCGCAGGTCGCTGGGCCTCAGCCTGGACCGTTCCTCGCTCTTCACCTTCCGCCTCACCTGTATCACCAGTATGAAAATCCTTAGATAGCAGAAGGTTACCACGGCGATGGGAACCAGGAAATGAACGACCACCACGACCACGGTGTAGGAACTGCTGACTGTCTGCGTAAAGGTGCAGGAGTAAACACGTGGATCGTAACTCAAAGAACCCACAAAGAAGTTGGGAAGGATGGCCAGGACGGTGAGGGTCCAGATGAGGGCCACCAGCAGAAGAGTGTTGCGGAAGCTGTAGAGACGTCCGTAGGAGAAACTGTGACAGATGTAGCAGTAGCGGTTGATGGCGATGCCAGTGATGTTGAAAACAGAACCGATCACGCTCAGACCCATCAGGAAACCGCTGATCTTGCACTGGATGTCTCCGAGAGACCAGCCGTCATGGAATATCGCGTACAGGACCAATGGATATGGATAGAAAGCCACCACAAGGTCAGCGAAAGCCAAACTGACCACAAACACGTTGCCTGTGTGACAGAGGGAAAGAGAGAGAGATCATTAATTATTAAATGCTTAATGAGTATTAAAATAATAAAATATGAATAACTGCAGGAAAACAGGAAGTGATTTCTGAGAAACACTGCTGAAATGTGAAATCGTCACCCAGCAAACACACCCGTTCCTCTATCGCTTACTGCACCTTTAAAAACTAAAATTAATTCTTACTATCTTTTTATCTTTCACACTTTCAACATTTAAAACTGCGACAATTTAACCACAGCGCATCCTCTGACTTCCCTTGTTCTTCTGGCATGTTGTTGTGGCCCTGCAATTAAATCTTGTAAAGAGGTAAACCAGGGTGAAAAAATAAATTATATATATTATTTTCTATAATACATAGAAAACAAGAATGACAAAGCTACTGACAGAGGAGGAAAGAGAGAAGGATCTCTTTGACTTCAAATGCTGGCTCTTCAGGGACCGGAAAGCTTTAATTACGCTGTGACAGAAGAAATCACGTCGCTCTGTAAAACAATTCCCTTTAAACCTCTGCCCTCTCACATTAATGTCACGCACGGTCTGCTGCCTTCAGAGATCTGTGATGTCGAGCAATCCACTTTCTCACATTAAACAGTCAACGGAACTCACTGATCGGAGGCAGAAACAGCTGACTGAATAATGCCATTAGCTTCTCTAGCTTCTGCTTCTAAAGACCTGCATTCACCCATGATTGCTCTGGATGCATGCTGGTAAAATGAGACAGACTGCTGCTTTTACAAAGTGATTTTACAGCTACAATCATGAACGTACAGTAAGTGTAAAAGAGAAGTACACACGCACACACACACACGTGCACACATTAGGTTTCTATGATTTCTGGGGACTTTCCAGAGACATAATGGCTTTTACAAACTGTATATTCTACAGTTTCTGTGTATTCTACATATCTAACCCTCAGCCTACCCCTAAATATTTTAATATCTTCAATAAAGCATCATTTAGTATGTTTAATAATCAATTTTCAGTTACTTTTACCATCCTTGTGGGGACAAGAACAAATGTTCTTGAAAAAGAAACGTTTCTCACTATTTCTATTACAGTAAAGTACAGTATATTAATATTAATACATACAGTCATTTACTGCATGAAATTAAGGCTTTCTGAATTATGTTCTTTCAAAACATCATATTAAGAGTTTTTGTTTGCAACAGTGATGAGAAAATGTGCTAAATTATCTGGAAAAATAATGTCACAATGAAAAACATCCTAATGATCTTTCATTTTCATTTAGCAAAATATGTTTGCCTTTTTCTTGACCGGTTTCATGAGATGAATCTAGTACACCAAAATAATTCATCACAAATAATAGTGTCACAGTTAGAGGTGAACAGCTCTTCTGCTCCACAGCTTGTTAGACCTCAAATCATATAATGATTCAGTCCTCGTCCTCTGCCCCTCCCATCGCGAGAGCGTGGATGAAACGTGAGGATCATGAACACATAACCCCCATTAATCTGATTTCCCCGATGAAAGTGATGCAAAACATTTCACATGCCATCATTTGAATTTTTCTGTCACATACACACATGCATTCACTTAAAAGTCCCAGCAGAACAGAAAAAGGCCCCCTTTTCCCCCTCAAATGCCAAAAATCCTTTCTGGCATTTTTCCGCACGATATTGGAGAGATTATTAACCAATTTGTTCTTCTGTTCTTTGCCGTGGCCTTTTAAATGATTTAAAAGGAAAAAAACACTCAACGTTTTCAGCCCGGCATGTTGAAATGACACTGAGCTTCCAGTATTCTTCTCTTTTCTTACTCAGAGAAATGATAAACCGTGTTACCCTGACCTCTGTACGCTCAGCGTTTCTTTTTTAAACTGGACTTTTAAAGCCCAGCCTCTATAATTCAGCCTGAGATGTAGTGTACGCTACTCAAGGTCGCAGCGCTGTTGGGTTGAATGTGAAATCATTCACTATGTGGGACTCAGCTGCAATAAACGTGTGTGTTTTGTGTGTATGTATGTGCATGAACCCTTAAAGAAGTATGTATAAAATACCAAAAAACGAATTAATTTGTGATCTTCATGCATGGTTTGTTCTCAACATAATCCTCTTACAAAGAGATTTCTTTGTTTTATGTGACTGATTAATAACACCTTTGGGCACCAGTTCCTGTTTGTACCCCGATATATTTTTAGATTCTTGTTTAAATATGCATCTCTGCATAATAAATGTA
Source organism: Chromobotia macracanthus (assembly GCA_036877525.1). Lineage (NCBI taxonomy): Eukaryota > Metazoa > Chordata > Actinopteri > Cypriniformes > Botiidae > Chromobotia > Chromobotia macracanthus. Next base: position 4,388,415 of record JAZGTH010000072.1, on the reverse strand, counting down.
TTTTTGTATTATCATGAGATAACGTGTATGAGTTCAGGTAATGCTGAAAAATGTTGCCCAGCGGGTAACAAAAAAAAAAATAAATAAAGAAGCTAGAATTTACAAAACAGCAGGATAATAAAACAAAGATGTTTAAAAAAATTAAAAAAAATGTTTAATGTAGTTACATCATATTAAAAGGGACAGAACATTAATATTCCGACTCTTTCTTTCAACATATCACATGCACAAGTCTTAAACATAACAACTAAAAACTACATACGAATGTGGAGTATGAAGAACTAATGAGTAATGACCCTGTTTGTGTTTAAATGTGTAATGTGTGTGTGCGTTTGTGTGACAGAGAGAGAGAGAAAGAAACAAAGAGAGAGTCGGGAGAAAGAGAGAGAGAGAGGGTGTAGTCCAGTCTGATATGACGTGAATGAATTAAGTGACGTGACATGAATGAATTATAGATGCAGAGTAAGAGTGAACAACAGTTCTGATTAAACCTGTGCACACACAATTCACATTCAATATGATTGCAACCAATGTGATCTGAATGTCATTTCATGAGATGAATCAAGAAAAAGAGAATCAGAGAAACTGTCTGTGCCTTTGATGACAAGAACAGTTAAGCAGTTTACAGTGTGAAGGAAATCCAGAAAGCTGGTCAGAAACACGCATGTACTGGAGAAAGACCTGAAGGCAGAGGTTATCTTCTAATGTCCAGGACTCATTATAGAAGCACTGGAGAAAGTTACAAGACCCTTGAGTTGTGAAATATGTTCATGTCCTGCTCAAACTTGATATGGAAGGAACTCAGCCTCAAACACTCTTGCTTCACGATGTCCACAAGACAAGTGGCCTTTTGTTGTTCCCCTTATGGATCTTGATAACATTTCCAAAATGTATTTGCAACAATCATACACTGCAACCCTCCAGTTTCTAATGAATTAGGATTGAGGGAAACTTTCATTGTGTCCATACAGTCCATCTAGCCACAGACAGGAAATCTGGATGATACAGGAAATCTTTGGAACGGATGACCACACAAATCAATAAAATATAAGAACATCAACAATGTATGTTGTGTAGCTTTATACAAAAAGCTATTTCAGCTTCTCATCATAAAAAGAATAAATCAATAGATCAAATTATTAATTCTTTATCACAAAAAATAATACATTTAGTAAGTAATAGCTACAGCACAGACAAAATATGAAGCTATATCATCAAGAGAAAGTCATGCAGTTATTTCTCAGTAACTGATCCGTGTAAATCCTGCATGTTTTTTTTCCAGAGTCTTCAGGCATAAACCGCAGCATGCCGCTCTCCATGGTACTGGAATCAAATTTCAGTCACATCACAGTGTGAATGATAAAAAAGCAATCACATCCACACACAGGATGCCACAGTTTCAGGAATAAAGAACATTATGTCAAGAGATAAAAAGAGAATTGATTATTAATGTGTGGCAGTGTTTCCTGTGTTATTAACTGAATAAATTTCATGTGACACGGGCCAGATATCAAAACACACCAAGAGCGTGATCTTTACATATTATGTAAATTATTGCTGGTATATTTTTTTGCCTTTTATAAACAGACATACACTCTTAAAAATAAAGTTCTTTAAAAGTTCTTTACAGCAATGCCATAGAAGAACCATTTTTGGTTCCCCAAGGAACCACCCAGTCAACGTTTTTTATTAGAACCATTTCTTTCTTACCTGTTTAATAGTCTAAAGGACCTTTTCCACTACAAAGAGCATTTTGTAAAACAGAAAGGTTCTGCAAATGTTAAAGGTTCTTTAGGGAACCATACAGGCAAAAATGTTTTTCTATTACATCGTGAAGCACCTTTTTTAAGATTATGGTAAGAAATTGGGTGGAGAGAGAAGGAAATGACAAACCAGCCTCGAACCTGTGTCACCATAAGCATGTATGCTACCACCTGAAGGCTCATGCTTATTTGCAACAGCTTCATGATTTGCTTTTTAAAATTCAAACGTAACACAGAATGTTCTTGCTCAAAATAAAAGTTCTCAGATTGACCTCATTCAAAGAGTGAAAGGTGATCTGTGTGTAATTAACTTTAAATGGAAAGTCACAACCTTGTCAGGCGTGTCTTATGGTTCACATGGAGCTTGTTTCCACAGTCCAAGAAGTCTAATGACTAACGGAGGAGGACGACCTTGTGGAAGTTCTCACTCAGCCAAATGTATCTCATTAGAGCAACATCTTCTCTCTGAGTCATAACTGATTAGATCTGATCTTTCATGGAGACCCCACAGCTACACATGATTAAGAAGCAAAAGAGAAAACTAATGAATTCAGAAGCTGAAGAAACTTCATATGAATTCCAAATCGTGCTGTGGACACAACAGTTTAAAGATTCAGTGCTCCTCCAATTATTTCAGTGATGTCATATATATCTTTTTATCTCTCTCTCTCTCTCTCTCTCTCTCTGTGACACAATATACACAATATACACACACATATCTATATGCTATAAGATTAATTAGTGAAGGATATATATATATATATATATATATATAATGTCCACACAGGTATTAATAAATACATATATAAATATTGAACTCTCACATGCACTGCCCACTGTGCCACAGCTCTGAGGTGTCTTCCATTATACAGTCATTTGTTTGTGTAAATCTGCATGTTAAAACAGAATTCCTAATGTAATGTTTTTCTACTCACTTGTAACCTTGCCAAGTATCATATTAGCAAAAGATCTGCCAACACCTCCCAGCCTTTTCCTAAATCCTCCACATCCAGCTCAAACATTCATCTCTGTCTTTATTAAGATAGATAACACTTACACAAACAATTTGGTGAGTGACTCTGAGAAAAGAGAGATTGTAATTTTCTAAATTCTGCAACAGGAACATTTAGATGAAGACCTGTCTGCCCAAATTGCTCAGAGGCCAATAACTGTTTCTAGGGGATAATTTTCCACCATAAAAACTCTTAATGAAATCTCTTTTATTTGAAGGTTTTGTCCTAACCAGCCGTGGCTGACACAAGCCGAACATCCTGTTTTCATCAGTGTGAAGTTTGACATCAGATATGAAAGTCTGATGTTTCAAGTTCAAATCTGATGCTGTGAAAAGTTCAAACACAGAAGACCAGCAGACCAGGACTGTCGAATTTCACACTGACACAAAAAGATTTTTTATACGTTTATTTAAATTTGCAGGAGATGAAAGAGTTGCATCAACCCAAACTTTTCTGTTCCTTTGGAGGTCATTTCACTCCAGTTAAAATATGGAAATCACATTGTAGGACTGTTGCATTTTTTGGGATATGCATGCGAGTTTGGTGACGTGTTTTGTACAGCATTCTTTACGGCTTCCAAACCGTGGCGGTGGATGAGTTTTTCGGGGGCATGAGAAGTGGGAATGAAGAAAAACTAAACTGAGGCCAGAACAGAGTACCAGGGGCTGATCTTCATTGGTCTCTTGACACATGTCCTCTCACTGGAATGAAATGAGAAGCACAAGCACGGAGCCCTGGAGCCATGACTCTGCAGCTTGCTGTTGGCACCCACCTCCCTTTAAAACGTGTGTATGTTCTTGGCCATCTCTGATGCCTGTACTACAGGAATATATGAGGTGCATATGAAATGATAGGAACCCCCCTCCGTACTTCCTCCCCAATTACTCTGTCTCTGAACTGTCATGTCCCAAAAACAAAAGCCCTGTAAAAGTTCTGTAAAAGCTATGTAGAAAACCCATTGTCAGCTAAACAGAACTGAACAGTTTAGCAGCTACTAAACCAAACTATTTGACCACAAAATGCCAAGAATCAAGTATTTCTGGAGAGCCACATGGCATATGCAGGAAACAAGCAGCTCTTTAATTATTAAAGCAACAAAACCACTGATGAGGAGGAAAGGATGACAGACACAAAGACTCTGACACTTCATGTAGAAATGCATGAATACTGCATGTGGTTCATCTCGCACTGTCAACACAAACAGACGAAATAAACACAAACCACACTGCCATCTCTGCAGCCCAGAAAACCCACCATGAGCCCGACATCCCTTCTAGACAAAAACTATTACATCATTCTGTGTTCTGTGCAAAATGTCGGCATTTGATTCCCTCAATGTAAATCAGAAAAGTCACGGAGTAACAAAGCAAAGATCTCAGATTATGTTATATAACCGCAAACAGGAGCGTGATGAAATCATCAGAAAAAATTCGGATCTGGCTGTGATTGTAGCTTTGGTGTGATTCTATACTGTACGTATGTTTCGCAGAACTGATTTTGTGCTGAAAATAAAAACTGTTGGATTTTTGCTTCGCCTGATGTACAGAAAAAAGCTTTGATGGATTTAAAATGCTTTAGGCAGTCAATCTTTGATCAGATCAAAATTTGGGCTCATGAAATTCAGATTGCGTGCCTCAGCCCACATTTCCCGACCATCAAATGATTTTCCTGCGGAGCTTTGCATTCTTATCGCTGGTTTAAGGGGTAAAGTGTTGGATTTCATTAAACCAGAGTGATCAAATCCCGCCCGTGTAAGCGTGCATAAATGGATCTAGGAAATCTTGACATACAGCAACTTTTTTTGCCAGGCCTCTGGTTTGTGAAATTAAGAGGAATGAGTTGGAAGATCATGCTGTCCGGGTTTTTGCTGTTTAATCTCCTGCCAAGGTGAAGGAAGCATGTAGAATTTAAAGGAGAGCATTTGCCTTGATAGCAAAGTAAACTTTGTGAAGCATCACAACCTCATGATTTAAATTCAGTGTAATTTAACATCACAGCTATCTGATACTGAAGTGTAGCTACATCTGCAGCTTAACTGATAGAGAGGCGTTTGCAACACAGAGGTTATGGGTTCGCTTCTCAGGGAGTGCACAACTGATAAAGTGTGTGCTGTGGATGAAAGCATCTGCCAAGTGCATGAATGTGAATATAATGCAAGACCTTATATTCAAAGTGTCTGCAGAGGGATACATTTTGAGAAGGTCCTTCAGTAATCAGGGGTGTAACAGTTAAATTGGACAGAAAGAAAAAAACTTGGACATATGTTTGTTTCCTGGCATTTAAATTCAAGCACCTTTCATGAAGTTAAAAACAGGCAGTCACTGCTGTGAAACTCATGAAAGTGACTTTAAACCTCTGTGTTCTGTTTGAACCTGAAAACCGGAACTAAATATAAAAAACTTTTTTTCTCAGTTAAATTTTTTAAAAAGTGCATAACCAGGGGAAACAGACAGAAAGAAATGTAAATGGATAGAAAAAACGAGCGTTGTAAGTTGGCTAATGTCTTAGTTATCTTGCAGTAACGCTAGTAAAACCTTTTTTAACATTATAAATCATCTATATCTAAAATATTATTTTTAAGTTGTTAGTGGAACGTTTCAAAAATGTTACAGATTAAAAACATTTGAATGACGTTCTCATGACCACAGTACCATTAATACAACATCTAAAAAACTGGATGTTTGAATGTTCCTAGAACATTCAAAATAATAAAAAATAAAAATTTTATTACTAAATGGAAACATTAAGAAAACGTTCTTACAACATCAAATTATAGCTGGGAAAGTACTAGTAACACTGGTGAATTTATTTGTGACAAATTCTCCCACTGTACTGTTGCTCAACTGATTGGGTATATAGAACAATGTGATCCTTTTTTCCAAAACAAACTACATTCAGTAAGTGAGACACAAGGTTTCTTTTGTGTGGGACACACTTCAAATATTATAACAATAGTGAGGGGATTATCTGAGCCCTGAGAGTTCTGAGTTATTGCTTTCAGGAACACACAAACAGAAAGCAAATCATGCAACAAATTAAACCATAATTTATCTTCGCTCTTAACACATTGTCAGATTACAGAAGGCCTTTGAAATCAACTGCAACAAACATTTTACATTGAGTCAAGCACCTGGGCACTGATGTCTTAAAAGTGTCTAAAATCTGTGCGTCCCCCCAGAGCAGATCTTGGTCACGTTAAACTTTGATGTTTATGGAATGAGATTTACTGCCCTGCGAGATTGGTGGGCAGGTGGGCTGCCTGCTCCCTCTTAATATTTAAACTGCACTCTTCAGCCTGCAGTGTGACATAAACCCACAGAGGTCCCAACTGGTCAAGGTCCAAGATGACATACTTTCTTATAAATCAGAGGTTCTCAGCTCTGGCCCTGGAGGTCCTCTTACCTGCAGAGTTTAACTCTGTTCAACTCTGTTTAACTCCAACACACCTTGAACAGGCTGGTGAGTTTGGAGGGTTGGAGTTAATCTCTGCAGGAAAGTGGACCTGCAGGCTCAGAGTTGAGCATCTCTGTTTTAAAAGACCACATGCATTCATGGTAGATACAGAAGGGGTGGCTGATCTGTCACTGTCCGTGGTGCTGAATTTGGGTCAGACACATGCAAATAAGCATCTTGATGTTTGTATTTGGGGACACAGGATGAAGGTTGGGCTGACTGCTGATGTTTCTTTGAAGGCTTCTGCTCACTTTCCTCCACTACCCTCAGAAGCTGCTGAAGGTCAGATACACAAGCACTCATCCTTAGTGCTGTTGATGTTAATAAGAGAGAGAGAATGTGTGTGTGTGTGTGTGTGTGTGTGTGTGTGTGTGTGTGTGTGTGTGAGTGTGTGAGTGTGAGTGTGTGTGTGTGAGAGAGAGAGAGAGAGAGAGAGAGAGAGAGAGAGAGAGAAAACAGATACACAGCATATACAGAAAGCACCACAGATGCTGAACTGCTTTGACAGCTCTGTGGATGGACACTGACCTGAATCCTGCACAGCCCTGTGGCCAAGAAAAAAGCAAGAGTGCACAAAATCTCCTTTAACACCAACAGAACAGAAATCAAACCAAACATTCCTCATCAACTTTCTTAAAGGGACAGTACACCCATTCATAAAAATAAAGTGCTCACCCTCACGTTCTTTCAAATCACAATGCACATTTTGCACAAGAATTTTAACACTTTTTTCCAGACAATGAATATTGACAGTGATTTGGGACTGTCAAGCTGTAAAATGGTATAAAAATGTTACTTCTGCGGTACAATCCAGGTCATCTAAAGCCATACAAAACACAAATATAAATGAGCTTCATGTGAGAGCAAGATTTTCAGTAAGTAATGTCCTAAATTTCAGTCTGTTCCTTCATGCTCTGACTTCTTGTCTTCTGTGGAACACTGAAGAATCCATTTTGAGAAAGTTCTCAGTGGTTTTGTGTCCACACAATGGAAGTCAAGGTTCCTCAGAAGAAAAGACGTAGGTCATGCAGGTTTGGAATGACGTGAGTTTGAGTAAATAATGGAAGAATTTTTATTTTTGGGTGTGCTATCCCTTTAAGACAAAATATGACTGTGAACCTGAATATAAAATCTAACGCCATATCAATCGATGTCATTTAGTGATCGCTCGTCTTTCCTTTACACACTAGCTAATGTCTTGATCTGATTTCAGTGTAAAATCCAAAGCCTACACTTTCACAAGCACAGCACAGAAACACTCTATTGTCTCCTGTGGCTTGCAATGGCATTTTCACCACACACAGACATCCGCACTGTTTTGGCAGCCCAGGACCGACCCACACGACCAGCGGCCCTGCCAGAATTCTGACAGCATTCGAACTTCACTTGGCACTCATGCCCCTTCCTAGAAACATGATTACATAACCACACTGGGGACAGCGAGGGATTGTTGCCAAGGACACTGGTGGCCATGGCGCGCTTTCACCCAACAGCTACAGCGTACATGAAATTCTGAAGCTGAACTTGGAAGACTGATTAAAAAAACATGATGTATTTCTTCAACAGTTTCCTGCATAGATCATGGAAACACTACAAACTGTGAAGCATGGGAAACGGGGAGAGAAAATTTTATTAGATAGTCTTTTTCATACTCATCCGCCCACACATGCGATTCATTATCGGAAAAGACTAAAGGAATGAAAGGGGAGAGTTGGGGAGGTGGGAGAGTCGTAAATGTTTCATGACTGCGCCTCATACGATTGGCTAAATGATTAACAGGTGAATCTGCTCAAGGGATTGTGGGAACATGCGATTCATCTCCCTAAGAGAAATCATCTTTTTTCTGTCACTTTCCAGTTCTTTGCCCCTGTAGTTACCGCAGTTCACAAGACATGCAGCACAAAAAATCTGCTTTGGTTTCCTGTACTTCAATGCCTCTCTGAGCATTAGCAACATTGTTACCGCTTACGTGGCTCATCTGATTGGCTCTTGTAATGACAGAGGGCTGGAAGATAAAGGAATAAACTCTCCTTCCTCCAGAGAGAAGATGCACTCAGGTGAGATGTGAGGAGACAGCTGCAGTCGCTGTGGCCATCAGGAGCAAACTACACACAAAATCTGACAGCATACCTCCTCTATCTAATGAGCCAGTGATGCCCCCCACCCCATGTGCTTGAAAAGCTCTGGAGGGGGAGAAACAGAGTCAGGAGTGTCTATTAGACAGAGGGTGCTAGAAGATGGTGAGCGTACCTCTGAAGAAAACAGGTCTGACTCTTGCTCAATGCGAGAAAGTGCATGCTTTGAAGTCTCTTGTGTAAGCGCACTACACACTTACATCCCCGCAGATGCACAAATTGTCAAGGGGCTCCAAACACCGCCCCCCACTCCAGCACATCAGCACACCCCCAAACACACATACACTGTATGACACACATACACACCCCCAAACACATTTGCCCATACACTGTCACAGATGCTGTTGAAATCCTTGAGCACTGTACATCCAACCGCAGCTGAATTGTGACACCCAGCTAACAACTTCAGGTTGTAAGAATGCTGCCGATTAAGAACGTTCCCATTAAGTAACAAAAACGTTAAAAACTTTATTTTGAAGGTTCTAGGAATGTTCAAGACATCAAGTTTTTTAGACGTTGTATTCACAGTATTGCTTGGTTATAGGAACGTTGTTCATATGTTTTACAATTCTGTAGTGTTTTTAAAACATTCCACTAACAACTTAAGAATAACATTTTTAACATACATGTTAAAAACCATTCTAGTAATGTTACTGCAAGTGCGTTTTCTGATAACTTTGAGAGAACTCTTAAGGAACATTAGAGAATGAATGTTCTGAGAACATTCCCTGTTAGCTGGGACTACACCTTCAACAGCTGTTTAACTCTTATGATAAAAGAACAATCCCCTTTTTTAACGCAAATGGGAAAGAAACCAGTTTATTTAAAAACAGGCAATTTGTTAATGTAGCAGGGGGTCATCTGAGTGTAATTCAATTTAATGTCAATTTAAAGATGGAAAAAACATCAAATGTCTCCATTCTCAATAAAAGACCCTAACAAGTCTCAGGAGGGTGCCAGATATTCACTGATGTACAGGTCCAATTATACCAAACCACGGTGGAAAGTCTTTGAAGCCGTACTGCTGAGAGCGGTAAGCTGCTGTAAATGTTTGATGACATGGTCAGGGTGAAGTGAACGTTTTCTTAACGCTAGTCAAAGCTCCGACCGCAACAAGATTCAGCAGCTTGTACAGAAAATTGAGTTTGTAATAGTCATAAAAATAGCTTTACTGCTGCTGGAGGCATCACTCACTTCCCTGAACTTGACTTCAGCTCAGAAATGTTACCGGACAAAATAAACTTTGACTTCTACAATTATGTGCCCAAAAGCTTGACAGAGTTTCAGTGCACTGGTGGATTTAATGAATTTTCATGTCACTGTAATACTATATCTGCACTTTAAACACAGTGATGGTAGTAAGTTGTACATAAGATTTAAGAACTCAGTTAACATGTAAGTGTAAATGGTTTACATGTCCATTATTACCAATGAGTGTCACACAGTAAACTGAGTATGTAAGAGTACAGCATCATGTTTTTGTAACCCTAAAGACAGAGTAAATGGCAAAGTAAATTATTCCAAGCAAAGAGCATTCAGCAGCTGAAAAGTCATTCGTTCAGTATTCACTCACTTTATCTCCATTCAGCCCTGGAGACGTGCAGAGCTTTACGCATAACCAGTGCAGACCACAAAAAGTAAAAGACTCACCAGAGTTTCTCAGTTTCCGATTCCTGAACACCGAAATGATGACCAACAAGTTCCCCAAAACATCCACCACTGTTGTGAAGATCAGCACGCTGGCCAGCACCGCGATCGCCCAGGCGGGCCGTGCGCTCGAACCCAACGCGACGTGCCCCAGTTCAGTGCTGTTCGTCAACCCGGAGATGAAGTCCGGCATTCTGCGTACAACCTGCGTAAAGAAAGAGAGAATCATCTGAACAAGTCCATCCAAGACATCCCATAACCGAGCTGGAGTGTATGAAAGCGCATGTCCCGTACTTAAGAGAAAGTCACTCCAGGTATCCTCCAGCAGAAGTTGGAAACAGTTGATGGACCGCAAATCTTTGACGCGCTCCTGGCATCACTTCCCTCTCCAGAATTACGAGATGAAGACCATCTCACCATCTTCTCAGTCCCTCAAACTCACTCCTGCCTTATGGTTTAGTTCCTCATCTAGCGCCTCGCCTCGTAAAACGACAAGGGAAGAGGAAAAGCCCGGCGCCGTGTCGCCCCATGTCTAACCTCTCCAAGATGTTTCTTCACGCATCTGCTCTGAATTGTAAATCCAGCTCTCTATCGTAATGAAATCCGGCCGTGTGATTGGCTCAGACCTACAAATGACGGCTGGAAATGAAAACCACCCGTGTGCCCAAAGACTGCGAGCGGTCCAGGGGTAACCAAACGCTGCGGGAGAGGATGTGGATGCGCTTTGCGTTTTATTGCGTCTCTGGAGAGCCTGTGCACCAAATCTTTATACCAAATGCACCTCCATTGGTCGTGCGTAAAATTGTCAGTGGTTGCTCCTTGTTCTGTAAAGGCTATTTTTAAGGTCAGATTGTGAGTCTCTGTGCATGTGCCATGTTTCCAGTGCCATCCCCCAGAAACTACATGCCATCTGTTTTTGGTAACTCAGTGCGCAATGTGCGCTCCTGTTGGGTGCGCAACGACCCTCTCCAAACTGCAGATCCTCTCCCGTTCAGAGTAACGCGGAGCTCTGCGGGTCCAGCTCATTCCCCCCGCCGGACACTGATCACCGCTTAAAGCAGGAGAGATTTTACTGCACCCAGCTAACAGATACGTTCTCTGAACGTTGTCTAACGTTCTCTAAGAGTTCTCCACATCATCTTTATACAGAACTTGATACAAGACTTGATACAAGACGATGCAAAACGTTTTAGACTTTCAAAACACGTTCTTGTTACCCAATGGAAACGTTACTGAAACGTTCTCACAACCTTTCTTTCTCCATTGATTTAAACCATTGCTCTACACACGGAGAGCAGCAGTATGTGGTAAACACTGTCACATTGCTTTACAAATAAAAAGAGTTTTTTCTTCCACTGAGTAGAAACCCACTGAAATGGAAATTGTGTTATATAAGATGTTTTGAAGAAAATTATAATAAAAAGCGCCTAAAACACACTGGCACCCAGAGTCTCCTTTCAAGTAAACTCAGTGACCAAGCTGTTTACAGTCTTACACGCTTTATCCAACAAGCAGGTATTTTAATGTTTGTACAATTTTAAAGACCCCGTTATACTTAAGACTATATTTCAATCTAAAAACACTTTGAACATGACAAGCGAGGACAAAATGAACACAGAAGTTTAGGATGGTGCACTATTTTTAGGTCACTAAATAACTAAAACCAGATTTGTGACAGATTGACCATGTTAATGCCTTCGTACAAAAGCCAGACTTCCGCTGAAGCACAAAATGCTGTTTGGAAGATTGTCAGATAATGCTCTTTTTCATCAATTTGTTATCATGATCATATCATTTGGAATGATTAAATGGTGTTACATTTGAAGCTAGAGGTCTATTAGACTTTAAACCCCACAGTCTGAAAGTTTGAGTCACGCTCATTTTCTAATGTGATCATTTGTTAAACATCTTAGAGTGTGGCTGGCAAGCACAACCATCTGGTATGATGAACGGCTGTTTTTTCCCTTGTTTACAGGAGTTAAATAATATCGGAGGGGACGTATGTAATCACTCCACACCGATCTGATCTCTCTCACCCACTCGACTCTGTCACAAAACATCCTCAGGGTATTTTTCTTCATTCACTACAAAGTACCATAAACACTTCAAAATGTGACGGCGTGCCGAGAGGCAAATTCAGAAGTAATTGTGGAAAATCTGGAAGAAACTGGATGTGACTGAACTGTGTTCCATAATCTATTTCAATCTGGATCGACTTTCAAAAAAATCAGACAGCCTTTGCGTGTATTATGCATGCCATGTTTCATATATAAACGCTCTACGACGTGCCTTTTTAATCTCACAACAAACATCAATCTGAGTCATTTTCATATTGGAACACATGTATGATTGAAGTATTTATCCCATGTAGTTTAACACAGGGGCTAGACAGCAAAACATAAATGTTTACAAGCATATCTCCTAAAGAGACTGAAGAACTTCATTGGGTAATGGGGGATGTTTATAAGATGTTCACACTGTTTGCTCCGTCCTCTCGCTCATGGATCTCCATCACTGCAGAAGATCATGTTAATGAGAGAAGACTGCTGTCGTGGACTAACACAGAACATGCTCTGTAATTCCATTTGCTAAAATTAGAAAACGACTCTGTTACAAAGCCTAACAAGCTGTCTGCATAGACAGAATTTAAAGGCAACATTTCTCTCCTAAACTTAAAGTCAAGTCTATTCCAAAACATACAGTCTTTTGGCTAGATACAAAAGGCAGAACCAAATGTGTCCTTGCGGCATAAGCAATCCCACAATGCATTGCAAGGAAAAATACACCCATGATGTAATCAAACAGATTTGTAGCCATATTTATGTGTGCTTCTAATCTAATACCTATTAAAGTGTCTGATGTTGTTAACTAGCAACATAACATCACATGCCAAATTCTGTTCAAACCAGTTATGAGTCTCCTGTATGCGTCTCATCAGGAGCTCGATCTGTAGGACAGCCGAGTTGATGTCTCTGTAGAGCGTTCCAAACCGGTCACTTAAGAAGTCTAATTTCATTTAGGGTGTAGGCAGTAGACAGCACAAAAATTCAGTGTGCTTTGGAACGGAGCCAGAAAACTACAACAGAATTCAGATTTTGACCCTCATGTTACAGGAGCACGGATTCGAGAAGGGGGGGATCTGAATAACTGCTGTGTTGTTATTTTTTCTTACGTGATTTTGGAACCCAAACACCGCCATCAAAAGCAAGTATGCACTGTAGATGTTTTCTTAATGAGCTACATTTTGCACTGAATAGCTAATGTTTATGTAACCTTGAAAGTGAATATGCATCTTATAATGTGTGAATATGTTTAATTGCCTTTAAAATGAAATTGGTTTGTGTTTAACATACTGCTGGCGGTGCCTGCACCAGTTCGAATGATGGTAACAACATCACTGGTATATAATGCAAATATAATTACATTTAGCTACACACCTTGTACGTGTGGTAATTAAAGATGGGAAATCCACGGAGACTCTTTATAGAATTGTATTACTGATTCAGAGTGGATTCATTTAAATGGTTATTTATGAGCTAAAACATGCCTCAGAGCTAAAAGTCTACCAGAAGAGTTCAGTTTCAACAGACAGCAATTATTCTGCGCAGAACAATAACATCTAGGATCGCTTTAGGCATGTGTTAATCTAGACAACTATTTATATCAACCGGGTACACTCACTCCTGTCAGGTTGTCTAGTTCTTTGTCTGTGTGTCAGAGTAATTATCTGTGATCTGATGACACTATGAACAAAAGGAAATCATGTAACAGTGTTTATACATTAGAAAAGGACAGAATCATGAAAAGCGGACATTATATTAAAATGTAACCAATGTGGTTGGAAAGTAAGATAAGTGTAAGGGTTGTGTGATGTCAGATGACACAGAAAGTTGTTTAGGGGAGTAAGCTATTATTTTTATTAACGATAAAATATTGTGAAGGTTATTTTGTGCAACAAAAAAAGGAATAATTGTGCAAAATAAATCCAGGACTGTGTTTACTAAATAGGTCGACAAGTAAATTTTTGATTAAGTTTCCTAGTCTTGCATCAGTCCAGTCATTCACAGTCAACAGAATTTCTAGTCTACAGAAGGTCTGGACACCATAGCAGCTTACATAAAGAACACGACCGCAAATCCTGTAGAATTCAACCAATCAGATGATGACTTTGAAAGTCCTGAAGTGTTTCTGATTCCATGTGCTTTATGCATCAGACATTCAGCAAACCGTCTGGGGACGTGACAGCTGAAGCTCAGACTTGCAGTTTCCCAATGTTTGTTTTCAAAAATGTACTGGAAATGTTTGCAAATTACCTCATTTGTCATCCTCCTCATAAAATTGACAGATTTCCCTCTTGAATTGTCTAAGACGTCCAGTCTACGCCAGCCTCATCTAAAGCAAAAAGAGAGAGAATCTGGAAAATAAAGTGCGTGTTTAATATCTGCTCTACCACAGCAGGAGTGTGTGTGTGTGTGGAAGCAGAGGCAGATGTTTGTGTGGAGATGTGGTCTGGTTATTATTCAGATGACTGTGTGGGTATAATCACCCCTAACTCTCTCATGTCTCTAAGCACAAACAGGGAAACCATATTCCTTCACCCCCTTATATAACCAACTGTCTCTCTGTCTTTGTCTGGCTTCTCTCATTTGTTTTAAAAGTCAAAGGAACTGGTGTGAAATCTTTTCAGTGGCCGGGTCTCCTTTAACATGTAAACACCAGTTAAACCAGTATTCATTCACAGGGATTACCACTAGTTTAATTTGCGTTTAACTGATCCCCGTCGCATTTAGGGCTGCACGTTTGATTCAGTGGAAGCCGACTGCAAGATGGCAGTTTGACCTCTCTGATCCAGTTCTGGTTTATCTTCCGCGTTTAATTATCCATCAGTCTTGTGTGGTGGAATGTGACTGGCATAACAGGGAGAAGAGATGAAAAATCTTCACTGAGGTAGTAACACATGACAATGGAAAAACTGTAATATTGCAAACATTTCAAAGTGAGAAACTTTACAATGTTTGAATTGAAGGAAAAGTTTGTTCAAGAAGGAAAAAGCTGTCATCTTTTACTCACCCAAATGCCATTCCAATTCAGTATGACTTTCATATATATGCAAAACAGAAAGCAAGATATTCTTAATGTCTAATTCTGAGCAGCAAGCTAGCCTTGAAAGCATAAGATCCCACCCTTCCTTGAGAGTGCTCTCCAAGGCCACGCCTCCTCCATAATATGAACACATACATAGTTAGACAGGCAAGTAGGATGTCCTATCATTGCATTTGGACAGACTACAATGATTGGATGAACCTTTTATGCTCCTGCACCCTCCACAGAAGATGTATTTGTATATAAATATATTTAGATCACTTTACTTAGTGATTTTTAAATCAGGGTGTGAAGAGACTTTCAACCAGCATAACAAAAAAGTTTGTGGAAAAGAACCCTGCCCTTTAAGAGGTTTATTATTCAGCATATTTGAATGTAGTGGAACAGTAACATCTAGTACTTTATATCTTGTATTCAGAAGATATTACCGTCTCTGTTGGTTGAGTCACAAAACATTTTACCCACAAGGCAAGATAATAGTATAAACATTTTCACTAAACTTTCAAATGGCGGTATCATAAAAATCTATACTGCACACTTTAAAGTGAATCACACAGGACAAAGTGTGCACGCTCATGAATACATTCAGAGAATAAAAGCATACAAACATGACATCTACAAGAGCCTGTCTTTCATCATAAGATTTACCATTTCAACCAGCGATACGCCACAGAGAAATGAAAACATCATTATGTTTCGATCATATAAGTCGCATTTCTGGAACTGCTCCTGTAAAAAGCTTTGGATGGTGAAATCGGATTGTGTTGTCTTCTGTTTTGTTACTTATGCAGTGTTTCCAAAACGGTGTGTTCAAAAGTGTACAATGTCTTAAATTGAGTGTGTTTAACTGTAATGGTATTTGTGCACAGAAGAGATGGAACAATGCTGAAACTACTGTGTTTAAAGAGGAACATCATGTATAATACAGAAAAACTCCACAGGAGTCACTCTGTGTAGGCCAACACCCTGTGTAGGGTGTATTTTTTACTGTTTTATTATACGCTATATAATGTATTTCTATATATTTTATAATGTATTATTATAGACTTTGTTTTCATTTTGATTTACACAATAAGAATCAACCAAACGCAGACGCAATTAAACGGTTTGGTGGGTTCTAATTAAAGCGACAGTGTTTCTTCTGAACATGAAAACTCATTTAAAACTCCAGATGGGCAAATGTGTGATTAACATGATTGTGTCGTGAATGCATTACTGACGACACATAAACAAAGCACATGAATACATTAACAGGTTTTCATTTACCAGTGAACATGAAGGCTTTCTGCCTGTGAGCATGTACGTAATGTGAGTTTCCAATAAAGCTTGAAGATTCATCAGAAAGCAAATTCTATAAAACTGAAAGAAAGCTGAAAGACAGCTTCTGTATATTTATTGTAACAACAACAAAGACATTAAAAATGATATTTTGAAAGTTCTGCGACAGTTCAAAACGTCCAGTTTTGAGAACGTTCTGAGAACGTAATCTGTTAGCTGGGTCTCCATCAGAGAGCAAGGTGGAATTGATTTGTTTTTAATCGCGAAACATTGGCTGACCAAAGTCGTGTATGCTAGTGAAAATACTTCCATCCAGACAATAAACTTTCAGAAAACAGCAGAATAGCAACCATCACCCTTCTTCTTAACAAACCTGAACACAAAGCTGAGTGTGTTAAAAAACTAAACTCAGGAAACAAACACACCCAGCGTGTCTCACAACCTAAGAGCATCATCACAGATTATTCCAATATTCTGTATGAAGGAGAATAAAAGCCTGAACTTGTTGATTCCTGACAGATCAGCACACATTTTGAGGGTCAGAGAGCAGGTGGAGGGGGCAATGGAGGAGTCCGACTCCAGGTGATGGCTCCATACATGGGACTCACTGACATCTGGCATTAATAGGCTGGAACATAAACACAGAAGCTTAACATTAGCAACTTTCTTCATAATACATTATTTATCATATATTTTGTATTGTCATGCAGTGGACTTTATATAACTACATATTGAGTAGATAATAATTAAAGGTTTAGTATCACCCCAGACCAAAACCGTATTAATAATGCTGTTTTATATTAAACTTCTTTAAAACTGTACAAACATTTCACAAGAAAAATGGATTAAGTAACTCTCTGCTGGAAAACTAATTTAGATTAATTTAGATTAAGTGAATAATCTCAAGTGAGCTTTGAATTAAAATGCAAATGTCCCGGGACTTTGATATTTAAACACAAGAGATATGAATTTTGGACACGACTTATCATTGAATCTTTAGTACAGTTTGGTACAGAAAGTTTAGGACAGGTAATGAAGGCAAGAAGGTCTTTAAAATTCACAAAATAGTCCATTATGAACTCCAGGCAAATCTCACCATCCCGTGTGGAGGTGAGGTAGTGCCGTGAAACGCAGGGGAAGCATTTTAACAATCTAAAAACAAACCAAAATCAATAAAAATAAAACCATCCAACAACAGATCTGTGTTATATGAAACGTGGAATGTTATTCCATTCTAGGACTGAATGTTTTTAATATGAAACTTACAAATGCATGCCAAGTGTAACATAAGGACACATATTAAAAAAAGGAACATAAAATAGACTCACATGTGCAAGTGTGTGAAGAGAACAAAAAGATGTTCGTATCACTGCTTCTGTCTTCCTGCCTTGATTCAGGATTTACCAAACAAAACAATCAAGCAATATTTTCACTCGTCATATCAACACAATCTGATACCAGGTATTTACAAGGTTCAAATCAAGGTAAGCAACACGAAAATCCAAAAACTCATACCTTCACTTTTAATGGTGTCCATTAAAAGTGTTAACCAGTCTTATCACCATCACTATGGCGACTAATTCGAAAGAGAAGTATAAAAAAATGATAAAACACATTAAACATAATGACATAACCATCAAACACTGAAGGTAAGCCTTATATAAGCATTTAAATAATCACTTTGTCTTGTCTGTAATCATGTCATGTCACAATATCAGCTGAACACACACAAGCAGACTTGTAATGGGTAAGACTGACGTGTGTTGAGTCATGATAGCAGTTGTGTTTGGAGAGCAAAGACAGATGGATCGTAATTACTGCTCTGACCTATTCAGCTGCCACTTCATCAAAGCAGAGGAGAGTTCTTACTAATCTTCAAGATTTCCTTTGGAAAGATCAAGCAGTGCAAGATCTTCATTAGGTGACTGGAATAATCAGCCGCGTCTGCCTGAGACTGAGAGTGTGTATGTGTGTGTTAACATGTTGCCGTTTACAGGTGTGTTTCCCAATGAAAACATCTTCTCAAAGATTATCCAGAAAAAAATTGTGTCTTGTTGTTCAAATCCAAAGTTTATGTAAATATTAAATGATAAACGTTTCCTATTATACAGAAATTAAAATAAAACATTCTCCTTTTCCAGGCTAATATGCATACCAAGTCAAATAGGTTGATGTCCCTGAAAGGAAAAATGTGGCACTATCAAAACGTTGCTCTGTTTGAGCGTCCTGACCAGCCCAACCAATCTGTGAGTCTGGGGCAGGACTAACCCCTTTAACTGACCAATGGAAAATCAAATCAAATTTGCCACGCAAATACAAAATTCAGTTTTAAGAGTTTAAGAGAGCATCAAGAGTTTACTGATACAAGAGTCAAAGAGTTCAAAGAGAAAAGTCTTACATAAGCAGAAGCTATGTTTCTGCTGAGAGAGAAGAAGATAAAGGAGACAGAAAACATTATTGCTATGGGCTAATGCAGTGTGTAGGCTACTATGTTATCTAAGCGCTCTGATCAGAAGCTGCAGTCCTACCCTAATGAGGGATTTTTGCAGGACTGTGTGAATTTCACATGTGAACTGTATATTCCACTTTTAAACTGTAGTATGCTGTTTTTCTTACTTTCTCTGAGCAGTGGGGTTTTTGCAGGTTGTTTAGGGGACATGTTGAGGACTTTGGGAATCAGACTGGAAGAACCGGAGGGAGTGTCACTCACCTGTGCTGCTGTCAGAGAAACAAGCGACCTCGTCTGCTGCATACTCTGCTTCTGCAGAAGACAACAGCGGATAAACAAACACATATACACACCAGCACACGCAAACACCCAGCTAACAGGTATGGTTCTCAGAATGTAGGCTAACGTTCCCTAAAAGTTTTCTCAAAGTTATCATTTCTGCATTCACACAAAAGCATTGTTGCAGTAATGTTGGCAGAACTTTTTTAATATTATATATCATATATTAAAAACATTTTTCTTAAATAGTTAGTGGAACATTTTAACAACATTACAAAATTTAAAAATATTTAACTAACATTGCAACATTTATGCAATATTGTTAATACAATGTCTAAAAACTGGACACAGAACATTCCAAAAACGTTCAAGATAACATTAACTTCGTTATTTAACGGAAACATCAGAGAAACATTCTTGCAACCTAAAACTGTTAGCTGTGGCAACCAAACGCAGATGTGAACAAACAAGCAAATACAACATACAAAAAAGTAACTTTATTTAGGTCTAAAAATGTTGTTGTTTTTAGACAAAATGCTCTCTCATTTGTAAGTCGCTTTGCATAAAAATGTTGCTTTGGATTACTGTAAAATATTAAAATCACATAAAACTGGAATATTAAAGAAAGCATACAAACATATTAAAAAAAGAAACATTTCTACGAAAAGATTTTTCAATCTACAAAAGTTAAAGAGCCATAATATTTGTCTTATATTTCCCTGGATGATAAACAGCCCTACGTTTACATTGGAAAGTTGGAATAAAAACAGAGCAAATGACTTTCTGATTGAAGAAACCTATAACCACGTCAAAGTCATCTCCTCCAGAATTCCGGTGGAAGTAACACGCTTCCGTGTCGGATGTGTAATCTCCCTTCACATATACACACAGTCTACCTGTACACAGCAGCCTGTTAAATACTTAATGAGGGGAAAAGGCTCCAGCTGGCCTGTTTCTAGGGCTGTTATAATACACCACAGCAGATGGTTCTGATTACTTGAATCTAGTTTTGTTTTGAAACAATTTATGAGTCTCTAGTCAATTTCCAAACAGGAGCCAATTTCCCTGCCGTGAAAAATCACGGCAGGGAAATAGGATATTCAGAAATGTATTGTGAGGGGAGATTCTGGTTTCTCATGGTGGATTCAATTAATGTTCTTTCCAATCTATGTATTTTGCATACAATTTCCAATCATGTGAATGTATTTGTTTAATGTTTGAACGTTGCTGCGGTTTAATTTAATTTGTTATCTCTTGTTCTACAATAATGAAACAAATGTGTTAATATGTTTAAATGTGACACGAGGTGGGTAATAGAGAATGTGTGTGTTTTTGGGGGGGGTGGTGTTGGGGATTTTCCTTAACCGTATACTGAGGACAAATCTGTACACAAATGTCACAAAACCTGACAAATCTGAGCAAAACCTCCGTTTGGGGTAACATTTTTTGTAAAAACACTAGAAAATGTAATCAATAACGTTTTTTAAAATTGTAAAATGTAAAAGGTTTCTGTTAGGGTTATAGTGTGGGTTAGGGTTAGGTTATAGCGTTTATAACTAGCTGTGTCTTATGTGTGTGTGTTACCCTCTATGTTGTGCATGTCCTCTTCATCTGCTTGATGTCTCCGCACCCCAGTGCTTGGGCATGATGCTCTGTGTTGTTGTTCTAGTCCTGTTTCAGACAGAGTGTGTGTTGAGTCAGTCTGGAAGGTGCTGGTCTGAGGAGGGCAGGAGAGGGTGACAACACCCTCCATCTCCACCTTTTCTGTGGATGTAAAGAAACATGTAGCTTTGGGCCATCAGCACTGACCTGTACGTCTGCTGTCTTCTGCAGTATGCGGTTAGTCTCTGTAGAGTAACCTGTAAAGTAAATGTAACCTTAAATGTTTGTTTTGTTAACAATAAACAAAAGTATGCATCAATTATTTATGCATCCACATACACAGTATGCATCATACAAACACTTACACTACATACTACAGGAATAGTATGGTACTGCGTTATTCCGAACGCAGCTTTTGTCTATTCTCATTCTGCTTGGCTCTCAGAAAACGAGAGCCAAGATGTTTCGCAAGCAGTGCATGTCGTATTTAAAGATTCATGACTTCTCACATTTTGGAAGCACAAATTCCCCTCTGTGCTGCAAACAGCAAATATATAATATTTCCTTACAATGATCCCCTGTTCAGAGAATTCATCAGAACTTTTCATGCTGTACAATCCTGGATTGCAGAACAGTTCACCGATTCCCTCAAGGGAAAAAGCACATAATGAGAGGTTTGTTTTTGTTGTGTAACTTAATGACACAGCTGGAACTGCAGTGAAATGCTGGTTATATAAAACAGTTGGTTTTCATCACCTCCTTCCCTTCAATAAACACACAGAGAGAGAGAGAAGGCCACAAGTCTTACTGTCTTACTAGTCATTTCTTTTCAGGTGTCTCTTATTTTCTTATAACTGCTCGTAAGAGTAACAACACCGCCCTCTAGTGGAATATTTGTATAATATCTCACAATGCAAGAAATAGAAACTTAGAAAACCTCTATATAAATCCCTATAATGAATTGCTGTATAAACTGCTTTTTATTTAATGCAACACAATAATTCATGAGAAAAATCTCATTAACACAAGCAAACAACACACCCATGTCCCATATAAGTAATGATGATTTTCAGACTAGTGCAATTACAGAGTCACATTTATAATAAAACTGATTCCTGCTTACTGCTTCTTTGCGGCATAAATGTCAAAAGAATAAACGAGGATTCATCATTTTTCCATCTATGAAAAAGAAATTGTATTCAAATGCATATTGTTTGTATAAACGTTTATTAAGTTAGTAATATTTTACACATGGGCAGAAATGGACTGTTGGCTGATATTACAGGTGGGTAATTCTGTATTGAGTCATTACTGAACATGTTTTAATTATTAATTACTTGTCAGATTAAATGTCAAAAGTATTTGATATAGGTACTGAAATATTTGATATACTAAGTACTGCTTGTGTCAAAGAAGTGATTCAAACCGAATGATCACAGTGACAGGCAATGTAACCACAGAAATTCAATGATGCTCATAATAATTAATATAATTATATAATTAGAATAATTATAATTTGAATAATTTGCATTTCAAATCAAATTTTTCATACTTTACTCTCAAAAGTGCTCTGATTGGCCAGTCTTTCCCCTCAAGCCCCGCCTTCCAACACGCCCGGTCTACTCTGATTGGTCAGCGGTTCCACTCATTAACCTTACAGCTTGCAATTATAAGTAAACTTCCACACTTTATGTCAGAAATGGCAATTTTATTACACAGTTTTGTAAGGTTTTAAACAGCTGAACAGAAAGCCATTACAATTAGTAAATAAAAACAACTAGTTTAAATAGTAAGTCAATAGTCAGGTACCCGGACCGCGGACTTAACATTACAGTTTGTAAACACATCCATCTCCACACTCAACAAAGCAAAAACATTTTAATTCAACAATTTATGAACAATTTTAAGTTTCAATAAATAAATTATAACGCATACTTACAGGCTGTGACCCATCATCCGGGTATAAGCGTTGTGTAAAAACTAGCACTAAAATCCAGACCACGTAAATAAAGGCTGGAAATTGAGTTAAAATATTTTAACATCATATTTTTATATTCTTATTATTATTTATATTCGTCTTCACGACTCTGCTTGGGGGGCGGGACAAAGCAGACAGTGGGCGGGCATTATGCAAATATGTAGACGTGACGTACTACGTGACGGAAATAAAGGCAGGGCTACATATGCAGCCATTCATTCTTTCATTCATACGCCACTGAATAATGAGGGCTTAATAATGATGTATTATTAATGATGTCAATTCAATGAAAAGCATCATGGGACTGAAAATAAATCTTCCTGAACTCCCCTCTGAAATCTGTGACTGGATTTCCTTTAATAATACATTTATTATTTATTATTACATTGTCCTCATGGACCAAAAGCTTACACGTCCCTTAACGGTCATGATAAATGCTTCATCGTAATAGGTGTGATGGTTTTCATTTTTGATAACTCGGATTTAGCGTCGTTTAATGACCCCAGATTTGACAAACCTGATGTTTCAGACGTGTGTGAAAGCATCACTGTTTGTGACACCAAAATGGTGTCCTGAAATATGCGAATATGTTGAGTCACAAAGCAACACACAGTCATTTCTGCTTTACGTTTTATGACATCATAAACATTATAATAGTGACAGTGACTAAGTTGAAATTCCATGAGTTACAAACTGAGATTACAAAAAACACGAACTCTTCCACAGTAAACAGTGCAACCTAAGCAAGTATAAAAAATAGAGACGGAAAAAGAAACATTTGCCACACAGCTTTAGAACTTTGATGTATTATGCGTTTCCATTCAAAGAACGTTTGGATCTAACTTTTTAACAACGTCATAAAGGTGACAGTGAAACAACTGAACATTATACTCTGGTTCACCGTAGTATTCTGCTTTGAAAACAGTCAAGATTTATTGCACAGCAGACTGCAAGACCTGAACACATCTCTGTACAATTTAAGAACAAATTAAAAAGGAACAAACTTAGTCCCGCCCCCTGCCTTGTCCCACCCCCACATCTCACAACTTCTACTAAGATCTTGTTAGCATGTGGCCCCTGATCACACTGTCTACACACTAAACCAGCTGGTCGACACTCAGAAGCTGAGAAGTCACGGGTCTTTCTGCCGGGGGTGAAATGCAGAGGCTGGGATGTTGGGCTCCACAGGCTCAGGGAATGCTGGGTGATGGCGAGTAAGAGCAGGATGGCGGGAACTTGGATTGGGAGAGACTGGGTTTTGTGGGCAAAGGGAAGCAGGCAGAAAAGAAATGGAAACCTGCCCGCGCGAGATCAGTCCACCGGCCGCTTCTCGCCGTGCTTCTTTGTAAACTCTTCTGCGTTCTTGAAGAACTTTTTACGGTCTTTTGAATATTCTTCTGCTAGATCGGCCCTCAGCGGGTGTTCTGGTTGGGGGTCGTTAACGAGGGCAATGAGAGACTGGATTACTGTTTAGAAGAGAAAAAATACTGATCACAATTCAACAAATAATACCTGATTAAAGATCATAGACTTAAAACTTGGTTTAACTGCCTGGGCTAAACTCAAAGCTCTTCCTAAGAGAAACACTTACCTTGGTCAGTTTTAGTTGCAGGCTTCCAGTTCTCGGCACTTATGACTGGCAGGCACACCTGACCCTTCTCATCGATGTTTGGGTGATAGATCTTTGTTTTAAATGTGATCTTTGGGGGTTTAAAGGGGTACTCTGCAGGGAATGTGATCTCAATCCGGAAAGCACCTTTATCATAGGGAGGGTTGTCCTAAACAAAAACAGCCTGTGAGATCTTAACAGAAACAAATATTACACACTAACATGTTAATGTGCGTTCAATAAACATTTTCTGGAATTCCTCAGAACTTACAGGCACGATGAGTCCCTGCCAGATCAAAATGTTCGACTCGTCCACCTGAACGTTACGGAAGTTTTTCATTCCAGACTTGCGAATCTCATCAAGTTCCTGTGAAACACAGAACACGATTCTCCTGAAGTGGTTTTATTGTGAAACCTGACATCATCGAAACAGACATACTTTCATTTTTACTATGATCGCATGAACAGTTTTAAAACACCAATATAAAATAACACAAATCATATTCACTTCTATGTACATCATTAAAAACAAAAGTAATTCTCAAAAGAATTGTTACTGTTTTTGTCAGTCACTTTCAAAGATTTGAATGAAATAGAAAATTGTCTTCTGACCATTTTACGGTTTATTATTGTACTGATCATGGTGCCTTTATTATTATTATTATTATTATAGTACCATGTTGTCTTAATATAACATATTTATTCGTATTCAAACTCTTTCACAGACATCTGACTGACTTCCTGTTTCAGAATTTCATCACCCTTCTAACAAAATCACAACTGAAACTTTACGACCAACCAGTCAACAGTCCGCTATATTTGATCATTCACTCATTTCTGAGATGATCGTTGTTTACATGATGTTGTTGGTAAATTAATACATAAAGTAGTTTCAGTTTAGTCTTCCTCACAGTCTGTATAACATCACTCATAACGTGTTCAACTTTATATTGAACATTACATCATAACTGTGCCTAATCCAGGAGACTGTTTATTTTATTGTTCTGCTTTATCGGAATTATTCATTTTAATGAACTTTAATTTCTTGTGAATATATGAACTACAGCTTAGCTAGTGATCTTCCGTCACCCTCTTCCTCATTCAGTTTCTTACCAGAGAGCTTTAAAGTTTCACGTCTCCAGCCATCGGTTATTTAAGCCTGTAACACGTCTGTTTTTAAGCGTGAAACAAGGAAATATTTTATATTTCACTAAATGTAGATTTTCGCGATATTTACCTTATGCAGTCGCCTGCTCGCCGCCATCTTGGATTTGCTTTTACCCACAATGCACGGCGCGTCGCATTCGCTCCCATTCAGACCTAATAAATGAATAAAGGAAAAGACCATTTAGGAGCATTTAGCAAATATATTTCAAATATAAAGTCGGATTTATGTATTGTACATTATTCTAAACGTCCTGCAAAATGCTCTAAATTAAAGCACATTATAAAATCAGTGACAGCCTTTAAATCAATAGTAATGAGTGGGGCACAGAAAGAACATTTATGAAGACTATAAACGAGTTAATCACAGTATTACCATTGCTTGTTTGTGTTTTATTTTGTTGTTGTCTTTTTAGCAATGATTGTTATTATTAAGTTTTCAGTTGCTGCTAAATTATATTTGTACGTAATTTCAATAAATGAAGCCTATCTTTATTGAGCTGTCTGTTAAATAACATAATTAAATATTATACATATTGGTTGTTTAACATTGTTATGCTGCATATATATTACATTGTTAGCGGCATGCAAAACAGACATGACCAAACACGACAACAATATCTACATTTTATCTAGTTAGAAGTATTGTAGAGTAAAATAAATATTAATATATATAATTAATGTAAAATATAATATGAATAATCATATAAATATTAATAATATATATATATATATATATATATATATATATATATATATATATATATATATATATATATATATATATATATATATATTGTATTACTATTTGATGAATATTAGTTACATAAAACTTAGTTACATTAAACTTTACAACTCTAAAAATATGGATATTGAATCGTCCACCAGGGGGCACTGTAACTGTGTGGCACATTCAGTCACGGGTTCCAGTTTTTAGCTTGTTTTTCTTCTAACATTGAATACTGGAGAACTGTGTTAACACAAGCTTCTTCACGAACCTGATGTTCTTGTTGTGCATAAATCACTGGGGACCTGAAAACAATCATAAATACTCAGCATGCATAAGAGTTAAAGGTATATTATAATAAAGTTTAAAAAGTTTCAGTATATGTCATGATTAAACTCGTAAACATGAATCTCCAGCAGATCCAGAAGCTATTTACTTTATAAATAATGTCAATGAAAGTTGAACGTTAGCTAAGAATGCATACATTTAATATCATTAAGATAAAAAGTTTGTTAATATAAAATAAAGCTTTTTACATTTCGTATCACTGTTTATTTTGCTGTTCACTTTGTCGTGCAGTGGGATCAACAGTATTTAAAAAATTGGAAAAATGTTTTAAAACAGTTTTATTTAATTATACCTTGTCCCACAGCAGGGCGTTTCTGAAACTTCCCACAAACTTCTGAATAACTTATCAAACTTATATTAGTTTCAATAACATGAAAAAGCTTCATTCTGTTCATATGAACAGCACAACACAGGTTTTTTTTTGTTTATTAGAAACACTTAAGATGAAAAACATTGTCAATTCTTTGTCAAGTTTATAAAACAAATGATATTGAGGACGTGTAGCTCTCTGAACATTACTAGACTGTCTAGTTTTTCAGGTCAGATGCCTGCTGATATTTAACACCCAATATAATGAAATAAACTGCGTGGTTGGATGATGTAGCTGCTCACTATTTCTTTGGATGATGTAGCTGCTCACTAAGTCCATCTCACTGTGAAGCATCCTTTGCAGTTTAAACACAGGCTATGTGAACTATAGCCTGTGTTGAAATGAATCTGGAGGCACAGCTATTCCTATAATTAAACTTACGACTCAGAAATCACAAACAACAACAGCAGCAACTCATATGTGCCCCAAAACATGAAGATGCATCTGAAATAAAGTCACACAAGCAGGCAGTATTTGGGCTTGCAAATCTGAGCTGCTGGTCACGTCATCAGCCCCATCAGCCCCGGGCTGGGGCTGTTTAGGTAAAGCGCGTCCGGGGTGGGCAGAGGCGGGTCACCTCGCCCGGTCTCCCCCTCTTTTCTGCCTCTTATTCAAATGCGGGTCAGGGGTGAGGGTTTCTCACGTCACCGCGGCTTGCGAGCAAGATGGCGCACGGAAAGCAGTGAGATGTGAGGGGAGGATGGCTGTGTGAAGAGACCCCGTCGATGCGCGAAGGTGAGCGTCGCTTTTCGTCGCACACGCACGCCGCGCGTCGCCAAAACGCGCGTCGCGGGCGTTTCGCGAGCCTTCACAAAGCGACGCGCACTCCTCGAGCGCGTCGCTCTCGTCGCGTGCCCACCGGGGCTTTGAACGCACGCGCGCGCGCGCGAGCGACGCGCGGGGGCAGAGCGGCGCGTTTCATCCGCGTATTAAAGCCGACAGCAAACACGTGAAACGGACGTTTGGTGCGCGTTTGTGCGGTGATCGAAGCGATTGCTCGACGCCTCGATGACAAACGCCTGGAGAAACCGCGCGGGTCGGGCTTGATGCGGCTGTCGGTGCGTATTTCACCCTCGCGCGTTTATAACGCTCGGATTTAACATCTGCGCGGAGTTTTGCGTCCGTAATGCATGCAGTGGGATGTGAAGGTGCACGTTTGCATGCATGCATGCTTGATTAAAGGCATGCATGCATGCATGTTTGATTAAATGCATGCATGCATACATGTTTGATTAAATGCATGCATGCATACATGTTTGATTAAATGCATGCATGCATACATGTTTGATTAAATGCATGCATGCATGTTTGATTAAATGCCATCTCACTGTGAAGCATCCTTTGCAGTTTACAACACAGGCTATGTGAACTATAGCCTGTGTTGAAATGAATCTGGAGGCACAGCTATTCCTATAATTAAACTTGTTTGATTGATGTTTGATTAAATGCATGCATGTAAAGCGGTTTTTATTAGTGGAAGATGAAACTTGATTATTTTTGATGGTGAGTTTTGGGTCTTGTCTGTCGTGTGGCACGTTTATGACACCCGGTTATGATGTTACGTTATGAAGAAACGCTGCGTGAATGATTGTGGAGTTTGTTATTGTTGCTGCTCTTTAAGCATTACACACCCATACCGCTCAAGTTCTTCTGATGCAAGTTCGTTGTTATTTCGTTATTATATTTTGTTATTATTTGTTATTAGGATATATACCAAACATTTGACGTTGTTTTGTATTATTATGACACCCTGTGTAGTACTGGGTTACAGTTATAGCTGTTCCAATGGGCCGGGCGCTCATGAATATTCATAGAGTCCGTCCGCGGTGGGCGTGGTTTTAATTAATGAATTACGAGCGAATGGAAATTGTTGTTTGCTCTTCAAATCCCAGTTTGTTTGATGGATGTTTCCAGTACGGTAATAAAGCGACAGGATCCCTAATTAGATGGACAAGTACGTGTTTGTACACAATAGGCTTAAATAAGGTTTTTAAAAAGTCACGGATCGAACCTGTGAATATTCGTATAAGCCCCGCCCAGGGATAAGCCCCGCCCAGGGCATGCATCATCCATACATCAGTTTTGATGTATGAATGATGCATGGATGCCATGTTACAGTGAATGATTTGACTTCTGTATTGTGAGCAAAAGTGCTCGAATGAACCTTTTAAATCTCGTCCATTTTAATGACCTGGGGGAGGGTTTGAGGATTTGCTCCATCTGTACAGTGAAGTCCTGTTTTGTGGACGGCTTTCTTGAGGGATGCGTACAGTAGAAGAACTTGTATCAGTGATATGACAGTAAACAACCATATTCGCTAAACCAGAGGTTTACCAGTGTTGTTTTCCCCTTTCCTATCACAATATGGATTATTAAATGATGGATTCATTAAATACGCAGAACGGGGGTTCAATTGTTAGCTTTCTGACACAACTAAATAATCATTGGACAGCAAGGACATGAATATTGCACTGTGTATGGCGTAATATTTATGCGAAGATGTTTTACTCTCTAATTGCTCGTGAATGTACATTGGTCTTGTTTTGGAATATATGAAACTGTAAATCTTAACGCTTTGGGATTGTGCCTTGAGACTGAATTGCTGTTATGACAGATCGAGTATTATATCAATACAGTAAGTGTTTTGTCAATGACAGGATGTAATTTATCTTTGTACACGGTGTTGAGGGGCCACTGATCGATTAAGCAGAAAAGCGTGAATAAAAGTGATGGAATCGAATGGTCGATGTATATGTTGTTGTGTTGAATGTTTAGTCGGTAAACAAACCCGCAGGTTTTCTTTGTGAACGAGGGGCTGTTGGTTACGTGCATGACTGTGACTGGATTTCAGAGGTTGTGTCCAGACACTTCTTGTAATTGGTTTGCTTTTGGCCCCCCCTTAACGGTGTTACAGAAAGAGAATAAAGGATGTTTATAAGTGCCATTCATGTAGAAAGGTCCAATCAATACTCTTATGAAAGGAGGACCTCGGTTTCTGGTTTGAATAATGCAGATGATCAACTATTGAGTGAAGAGGGTGGGACATCACAATTGAAGACGGTGTGTTTACAGCTATTATCACAGAGAGAGATTCTGAGGTCTGCGGTGGGCTCAGATTTTGATCTTAGCCTAATCTGACACCCAACTGAGTTTTGTGTCTGTTTCTATAAACAAACGTTGGTCATTCATTTACATTTACGATGTTTATGACCATTTTATCTGTTCATCTTCTTGGTCAGGACCATTTAGTAGTAATAGAAAAGTATGTTACTCTTTAGAAAACTGACCCTAGAACAGTGTTTGTAGGTTAATGGGATTATTTATCAGAGTCCTGTTTCTTTACTGTTCTGTTTTATGCTTTAGTTTAACCCTTTCAGGGCAGTTTGGGCTCACATGCTCCTGTGTATGAATGTGGGATTGTGTGCGTGTTGCTTTAAGGCAAAATCCCACATCTTAAAACTCGTTCAACATGCTTGGTATGTTTGTTGACTTGATCCTTTTATCCTGGATGGCTGTTAACCATGTCTTGTTAAAAAAAAAAAGAGAGACATGGCAGATATGATGTGATTGCGTAGAGTTAATGAAGATTATGACCGTGAGTGTGGTTTATCTCTTCAGGGTTATTCCAGGGTTGCCTCATCTGGTTAAGTGATTGTTTTTGGCCTTGATTAATTTACTCCTGATTTCCAGCCTGGAAAGTAAAGCTTCTGTTATACCAAGTGCTTTGTGTTTTTTTTTTATTTGGTTTTGTACAGCCGCTCTTTGACACACGTCTGTGTGCTCTGTGTTTGTGTATTCTTGTCTTATTCTGAAAGTGTTTCTCGCGGGTCTTGTTTCTGAGGTATTCTGAAACTTCAGGCCCTGTTTCAACACCGCAGATGACACAAGCAGAAACCCAGATGAACTTTTTCTGTTTCAGCCACAGATCACAACAGGATGTCACAGATTTTCATACATATTGTGTGTGTATATTGTCATTATATTGCAAATGAACAACCTTGAAAGGTAATTTTATGTTAATTGCTAGTTGTCACCTTTATCTTTAATGTCTTGTTTGGGTGAATCCTGGCTGTTTTTAGCACATATAGGGTGTAATAATAAATGGACATTGTGAATATAATATTGAATGGACTGTAATGGACAGGGGCAGTGGGGGGGGCTTAAATTCTTCAGATAAGGGCGATTCTGTGTTATCAGGCTATTAGCCAAGGTCGTTGCCTCATCATTTGGATCAGATTTTCCTGGCGTCCAGATTGGCTTGGGTCTCTAGAGGTTACTGGCTGGTTACGTTTGGTTACTGTAAGCACTTAGATCCTAATGTGTTAAGCTGTCTCTGATCAGGTTAATTCATCTGATGTCATTAAAGCCAAGCTTACACTGACACTTTTCTGTTGGAAATTTTGCTTTTTAGAGATTAAATCACAAATTTCATTTAATCATCACGAAACGTCAGGGAATAATTCATTTGGCACATTTTAGGTGCATTGTAATACGTCAAAGGCTGGATACTATATATGAATATGCTCCATATGTGGATTTAACTTCTATATGTGAACGTATATCCGTATGTTTTGTTTTGCCAGTGCCTGTTTTCATAGAAGCAAAGGTACTCATCGTTTTTTTGGTACAGCATTAAGACAATAAAATTGGGGCCCTCAGGGGCCCGTGCCAGCGATTAAGCTTGTTTATGAGGTTAAAGCACACTGCTTACCAGACTTGTTTACCCATGACGTTACTGGCCCCTCTTGCACTTTGACTTGTTTCAGACACCAACCTCTGATTAAAGTCGTTTCATCTCCAGGACGGACAGCTCATTCATGGCAGGAGCTTGGAATGACGGCAAAGCAGCATCTTAAGACTTCTGTGCAGCCCTTAGATTAATGTTTCTGCTCCTGGTCTTTGTATGTTCATTTATCTTTTCTCTCGCTGGGTGGTGAGTTGTAGCTGTTCTGAAAGTTTTCATTGTCATTTATGCTGTTCTTTATCTGCGCTAGTGTGAGAGATGGTATCACGCAGTCGTTTAGGGCTGGGCGCACTGGTTTTTGTTCAGCAGTTAAATGGAGATGGTTAGAGAAGATTTCTTCTCTATCTTCTATCTTCTCGGTTTACTTGTTCTAAAAGGTAAATTGGAACAATGTTCGGTTGATGATGTGAATAATAAAGTCAATTTAGTTTTGATTTTTAATTTATAGCTTTACATATCTGGCAAGAAGGTTTAGTATTAGATCGTGATTGTTGTCTTGATTACATTGATTTATATTTTGTTTGTGAAATTCAGATATCTTCAAACAACAGATATCTGAAAATCATTTCAGGCTTTTAATAACGCATTTCCCTGAGTCATCATTAGATAAGGTGTCATGAAGCGGTCTTGAGCTCACAATTCTGCTGACTGATTGATGTTCTGACCCCCATTATTGGTTTTGGCTTATTGTTAGCTATAAATAGTTTATCTGTGTCAGACAGTCTTGTCTGGAACAGTCAAGTGTGGTAAAAGTGTAGCAGATGTAGAAATAGATGTTTTGTCTGATGATGAGAAATAGTCACTTTAGTTTGTCTTCACATTCATGACTGAAATAATATTTTTTTATATGAATTGCATGCTTTTTAAATTTGTGTAATCTTGGAGTTCATTGGATTTGTATGTAATAATAACATTTGGAATTGCTTGGTACAAAACAGTAGGTGGGCAATTAAGTAGACATTTAAATTAGGTGTACCTCAGGGACGGGTATTCTGCCCTTGTTATTAGTATCATAAGACAATGAATCACAATGTGCTCACCATTTCCCATAGACAGTCTTGCAGAGATCTTCTGTGCCGCATTACAGAGATTCTGCTGCGAGTCAGGGCCTGCTTACCCACTGGAAGAGTGCTGGTTTACCTGTTTCCCACCACACCCTTGGTGATCTCCTAGCTCGGGTTTCAAGATGTCTGTCACACAAGCCACCCAGTGACGTCCACTAACCTTTTTCACCCAACCCCCGTATCACAACAAAGAGACTGACCCTGGAGGCTGGCATTAAAGACTGCTGGCAGGAACGTTAAGTTGTAGTGGACGTCCAGAGAAGAAAGAAAAGGTGTTACTGTTGAATCCTTTCTTCTCTTCTCTGCTTTAAGATAAAAGATGAGAATCTGCATACACACGGTTGCTGGTGAATTTGAAGGGAAGGCCATGTTGTTAAGAAACGTTTTCTGTCAACTTTTAGTAAGAATTATTTTGGATAGATATATTCATTCGTGTAACTGGCATAATATGAAGTGATTTGTTTTTCTTCTTTCATGGGGTGAGGAGTCACCTCATGGTGGTTGCCATGCGGTTACATGACCAGCCACATCGCACAATTTTTCACGTTTATCAGTAAAAATAAGCTTTACATGAACTTTGGCTGCTGTAAAATCCCATATATTCCAAATGTTTTAGAGCTGATGAGGCCAACAAATTATTTAGGTTGTGTTGGTGGTTTAGGAAAAACAACACTTGAAATGACTTTAGTGTGTCTGCTACAGTGCGTTCAATTATACAGAGTTTTCTACAATGGCTAACAGAACATTTTTCTTCTTTTTTAGATTTTATAGGTGAAGACACAGAAGTTGGAAATGGAATTGCCAAATCATGCCAAACAATTGCTGCTGCAGCTAAACCAACAAAGAGCCAAAGGTTATCTGTGTGATGTGATCATAGTTGTAGAAAATGCCCTGTTTCGGGCCCACAAGAATATCCTGGCAGCCAGCAGTATCTACTTCAAATCCCTGATCCTCCATGACAACTTGATAAACCTCGACACAGACATGGTCAACCCGTCTGTGTTCCGGCAGGTTCTAGACTTCATTTACACTGGCAAGCTTTTGTCCTCTGATCAGTTCAGTGACCACAATTTCAATGCCCTGCTGACGGCAGCAAGCTACCTCCAACTTCACGACCTGGCTGCTCTCTGCAGAAAAAAGCTTAAGCGGAATGGAAGATCCCTCCTTAACAAACCCACAACCCCTACCAATGGTAGACCTACTAGGAACCAAAGGCTGTCCTCCACACCTGTAACTTCAAACCAAATGTCAGGGTTAAAAGACAGTGAGAAGACAAAGAGACACGAGGAGCTACTTAAAGATGACCTGTCTGAAGACGAGATTTTTGTGAGAAATGCCCACTGCGCGACCTCTGCAAATCCACCAAGTCCTTCCACGAGTAAGAATGGCAGCAACAGCAGTTGCGGCATTCAGGAACTCGGCCTGGATCTTTCCAAGAAAAGTCCCTCAGGGAGCACAGCCACAGAGGAAGTCAGCCCCAGCAGCATCCCACAAGAATCACCTCAGTCTGCCTCAGAATCCACAGCCAACAGTGCCTCATTTGAAGAGAACACCAACACGCCGAACCTTGGCAGCGGAGAACCCATGGAGCTTGGTGGAGGAGAATGTGAAGAAAGCCGACCGGCTCCTGACATCGACCAGCAGAAGAGTTCTCGTCAGGTTGCTCGACAGAGACGTCAACCCAAGAGCGAAGGCAACAAAGGCGAAGATCTGGAGCGAGGAACTTTACCCAATGGCATCACCAAAAGGTTGAATGTGGCTGGTGAAAGGCTCCGTGGTGGAGGAAATGGCTCTGAGGTCTCCTTCCAGTGTGAAGAGGAGGGCTTAGATAACGGACAAGAACAGAGTGAAGACAGCGGACACAGCGAGAGCGAAGGTGGGCGGAATAGCGCCAATTACGTCTACCGCCAGGACGGCTTTGAGCCAGCCCTCGGTGACAACCTGTATGTGTGTATCCCTTGTGGAAAAGGCTTCCCTAGCTCAGAGGAGCTCAACGCTCACGTGGAGACCCACACAGAAGAAGAACTGTATATCAAAGAGGAGGACGATGAGTCCTATCCAAAGGAAGACGAAGCAGAGGCAGAGGACTTGTCTTCTCAAATCGCTCACATCCATGGCACCGAGACGCGGCGCTTTAGCTGCTCCGTCTGCAACAAGAGTTACAAAGATCCGGCCACTCTTCGACAACACGAGAAGACGCACTGGCTCACTCGACCGTTCCCCTGCAACATCTGTGGCAAGATGTTCACCCAACGCGGCACCATGACACGCCACATGCGCAGCCACCTGGGGCTGAAACCCTTTGCGTGTGAGGAGTGCGGCATGCGCTTTACCCGCCAGTACCGACTCACGGAGCACATGCGGGTCCACTCAGGGGAGAAGCCGTATGAATGTCAGCTATGTGGGGGCAAATTTACCCAGCAGCGCAACCTCATTAGCCACCTACGAATGCATACCTCCCCATCATAAGCCAAAGACCCCTAGAACAGCAGAACAACAAAGAGACACAACGCACACCTCTTCCTTTGAAGTTCTCTGCTAAGTTCCTTGACGTTTAAAACCCAAAGTGGGATTCTCTTCTGCTTAAAATAACAGGAGGAGCCATTCAGACAGGAATTGGTATGAATATATAGGCTTATGATTATAATAATTGTTTTTTTTGCTGTGAACGTAAAACTGGGTACTAATGCTGTATGATACCTTCAGATGACTCTTGACCACTGCAGCCCATGCAGTGGTTTTACAACATGTCTTGAGTCCATGTGTTTGGTCTGTTGTTTTGGTATCCCAGAAATATTCCTCCTTTTCATTCTTGGTCTTTCTAAAAGTGTCCCTCATGAGAGTTATGGTGGTATATAATATGTAGAACTCTCAGCAAGGTATTACAAATTCGAAAAATTTAAATTCTTCAAAGTGTCTCTAAGGGTCTCAAAGATTTTGTTGTCAGATGGACAAGTATGCTTGTCTGATGTCATTTGTGTGGTGTTTCATGAAAGCTTTGTGCATCCAACCAAACATTTCCCAGTATGTCTGCTCTGCACCCATTGGTTTACCTTGATGCTATGCCCTGCCTACATCTGGATGTAAGCCAATGGAAGTGTGGTAAAGAGAGGCCATGGGCGTTCTTTTGATCTGTGTCGTTTACTCGCATAGTATGTAGGGTTTAACTCTGAAACAAAAAGCCAAACGTAAAGGTACTTGTTTTTAGGTTGTTTTAGATAACTTATTAATATGCTTCTGTGAATGTTTTAACTGGAAGTTCTTTTGGGATCTGTGGGTTGGGTTAGTTCGGTTGATGGGTTGGGTTCATTTTAGTAATGTAAACTTTACAAATCTGTCTGTACTGTTATTATTATTATTAATTTCTGCAGTTTTTTATGTTTTTCCCTTCACCGAAGAAAGGCAGGCCCATATGGTCTTGTCACATTGCTACCTCTTAATTCTTAAAACAGTACATTCATTGGACATGGAGGTCTCTGAATATAAATGTATAAAGTTTGCTGAGGTTTTAAAAGTAGTTGTAACCTGCCCATCAACAAGTTTTTAAAGCATTAACGTAGAAAATAGCTTGTATTTAAGGTTTTAAAAGTTTTATGTCAGAGAAATCCAAAGACAAATGTAATATTGCAGAAAACGGCTTACCAACAAAGATTTCCTGTAGAATATCCCTACCAAAGGTTTTAGATTACGCTGCAGGACGTACAGGTGTAATTTTGTTTTAGTTCTTGACGATGAGCAATGTAGTGGAGCGATTAGCTTGTACTTGACATTAACTGAAAACCAATGACCTTCTTTTCTCTGGTGGACCGGCATCTTTCTATTGTTGAAGTTTACAAGAGTCTCTCAAGAGTGTCTATCAGTTTCTTACTTTGACTTCAGAAGGACTAATTTACTTCAGTTTAGACCAAGAGGAAGCGGTGAGAATGAATATAGCGATTGTTGTAGATTCGTCATATGTTGATCGTGTTAGAAATCTTCTGGATCGGTGAGGTGATGCACTGGATTGCTTCTTGGCCATCAGCCCCCCAAAAACTCGTTCTAAAATGACGTCAATTATGGGTCACCATGTAAAAACCATGATCATTGATTCATTGAGGTATCTGTGTTATGTACAGTACGCATGTTGAAGAGATTTTAAGGTTATCGAAAATGCTGGTTATTGTGTTGGATGAATGTTACATTGTTAGCATTGGATAAACGCTGATGATGTATTTGTAGTAAATTGTAGTGCTGAATTGTTTCATTTCCTTTCTCAGTTAGAGATCAAGTTTTTCACCAGTTCCAGTGTATCACATTCCACATGTAGTTCTTCATGTAAAAGTCTTAATGGCATTTCTTTTTTTGGGGGTTATTTTCTCTGTTTCTTTCTCCAGTGTTCTGCGTTTGGAGTGCAGATATAGTCATGTCAAACGGAGCTGTTTACATGTCTTTTTCCTGGAATCCTCTGGTGTTTGTTTCGGTTCACGTCTTATAACATTTTTGCAAAAATTGGATTCATTTCTCAAGTCAACACACTGCATTTGTGCTGTGCTTATTTTAACGTACTGCGTGAAATACCCAGTTTGACTGAATGCCACAAGGGCAAAATGGTTTGAGTTGTGTGACTGGAGCATTCAGCACCAAAAGAAATCCGGCAGCCGATCATATTTAACATTTTAGTATAAAAGACAGTCACCAATAAGTGTTGCATTGTTTAGACATGCATATCATAGAGGTTTTGTTACAGTATGATTAAGTGCGCTCTGGCGTTGATACCTCAACTCAGGGAGACTTTTTTTTTTTTTTTAGGATTCCAGGAAAAAGTTCCCTTGATATCTTGCTGATGTATGAGCACTTAGTTAGAACAACGTTAAAGAACCGATGTCTCGGGTAATAAGACGCTCTGTTAAGTCCAGCATTTTAGACTATAGGTGAGAGAACAGGAAAAGCAGAAAAAGAATGACAAAAAGTTTCAAACTGTGACAGTAATGTTTCTACTTCAAAACTTCAGGGATAGTTCTGCATATTTTGAAATGCGGAGCTTTCAACTACATTTGTACGACTGTGTCAATACTGTGTCAATTTCTGTATTTTAACTACGAAAAGCAAAACACTAGTTTTCTTACGAAATAGATTTTACGAGAGTATGTTCCCATTTCAAAACAACGCCTTCAAAAAAAAAAAAAAAATACAACACCAGAGATGTTCGTGAGTTTTGCTTTTAAGTTTCAAAGTGTTTTTGAGCAAAAAAGAAAACAAAAAAAAAACATTCTAGTTAACGCAAAATGTATAAACGAATAATATAGAAGCTCATACCCAAATTTTCAGACTATTTTCTAAACCAAAGCACATTTTGAATGATTGATAGCTTGTGTAGTGTGTAGTCTCTCATTGTTTACATAAACTCTTACAGTCACAGACCTCAGGTGAGGGGAGGCCAGTTTGATCGCGCTTCTGCGTAGGTCACCATGTTACAAACGAAAGCTAACTGTGAGTCTTACCTTGTGAACGTGGCCGCACGCTTTGATTTGGACGAGCGGCATTGTCGATTTGACCAGCCGCTCGCTTTACAACTGGCCCTTTAAAATGTGCCGAGACTTTTCGAATGAAAGTCATATCGTCTTCGTCGTCAATATGTTTGTGAATTTGCTGCTTTGGTTTGTTTTTAAGTATATAAATGCGCATGGATACGTACACATTTACCTCAAACGTAAACTTTTTAGGACTTGCTGCATATATATATATATATATATATATTAATATAAATAGATATATTTTATTTTTTATTTTAGTTGACTTCTCTTGATCTTACTTTCTTGTATGTCTTCTGAATTGCCTCTTTTTTTTTTTTTTTTTTTTTTCAACCATAAAAGCAAGTTCAAAGCGGCTGGCCTCTCCTCCATCAACACTGGTGCAAACACGTAACTGACAGTGTTCACTTTTTTATCAGATGTCTATTGTCAGTGATGAATGTATTTATTTGTTTGATCCTGTTTTCACTTTTGCTACAGAGTTCACTTTGTGCGAGGCGACGTGTCTTCAGGGTTTGAGTTTTTGTTAGCTGAGAGGCAAATAAATTTGAAGTGACGCGAGACGTAGGTCATTTTCAAACCTGTGAAGATACAGACGTGAGGAATGTATTTCTCCATGAAGTGTCCATCATGAGTATCATTTTATAACCCTATCTCTGCATGCATATGCTCTGAACCAAGCGTTTCCTGTCCTCAACACCTTTGTTAGGGCAGTTTGTTCATTTTAAAGGGATAGTTCACCCAAAAATGAAAGTTTTAAAAATTGATTCTTTCATCATTTACGCACCCTCATGTCATTCCAAACCTGTGTGACTTTCTTGCTTCTGTGAAACACAAAATAAGATGGCACCCTTTGACTTCCATTGTGTGGACACAAAACCACCCAGACGTTTCTCAAAATATGTTCTTCAGTATTCCACAGAAGAAAACTTGTACAGGTTTGGAATGACGGGGTGAATAAATCATGGAAGAATTTTAAATTTTGGGGGAACTATCCCTTTAAATGTTTTTCTGTCTCTTTGCTCCTGTCCACTGATGCAGGAAGGGACCTTTAAGAATTGTGCTAAAGACGCTCAAGGTTGTGTTTTTTGCAATGAAAGCTGCGCTGTTGCCTCGCACCAACGTTCAAGGCTGACATTCCAATCCATTTATTCCTTGGGTGGAGCTGACATAGGAATGCCCAACAGAGCCAAAGGTTTTTCATAAAGAACACATTTATCTCTTAACACTTTTGTTGTTAAACGCGAATAGAATGCAGATATTTCTTATTACTGTATCTTTAAATATCCTGAAGCTTTATAAAATGCACTTTCCAACTTCTCCCTGAGGTCCTGCACACGTGTCTCACTCCTGTCCGATCCAGCGACGTATCTTACATTATTATACGTCTTCGACGGTTAAGCTTTAAGCAAATACAAAGATGAACGACAGAATATTCATTCTCACACTCATTTGCTGCTAATATATGTTGTTTTATTGGATTATTCTACATATCTTGTATGGTATTATATGTTGTAACATTGCCCCGTCAACATAACTGCATAAGTGTTAGGTGTTCGTGGGGACCTCAGGTTACCAAACTAACTAAACCAAAGCCAGATTTAAAACATGTGCAGAGCAGGTGGGCATTTCTCCGTATGTTTTTACTCAAACGCCATATCACGCTTCAGTCATTAGTCTGTCCGGTCAGAGCTCGGTTTTATGCTTCTGAATAAACATTCCATTCACTTTATATTCTGATTATTATATTTATAATCGGCTTGAATGAGAGCAGGCGTCAGTATTGTAGTTCAGACATGAAATAAGGAACAGGAGCAGGAAGTTAGGATACTATGTTGCCACAAAATTAGCTTTAGCCTTCAACAAATTCAATGTTGTGTGCACTTGTGAGTTAAAGCAAGTTGCCCTCGATGATAGTTTGATCAAATTACTGTTGCGTGTGTTGTTGGTTTTTTTGGTCAGCCTTGAACACGGTTTGCAGACAACAGCGCGGTTTCATGTTCCCTCTCCTCAGAGCGCCTGTATTCAGGTCAGAGCTTCACGCAGCATGCGGCTCAAATTCTGTGTTATGTCAAATAAAGTGTGTACAGAGCTCATCTCGTCTTAATGTACAGCTACGAGAAGTCATTTTAGAATCTTTTCATTAAATTCTTGATCAAAAAACTCGTTTTGCCTCTTTTTCTGTGCGTTTTATTACAACCCTGTTGAAAGCAAACAGCTGAAACCAGCCTAAGGTAGCTGGCTCCTCATGCTGTTTATTATTTGGTAATTTTGTGCCTCGTGTTACTGTAACTGTTGCTCAAACAAACCATAATATTTACAAACTGAATTATGACCTATTTAGTTGTTAAACTAGAAATAAGTGTAAGAAATTTTGGATGATTTCAAGTTCAGAGTCAAATCTATAAACCTGTCTATAAAGAAAATCACAGACAATGAGATTTGCTGATTTGATTTGATAAATGTCCACCTAGTAACCACCAAGAACACCATAGCAACACGCAAAGCAACCATTGCAAAGATAATTTCAGTCTGATGTGTGGTATTTAATTTGGTTTATAATAAACCTTAAACTGTTTAAGTTTTAATGTTGCAATCCATAACTTTCACCATCTCTGTTTGAAACAAAACTGCAGGTTACTTTTCTAAGTTGAAGTCAAATGGAGTCAGACTGACATTTTCTGGGAAATCGAACCCAACAGCTCAAATTATAAATCGTTATTATAAATGTACTGTTCAGGGTAAGGTAAAGAAACCACTTTGAACACGGATCTGTTATGTACGTGCTCAATCACTGATTTTTGAACATTTTTAACTTTCAAGTTTGATTGTAGCTTTAAAAGCTTAAAAATCCCCCATTGACTTAGTGACAGCAGTGATCATGTCACTGTAATATCTCTGTAATGTCACTGTAATATGTGAATATCACTCACACAAAACCAAAGCTTAAAGTAAACATTATTCTACTGCACCCTAGCAAGCACCACCAGATCCTTCTGGAAACACAAATCCAGCGACATTAAACCAATTGCATTTAGTTTCTTCAAAGCTCTTCATCCAGATTGCACATTTAGATTGTGTGCTGCGGGACGTGTTGCGACGTGAGCCCGGGTTCCTATGATTAATGACGAGTGAGTAAGAGGGACCCCGGGCCCCTCCCCCCAACTGGGCTCTAACTGGTTGTGGCACAAGTGTTTCGTTTGCCATCTGGGAGCCCTTCAGACAGCTTCACCAATCAGAGGCAGCCGCTCGCCCCTTCACCAGCACTTCTCTCTCCCCTCTGCGCTGCATTCTCGGAGCCATTTAGAGTGGCCCTCCTTTTGTTCCTCCCTAGACTTGCCAGGGTATGTCAGGAGGCCAGCGTGCACCTCCCTGCCCCGAGGGAAAAGAGGGTTGGCATTTTTATGGTGGTTGTGTGATTCTACGGTCCTGTTAAGCTCCGCCTCAAGTGGTGTCACATGCCAAATGACCCTGAATGGGGGTCAGTTTCAGGCACAATGAGTTGTATGTTGATGTGACCTCCCCCCCACTCGCCTCCGTCTGCTAAGGGTAGATTAACTATAGACGCATCTGCGAAGAAACGAAATCACATGCAGATCTTGAGAGAAGCCCTTAGACGCATGAAAAGCCATTCAACGTCTAATGCCCATGGTTGTGGCATCTGCTGCACGATGCAAATTTGTATTTGAAAGTTTTGCTTTTAATGCATTTAGTGGCACATTTAGTGGGGTGAGTCTGTTGGGTCCTTAACTTTTAGTAAAGCCTCATATACAAACATATCATGCATGGCTCATTTTGAGAAGCAGAGCTATTGCTTTCATTTTTAAAACATGCCAACATTTAAGACACCAAAACAAATCTAGAGAACAAAATTAAGGGGTGGGTTCAGAACACATTAGCAACCATGTAGCAACACCCAAGCATTGCAGCTGCAAATTCTGCATGGGCAAGCACCACTTGCATTTCCTGCAGAAATATAATTTTTTTTGTTATTTTCTTAACGTTTCCATTTATATGTCTGAATAATATCAATCTATAAACCTTTTTATGTATTTTGTATCCAACTGAACGTAATAATGTTTGCTTATCACCTTCTGAAAGCTTTCTCTGTCTTTTTGTTGTCTCTGGTTTGCATAAAAAGTATTGCACCAGGTGTC
The DNA here is from genome assembly GCA_036877525.1 of Chromobotia macracanthus. Taxonomy (NCBI): domain Eukaryota; kingdom Metazoa; phylum Chordata; class Actinopteri; order Cypriniformes; family Botiidae; genus Chromobotia; species Chromobotia macracanthus. The sequence goes on along the minus strand of JAZGTH010000072.1, from coordinate 4,346,022 downwards.
TGCCTCACCAGTACAGCAGCTGCCCCTCGAACCCTGGATTAATGCGTGGGGGGGTGAATATGTGCAAACCCGTCCAGCAGAATTGAATCTATTCTTCTCTTTCTTCTGTCAGTCTTTCACTGGACTGAATGTAATGGCACAGTCTGCCAGTCTGACAGTGTAACGGCCCAAAGAAACGGCCCTACAGGTGGTGGGCACTGCGAGAGTTTAGCATATTGATCCTTTCACGTGGAACAGTACAGCAGCCTCTCAGAGCGAGAGAGAAAGGCTGGACCTCCACCCCGTCCCCCGTTCTCTATTTACACTGTGCCATGGTGCTATAGAAAACAGGCTTTAGGGCAACAGATAAAGGAGCTCCTTCACTTGAGTTTGAAGGGACGAGGCCACAAAAGACGAAAAGGAAAAAAGATTTAATGTAAAACTCTGATGCCTCTTAATTCTTTTTCTTTATTTGTCCACAGGAGTGTTACACTGGGTAATTCAAAGCTACAGTTGTTTTTTTGAAAAGATGCAGTATGCAAAAATTGGTGCTGCGACTCGTAAGAAACCATCTTCAGCCACAAAGAGATATGAAATGTGCGCTTTGAGATGTACTAGGGATTTTTTTCTTAAATGATTTTTATGATGTTAGTTGTTCATGAATGGCTCTGATTGGTCTGTATTTTGATGCAGGGGTAACTATATAAAAACCATTCATACGTTTCTCCGTAAGTCTAAACTGTTGCTTTGTTTCATATTCAGTATATTTTTTTGTTTAAGTATCATGACCGTCACAACATTGGCTAAACTGCTTTTGACAGGATCAGTTTCCAGGAGTTACTTTTGCACGCCTGTTGTTTTGATACAGAAATTACACACTGGAAACTGCACACCTTTAAGAGGGATAAAGACAGTGAGGCTGTTAAGAATTTTGTTTTTAAGAATTTTTTTTTATGACGTTACTGTTCTGTTGATATCTGAAATAATCTTATTAAACATTTGACAACAGATTTTAAAGGGTAGTGAATACAATTAAAGCTATTTTCTAAATGTTGTCTTCAAATGTATTAAATTACTCGTTAACAAAACCATTAAGGAATTATTCAAGTCTGCATAATTTCCATCGCTAATAGTTTCATACCATTTTAAAATGCTACAAATGACTCTGTTTTGGTGAAGTCTGGCCTCTGGGCACAGTCTTTAATCAGAGAACTGTCAAATGCATTTGATTAACAAGAATGGGGGCACATGGGCCAGACCCCCCCCCTCCCATCCATGTGTTTGCAGATTCACAGGGGGTCTTACTTCAAACCCACCCCAACACACACGACATCAGCACATCCAAATTCAGCCGCTGTGCTCTGGCCATTCATCACTGTCACTTTACGTTAGCTTTGTGTGTTTGTACGTGTCGAGGGAACGCAATGAAAATTACACTTGCCGCCCTCGTCCTCAATTACTTGCTTAACCTTCTGGTGATAATACTGCGGTAATACTAGGATGAGCTGACCACTAACTCACGGCTGTCCCCTTTACTTACCATGACCTGGATATTATGTTTTAGCAGTGAGAAAGTAAGAGTTGGATCTTGAATGCAGAATGCGGTCATGTTTTCATGCAGCGCGCCCATGCTGGCGTTGCATTTCCCGGCGAACTTTGTCACATGGATTTTTTTGGATAGGGTGACCAAAGTTATTTACAATTTACAAATAAATCTACCATCGGTTACATAATATTACAAAATAAGTGGCCGGGGCTGATCCGGGCAGATCCCGGCTCCAAAACAATGTGTGATTAGACCCAGACAACACATGGAGAACACTGGAACTTAACTTGTGTTTTTTATGCTCAAAAATTCACACGGCTGTGAGAAATCTGAGCGTTACCTTGTGTTTCGGTTGTTTGAACTTCTTTTGCACTGTATCAACATGCTTTCAAACAGGTCCGTCAAACAATCCCATCTTTCATTGGCTGCTCAAACACATTCAAACTCACATGACTGGATGAACCCATAAAAGCTCATATCAACAGATCAATGTTTTGTAAGAGCCACTACTAAATCTGGCGTTCTTGTTTTTAAAGCTTTAACATGACTGGTAGACAACAAAATCCAAGAACCATCAAGATTTCTTTATAGGCAATGCTATACAATGCAGGGATAGAGATGTTTTTAATGCAATCCGTGCAACTAAGTAAGTATGAGTGATTATTGTATTTTTATATGGGAAATGTATGATTATACATGCTTGGCACCTTGTGCAAGTGCAATATGTTCTTGGCATGTTGTCATGACGACGAGCTACCCATGAAAGCTCATAATCTGTAATCTCATTACATGAGATATGAGGGTAGCGGTAGTGAGCGGTCGCGGTCCGACCGCCCCGGCGCAGTACCGCATTAAACGGTGCATGCATGCCGCTCGTCTGCAGATGCATGCATGACTGCATGACACACGAGTGAAGCAGATCTTCATGCATTAAAAAATGCAGTCGCCTCTCTTTGCGCAACAGCACAAATCTGCCCCCCACCAGCCCGGCGCCGTGTCACGGGCCCGGGGGGCAGATGAGGGGGGTGGGGTTCAATCTGCAGTGCCTGAAAATTGCCCCGTCGTGAATAAACGGGCATGTTTCAGCAGACGAGAGGAATCGGTGGCAACACCTTTTTATTGCAGCCCACCCTCTCAGATTGCCCCCACCTCCCCGAGCGCCGAGGGAGCCGTTGCCATGGCAACCCAGCATTCCCTCTAATGTATGGATGGCAAAGTGAAATTCCTCAAGGCGGTAAAGGGTGGGTACGGAATATCTCTCCTTTACAAACCAGGAGCACTCCGATCTTTCCCAAACTACCAATGGTTGTATCTTTTTCACCATGACACGGTGTCATGGTAATCACATTTCAATACCACAGAGTTTGAATACTTCCATGTTAAAGGGATAAAAATCTTCCATCATTCACTTACATGGCATTCCAAACCTGTATGACTTTTTTATTCCGTGGAACACAAAAGAAGATATTGGAATACATTTCTCAGTGGTTTTGCATCCCTACAATGGAAGTCAATGGGTGCCGCTGTTGTTTGGTTACCAACCTACTTCAAAATGTCTTCTTTTGTGTTCCTCAAAAGCACAAACGGTGTTAAAGGTTTGGAAATGTTCTGAGTTTTTAACGTGTTGCTATGCAGTTGCAAGGTTGTTACTTACCAGTCTAAGTCACAAGAGCCTACCCACAAGTCACTGCAAGCAAATCTGTAACCCTAAAAATGAACAACAACAATAATAAAAATGCTTGCCTTTAACACCACTGAAAAATCAAGTCTGACAGTTCATTGAAACCCGGGAGACTAGTATAAACTTTATCTGCCCACAGTCCCCACAAAGATTAGCTCAGCAATTCTGCGGCTGGTTTCATCTGCCAATGAAATATTAATGCAGGCAAGAGTATCTAAACCTCTCTACATACAACACACACAGAAACGACAGATCGAGTTTTCACAGCGTCGTATAATAAATACTGAACCACAATCATTGTACGTTACCTTCTGATTTTGTTTAGAGCGTTTTAGAGGACTTTTCTTGTTCAGAGTGACACTCGTGACAAAAACTACAAAGAACGCATTTCGGTTTATAGTTTGTGTTTATATTTTAATAGATCAATTCTGGGTTTCCATTTCTGTTCACACATACATTTACGTTAACAGCAATGAAATGTTAAAAGTGCAAATGTGGACAGCATTGATCATTGGTGACAGCTTGAGGTTAAGAAATATTTCCAGCAGATGAAGATTTCGTCAGACACGGACAGACGTCAACACACAGTATTGTATGAGCGAATTGTAAAGGTACAGCGTAACGTCACGTTTCACACGGAACACAATTCAACAAGCGACTTGATTGTCCATGATGCTAATGAATTAAAATACAACCATTAAACTTCAACATACACAGAAATGAAGTCCAGGGCCCTTCTGTAATATTTTGTAATATAGGTATATAGTTTTTAAATTCTATTGTCGTTACACCTAATACAGAAATCATCTAAATTATTTGTAGGACTAAAGATTGTGTCTCTACTCTGTACAGATTATTTTAAATCTATTCACTGATAGTCTATTAAATACAGCAAAATTAGGACAATATTTGCGATGAATTGTAATTCTACCGAATTTACTATAAACCCTGCCAATGAAATTAATTATAATACTTGCAGTTTTGACTGCTATAAAGTCTTCATTGTGTCACAGTCACACAAGCTATTAAAAATACATGCACACACATTTACTGATTAAAGATCATCAGCTATTTGTTTCATCAGTGTTCTATGTTTTCTTTTTTGGGTTGAAAATCCCTGGAAGTAAACAAGACATCTAGGTAACAAAACATGTTCAGGTTTGTTTTCAAAGAAAGAACAAATTACATTTTGCACAAAGGAAATGAAGCTTATTTTTGGACCTGGATAAGTTCCTATGCCGAGTTTCGTGAGCCTTACCCAACCAGTGACGAACACAACGAACACACGATGTACACTGTACAAACACGGATGTATTGCATAATACAGTAAATAACTGACGGCACACAATCTACAGTGCAATCGGTGCCGTCTTAGAAATGGCTTTCTGGGTGATTCGAACTAAACCCAGTCGTGAAGTTTCAAGTAGAGTTAAAGGACGTATCCATACACATGGAATGTCAAAACTCACGCACAAACCATCATGGCCGACACCTTAAAGGGAGAGATGACGTACATGCAGCTTTAGAGTACAGCACATTACTAGAGAGGCTCTGAGTTGGCCCGACAGGAAGTGACGCATCTAAACACCAGGATCAGGACCAATCAGAGTGGGTAAATTATTCATATCTATAAAGTGCTCATTGTTATAGATTCTAACAGATTGATGATGGCAGCTGATCTCAGGCCGAGGCTGATGGAGATGATAGGAAAGATGGGCGGGTCCGGTTTCAGTACGGGATTTGGTTCTGATAATACTGCAGCATGTCGTACGTTTTGCTCCTGTATTTGAGAAACACAGAACAGAGTCACGTGACCCATAAATGGAACGTCACACGCCTGGTTATTGCTGAACAAAGATGATATTAAAACTAAGATTAGCATTTCCTGTCGAAACAGGAAGTTGTTTGTACCTGCTGCTGAGGAAACAGCGCTCTATGACTTTGATCATGAAGGCAGCAGCTTCCTTCTCGCTCATGTTAGGGTTGAACCTTTGCCTGTAGAACACAACGAACAGGTTATACAGCTGTCAGCGGTTCACAGCTAGTTTATAAGGGTGTGAGAAACATACTTGAGGAGTTTGATGGTTTGTCCTCTGAAACAGGGCAGTCCGGTGTCCAACATCAGAGTCACTAAAGACACCACCGCGTCCATGTACGGCCTGCCGTGAAAAAATTAAACAGAAACTGTTTTCAGACACTCACTGATGAATCCAACAGCTCAAATGTTCTCATTTTGAGGTATGTAACATGTCAACAATGAAGTAAATCACAAATCAGCCCCTGACAGAAAACACTCATCTCAACAGGAACAATCTTTACATTTTGGGATGGTTTACAGGGGACAGAAATGACACACAGAGGTGGAACACACTCATGTTTCCTGTCTCAATGCATGTGACCTCGTCCTTCATCTCTGAAGATGCTGAAATATTGAAGAACTCCAGATCTCACCTTACAGCCAGGTATCCGCGCACACACATCTCCATGAACCATTTAAAGGGCGTGGCCTCCATCTTCCCCCCCATGATCATCACCATCTCATCTGTCAGTTTGACGTCGGGCTCCCAGCCTAGATTTCCACCCGGAGAACTTTCAAACATGAAGCCGAAATCTGTAAGAAACACAAACAAACTCAATGCAATTTCAAGATATTTTGTGCTTTTAATACAACCCACATGAAAAATAACCATGATTTTCCTATGGTAAAAGTGTAGTAACCACGTTAACCTGGTTAACTAGTTAACTACAGTAACTACAGTTTTACTACACATACCATGGATAAACTATGGTTGCTATAGCAAACCTATGGTTAATTTTTGGTTACCATGTTTTAACTATAGCAACCGTGTTTGTTTTTTTTATTTTAGTTAAACCATGGTTAATCGTTGTAACAGAGGTTTAATGTACTTTTTAGACACTAATGGTCAAAACATACTATTTACTGATACAACACTACAAATAAACCAAACTACAAACAGTTTATTTATAAAACATCACATCGTTTGCAGGTTAACATGAATTTTTTCCATGTAAAGAGGCTTGTTGTTTGTTGACCTGCAGAAGCAGAAACAGAGTGAGTATAAACTGAAGCTGTGAAAGTGAATCAGGACTGTTTTCTGACCGATGTGGATGAGATGGCCTTTACTGTCCAGCATTATGTTGCCGTTGTGTCTGTCTTTGATTTGTAACAGGAAGAGCAGAAGGCTGTAAGAAGCCATACTGCGGATGAAGTTATACCTCGCCTGCGAGAGACAGGAAGAGATCCATTACAGAATATGTACAATAAAAGCTACATAAGCATATTCAATAAACACGTGTCAGCATCCTGCGAGAAAGTTAATGTATCAAATATACTGAAGCCATCCATGTTACAGTTATGTTGTCACAAAAAAGGGGTTTTGTCTGAAAGAAAACCATGGTGAAATCACTGTAACATAAGAAATTTGATAAACAAAACGTTGGTGACCTTCTGGAAGGCCAGAGTGGACTCGTCTCCGTACTGGTTCCTGAAGTAGTCGTACATGCCGAAGTCGGTCTGGCGTCCGAGCTGATCTCGCGACTTACAGTCAGGGATGCATTCGATCACGCCGCACTGAGGAAATCAAACAGACGTCAGCTGAGCAGCACATCACCAGCTGAGCAGTAATGAAGACAATGAGCTGAAGATCAAACACTCACTCCAGGAGCCGTGGCCACCACCCGGTACGGGAACACAAACAGATCCAGACCCACCAGCTGGAAGATGTTCTTGAACAGACCGATGATCTGCAGGGCCAGCATGTCCTAACACCAGAGAGAGATCCAGAGGAAGAACAATTATTTGTGTGATTTACAAAAAAAAACTATATTTACATTTTGCACACAAAAAAATTAAGTTTATTTAAAAGACCTTTAAATTTATTTAAAACAAATAATAGGTAGTGATGCAAATATTACCCTCTAATCTAAATATTATATCCATTGTATATGTATTGTTCAATAACGCTTTACATTAAATATATTGATGAAAAAATAGTTCACTGTTTGTTCCTGTTAGTTTATTGTGCTTTAAGGTTATCAGATACAGAACTTGTTAATTGTTAGTTCATGTTAACCAAGGTCATTACTGTTAACAAATGGAACCTTATTGTAGAGTTAGTTACCATTTTTTCATTACCGTAATGAGAATTAGTGCTCTGCATTACAGTAATGAGAAAATCTTGCCAAGGAAAGTGTTTAGGAGGACACGCACCTGTCTGCAGTCATCACCCACTTTAAAGATGGCTGCCTGCCAGCAGACCTTCTGAGCCAACTCAGAGTTCTCATCAGTTTCTTCCTGAGAGTCTGAGAGACAGCGAAGACCTGCGGACAGAAGACACTCCATTAACATATTTCAGAACCGTAACCAATCACATGGCTGTGTGTTCAGTGAGTGAAGAGCCTCACCCTCTTTCTCCAGCTCACTGACTCCGCACCTCTTCACTTTAAATTTGGCCAGATAAGGGGCTTTAGCAGCACTATGAAAACAAGCAAATGAATGACACCGTAAATCAATATGGAAATTAAAGTGTTGTAATTACTGCTAATCGAGATCTGTAATGTTTGTAATACCTCTGCATAGGAGTTCCTGACTTGTAGTCGATATCCAGAACGATAGCTTCTGGATTGCTCGGCAAATAACATCCTGATTACAGTGTTCACATAAACATCAAACACAATCATGAGCAAAATTTACAAAGTGCAATTACTCTTATCCCAAATAACTGTTGAGATTTATCTGAAAACAACCAATCACTGACCAGGCTGAACTTTGATTTCTGACAGAGCTTTTAGACATGCCCTCTTTCTCTCCTCCCCCTTTGGAACAGGCCTAAAACACGACAACATAAACGAATTATGTCTATATACAGGAATGTAAGAGATGCAAATATAATCAAAAATGACTTTCAAAAATGATTACTTGATGATCGCTGACACGTTGGTGATCTTGTTGAAGAAATCAAACTCGCGCTGGTAGAAATCTTTGGCTGGACCTGACAGAGAGTGCGTGATCTCCTCCACCATCTGCTCCAGCAGCTCACCAATGTCCGCTGGACCAGAGGACAAACCTCACTCAATAAACACTTAGTAAACACACATGCATGTCATTTGTGATGCTAAAATTCTGCACAGTATCAATACGCGAGTCGTTTGTAGGTTGAACATCTATTTTAAGTATGAAAATTTAAACCCTACTAGGGCTACACAAAATTGAACGTAAATGCGCTAACTTGCAAAATAATGCGATATGCAATACGGTAACTCATTTACAAATTTGTAAAATCTATTTAAATTAAATATATAAAAACTTTAAATATGACCAACATTCGTTTAACATTCTTTTTAGAAAAAGAAAGCTTCACTGCATCTTCTGAAGAAAACTTTTGTCTCTTTGCTTTCTGCATCGACTATACATAACGTGCTCAAGTAAAAAAATCGTTCCGTTTTTGCAAACCTTTGCGATACGCACATTTGCGATAACTGCAATATATTATGCAGCACTACCCTCTGCGGTTTGCTACGTACGGTCTTTCTGGTGGCCCTCCTCATCCAGGTAAATGTTGGTCTTCATGTTCCATATGAACTGATGAGCGAGGAGCTGAGACTTCTGTGCCGCCCACAGGATGTACTCACGCACATAACCCATCTGCCAAAAACCACAGGAAAGATATATTAACTGCCCCACGAGGTGTATGAATCACATGACACGTTTTGCTGGAGGTTGGGTGAGGTCATTCACGAAAGGTCAAAGTTCACCTCTGTCTCACCTTGTCATACCGCAGAGCTTGAACGATTTGAGGAATGTAAAACAAAATGGCGTCCTGAAAATAAAGACACAAATCACAGAAATGTAAAGATCCTTTCAAGTCAAAATGTTAACTCAGAAATGTTGTCAAGTGTGTGATATGGATAAACAGCGAGTTTCTTGCTCAGCTGAAGCATTTTCACGTTAGTAATCAGATGTTACAACATAAATAGCGAAGAGGCCACAGCCTGCGGATACATACTGGCGGGAACGAACGCAGCACTTTGACACCATACTGGGCCGTGAGCGGATGGGGCGGATACATGCTGGAGAAGTAAGAGAGCCCGGTGGGGGGGTCTGCAGGGGCCCAGCACAGGATGTGGCTCAGCTCTGGAGAGTCTGCATCAATCGTGTGCCACGTCACGAGGAACTGTGGGAAAAAACACCCACACATCACGTAAGAGCAATTGTTAACAGCTGGTGGTAGTTAAAGGATGCAACCCAATAAAACCACCAAAAAATCCTTTATATTCCAACACTTCTAAAGCCATATGACACCCGTGGTGGTCCACACACAACCGGGAAAGTATGAAATCCAAACTTATGTTGCACAAGGAATTGTGGCCAATATTAACCTAAAATGCATGCACAGACGGACACTTCAAAGTCCACAGGAAGTAGCACACCGCCTGGACCTTCTTGTGTATCCCTGGTGCCATTTTCAGTGCGCTGTGATTAGGAGCACACTCGTTCTAATCTGGCACACTATCTAGAACAGACAGTTTCTCACTGCTCTGATTTGTTATGGGCATGTTCTTACTTTGACTGCCTCAGGTACATCACTAACAGCACCAGGATCCAGTCGAACCAGACGGGTCACTTCTGCAACGATGGCATCTGCATTTTTAAACCTAGAAAGCAAGAAAACATGTCACACACGTTTTCATTATGTAATTGTAAAATCTGTGTTCATTTATAATAGTTTTCTAATGGCAGGATAAGACATGTCAGCTTCTGTGTCAGCCTATGCTGCGAGTCTGGGGTTGGCAAGTGACTCAGAAATGACAAGTGGCTTATAAATGGTGAGAAGTGACTTAGAAATGACATGTAACCTAGAAATTACAAGTGGCCTAGAAATGACAAGTGTTTTAGAAATGACACAGCAGCTAGGATGGGGGTATTTTTGGTGTACCTGGCCGGCAGCTGCATGGCCAGGTAAGGAGCGATACTCCAGGCCAGATTGACGTTGTCTTTCCACTGTTTCTCACTCAGATTGATGTATTTTGATCTCCAATTGGAGATGCTGGTTTCAACGGACTGCTCTGTGGGGATGCTCAGCTCCTGAGTGGACAGAGGGTTGTACCACGTAGTCAGTCGCTCGATCTCACTCGCCTGTAACGCAAACACAAGAACAGTCAGGAGTCATTTTGACATGGATTTGAATAACTGAACAAATGAAATTATGACTTTACCAGTAAGGCCAACAGCAGTGTCCTGCGTTTCATGTAGTATTTGTGTAACTGGGTGCCTCTGTTGCTCTTTTTGGACATGCCTACAGTGGAAAAAAACAACAGAACACACATTACGAGAGCTGTCTGAGGACTTAACATTAATCACAAATCAACTGAATTCTGGCTGTATAAAGAAGTTCCTACGCATCAACTGAGTTAGCATTGTCTTTGTATTTAAGAGTTTATAAAACATTTGTACAGAAGGTATGACGTGCTGATACCTGATTTCTTGGAGGTGGTGGACATGCCGCTAGAGAGAGGGTACGTGTTAATCCAGCCCTGAGCACTCTGCTGTCGAGAGCCCACCGCCATGTCCATGTTTCTGGGGTCGGCTGCATTCATCACAGACAGACTGTTCAGGGACGGGTCCTGATTGTCTGTGAAATGACACAATGGATTTCTCATGTTATTTTCTTCTGATGCCTAAAAACTACATCATAAGAGTGAATCTCACGAAAAACGGGTCTTGGTCATATTTTACCAAAATCGCTAAAATTATTTTTAGGGTTATTTTGGCTTTTTTTATTTGTCGTAACTGCTAAACTTCCAAAAATACACTTTTATTTTTAGTTTCATTTTTTATTATTAACAAATTTTGGAATATGACCTGGACATGATTTCGTGATATTTCAACGTATCCTTATTGTTTTTGTCATTCCAGCACTTTTTCTCCTTTACCTTTAATGAATTATTAACACATGGAAGCGAATGAAGCTCTACAAACGCTACATTTGACGAGCAAATATGAAGCGAAGCAGCTTATTGGTGGCTTTGTCTGATGATGTAACACATCACACGATGGGGAGGCTTTGAGGGACGAATGTGGTCTCAGTTAGTTCTCTGATATTGAAATGATCATGCAGTTTACATGAGAGCGCTAATGTTCTGATGACATCACAGAGGGCAGTACAAGGGGGAGGGGGAGACGGGGCGGGGCCATTTCTCAATTTGCGCCCAGCGGCAAATTGATCAAATTGGTGGCCAGGATGATGGTCGTGCATTTTTTAGTAGCGCCTTCAAATTTGCATGGGGCGCAAATTTGAGCCGCGTAAACATGCTCTGCGCTGTAGCTACACAGCTTTAGCGAGGGACGCTTACTTAAGATTGATATCGGAGAAGTGCTGGAAACGATTAGCGATCCAAAAATCCCGGCGGATAGAGAGCTTTGAGGGGGACTGGCACCGAGCTCACCAGGTGGCACGAGCTGACTAGCGGCTAAATACTTCTTATCGGACAGAATGCTGGCATAGAACTTGATCATGATGCTGATGTCCTCGCGCAGACGCTTGTCACCCTGTGTGGGGAATTTGGACGCGACGCTGGAATACAAAGAAAACAATTATAAGCAATGCCACTTTCTATAGGATACAGAGAGCCAAATAAAAAAAACTTGAAATGAATTAATTTGTATGACAAGCTAATATGACAAGCATAGCTAGGTAAAAAAATCTGTTGCCTGGACAACCAGCTCTGCAATTCATACACAGTGGATACTCTCCGAAAACATTTGACTGCAAAATGACCAATTGACCAGTCACAAGAGAGAGACATGAAAAAAATTTCACCTGAAGTAATCAAAAGCAGTGGAGTAAATCTTTTCGCGCAGAACATTCCGGATGGTGGCGTTGGTCACCACGTCAGAGTGAAGTAAAGCAAGCCCGAGCGTCAACAACCTGTGCGCAGAGAAACATCATGAAAGCTGAACATCGGATCATTATTTATGGGCTGGACCACAAACATGAAGAAGTGGAGATGTGTGTTGCTGCTAACCTGAAGCGAGGACCGATGGCAGCCACGTGCCGGTTCAAACTGCCCTTTGGACCTCCAACATTGAGGGACAGAGACCTCTGCAGAAGACTGCCGAAGATCTCCACCTGATCAGCACTGCAGTACTTGGCGATCTCGAACCGCTGGACCAGGAACTGTTCGATTAAAATAAGTCAAAAAATGTTTGTGCCTTTTTGTAACCAAAACAAATTCATCAAATTAGTGCATGTTTTCTAGTGCAACTTCTACGATTATTTTGAGTAACACATCATCTCTGTCGCAAAATCAAGTGAGGTGCTTATGTGACAGTGCTTATGACTGAACAATAATGATTTATTTCTGTCGTTCATTAGTTGTAAGGCTCTCTTTACAACAAATGCATTAAATAATAATTTGTAATTTGCAAAAACAGACAGAAGCTTCACAGCTCCAATTTAACGCCATGACTGACAGCATATATTAGAAAACAGTGGCTGTTTTTTTTTAAATTAAAATACACAATAATAATGTTAAGAGTGTGAAGATGCAATTCCACAAAACATTTATTTAAGAAGGCTCACAACACAATGGAGGAGAATGAGATTTGCTCCCAAGCAGACTGAAAGCTATTTCTGGTGTGTATCGTAAGGAGCTTTGAAGAGGGTGTAAATCCACAGCTATGAACATGCCCATAAGCTTCAGAGGATAAACAAGCTAACAGGCAGTAACCTCGATCCAGATGTAGTGAGGCGTGACGTCGGGGGGGCAGGGGATGGGCTGGCTCTCCTCTGAGGCCGCGAGGGGATCCGCCTCCACCTGGGTGTCCGAGAACAGCCCCATTTTAAGCTCCACAGTCATCTGCCACGCACCGGCCATCTCCCGCATAAACTGATCCCAGAACAGTGGAGAAATTAAGCTGGGTGACATCTACATTTTGCAAGACCCTTAAGGCAACACGTAAAGGACTTACCGGGACCTCAAGTCCAGTTCTGGCCGCCAGCAGCCACTCCCAGCAGGCTATAGCTGTTTCCATCCCATTCTCTGTGAACATCTTCAATGGCGACCAGCACAGATGATGCAGCAGCTGGGGGTCACACTCTACAGCAGACATATTTTAAAAAAAATTAAAACTGCCCAGATCAGGGGTCTCTAATCTCTAGTCTCTAAGGGGACTCTCATGTTCCTGGAGCTACACAAACCTGCAGAGTTTAGTGCCAACCTTTTCCAATAAAACACCTGCCTGGATGTTTCTGACAGTCCCAAAGACCTTGATTAGCTGCTGCAGGTGTGATTCATTAGGGTTGGAGTTAAACTCTGCAGCTCTGTGGAGCTCACTGGAGACCTCTGGACTGGATGCTAAAAATCTTGATTGTTTTGATTGTTTGTAACTTGGTGCCGTGCCTTTAGAGCTGATGAGCAGAGCAGTCATCTTGAACATGGCTTCAGTGAAGGCCTCCGGCTGACCTCCATCCAGAGCTTCATTCATCTGACGGATCATCAGCTTGTTCAGGTCGGACGTGCTGCGCGTGGCCTCTGAGAAATGAATCATTCCTGCCACCTGCACATGTGAGCCGGATTAACACACCTGACTAATAAAACATCCTGCTGGATCATTGAGAGAGAGCGAGATCTCCCCACCTCTCCAGCATAGCGGTTCCTCAGGTTCAGCGAAGCCATGAAGTTAGAATAATCTTTCTTCACACACGCTGGTCTCTCTGTGAGCTGAGCAGTCTGAAATAACACAGAGAATATAAACGCAAAGAACGTTGTGTATTTATAACACAGAGAACGTTTCACATTTAAAGTCAACACTAAATTAAAACCAGCCTTGTTTGCCGGTTCAATACATATTCCTTATTGTGCGCTTGCCTTTGAAATCTGACATCAAAATGTAACAACCTGCTTCGCATCTGAAACAACTTTGATGATATCACCAGGCCCCTCCCCTGCAACCACCTGTCCTATCAAATCACACGTCCATAAGTGGCATTTTACAGACAGAACATCGTCTTACTCCCAGACTGGTGCTCTGGCGGTTGTATCCAGCAAAGTGCAGGATGCTCTCTGTGGCCATAGCGAGACCCGTGTGCTGGGACAGACCCGAGACCCAGTTCTGATGTTTATTCAGGTACTCCTGCAGAACACAGATGATTATCAGCTCTATATGTGTATCGCTGCACAGGATGATGCTGCGGTCTGGATACTCGGGCTCAGCTGACCTGCAGGTGAGATTTGGTGACTGACGGAGCCCATTTCATTGCTTCTTTCAGAATCTCTCCACAGCGGGCGGCGAAGTCTTTCACTATACTCTACATGTGAAAAATATGACATCACATACCAGAAAATACATACATACACAATGCCCTCCAGAAATATTAAGACAGTAAAGGAAAAACTGCTCTGTTTGTTGTGGAGTCAACAAATCTTTTATGATTAAAAGATAAATACTAGGCAAAAGTACAGAATGTCACATTTCTTTACATTTTTTACTGATTTTCTGTTAGATTTAGCTCCCTCGTCTTCATCTTTGCTTATGGGTGTTCACACCGAACGCAAGACCGCAGAAGTACTGGACAGAACGGATACTACACATTCCTGCTACACATTCCTGCAACAGGACACAGCTGATGACTTACAAACACAATTGTGAGTCAAGTGTCCCAATACTGAGACTCACACTAGATAGAGGGATGAAACTCTGTTGCTCTTCTTCTGGTACAACATTCAAATGTTGAAACAGCCAAGAAATAAAATGTGACATTTCTGTACTCTGTACTGTCCCAATATGAGGGCACTGTACATACATACAAATATACATACAGACGCTTTTTTCCACAACAACAACAGCTTTTAAATTCAATTTGAAAGCAGAAAAGAATACAGATCAATGTCAACAGAAGTGTGAAATAAACATACCTCTCTGGCTTCGTATGTATCAGGAACTGTAATACGATAAGGAGTGTCCGGTATGTCGTAATACGGCTGATCTTTGTGGATGTCCTGAAGGAAAGTCCAAAGTCAATAATGCTTCATAAACATCTTCTATAATGAAGTTCTAACATTAGCGTAATGTGAAGAACCTACAGCGCTGAGTGACAGAGACAGAGTCTGCAAGATATCCAACATGGTCTTCAAGACACGACCGCTCCACAGCAGATGTGGGAAACTAGAACATCAAAGACACAATGTGAGAACATCTCATGCCATTGAGCTATTGTTCTTCAGATACCTGACTATGATCCAAGAAGATCATAACCCAGATCAAACACAAGTTCTTATTTTAAAATGTTATGATTCTGACATTTTTATAGTCATGGTTGTTTCTACAGCTCTAGATCAAAACCATGATTCACCATCACTCTCATATAAGGACGTTAAATAAAGAAAACGTACAACAACAGCAGATTTTTCAGTTGATTTCCCAGAGTCTGACTTCTGTTTCATGTTTAGTGCTGATTTTCTATGAAGAATGTATAATAAGATTCAAGAACTCACGTCTCAGCGAGACCAGACAGATATTTGTCAGCCACCCGTCGGATTCTCTTGTGAATGTGGTTGAAGTTGACCAACAGGAACTGAGCGTGGCATTCTAACTCCTCTTCGTGAGCTTTGGTCTTGGGCTGGAAGAAAGAGAGGATGTGAGAAGACAGCAGTAGATATGAGCGTCCTCATAAGAGATGCTCGCGTTACACCTCAGTCTTTCATTTACCTTGTCAGCCATCATCTGCAGGAAGACATCAAACACCTTATCGCCCACGGCAATGACACACTGCATCATTCCTGAGAACACGAGGCACATGTTCAGAAAAGTCATTCCTTTCTTACAAATATCTTCTCATTTCTCCTAACCAGCCATAAGCTCAACAAGCAATGAATAAAGAGACATTTTGGTTGACTGACTGATCACTTCCTGTTGTAGCCCCACCTACGTTGAGGTTGGACAACTTTTATGCACAAATAGTACAATCTGAAGGGCCCGACTCACCTGATTTGTCTTTCTGGATGGCTCTGTCCTCAAAGTAGCGGAACATCACCTGGAACCGATCTGAATCCAGTGAGCGCAAGACCCTGAGATGAAAGAACAGGGAGGTCTTGTGACTTCGGCTGCAGGCTCTGATAAAGCCTGTAATGTCCGCTCATCAGACGAGTGTTCTCATACCTCATGTACTCCAGCCGATAGACAGACAGCAGGTAGGTGGACATGGCGAAGTCCAGCTTGTTAATGAGAGCAGCCACTTCAGGAGGAGGATCTAACAGGTTTATGATGGTGCTTCTCAAATCATTCAGCTCAGCCTAAAATTGTGCCACATACAGGTCTTGATTTCACAGTGTGAACGTCACAAACCACAATAAAATTGAATGCAATAAATTAGATACTTTGATATTGTATCTGTTTAATATTTGGCTTTGTTTACTCTGTGTTCAAACTGTTTAAACTTTGCCTATGCTCAGATTCAAAAGTACTATGTAGTCCATCTTACTGTATATTATACTGTATATTATACTGTATACCATGGGTCGTCATGGTATCAGGCTAAAATAATTCATGGTAATGGTATATATTATTTTTTTATTGAAATAAAAAAACACTAATGCTCTCAGTTCAGCTTTTGTTTATTTCAAATTTTGTTTTTTTGGTGTCGTCTCTTTTTTGGTTAATGAATCAAGTACAAAATACGAGTGTAGGGAGGCAGAGAGAGAGATATTTTGTAACTATTGTGGCTCCTAAGGCAAAATGGGTGCAATAGCTCCATCTACTGTGTTGGAGTGTCAACCAGATATTGGCACTGAATTATTGACAATATTTTTACCCACATGTAGCATTAACGCAGTATCAGTAATCGTGGTTATTAATATGGTTATTGTCAATACCGGTATAATGTGACAGCCTTATTTCTAATAGGTATCAATCAGCTAGATTGAGTGAAAAAGACATTTCAGCAGCTTCTTTTAAAGTATTCGTACCGGAGTGACTGTGTCGTTCTTAAGTGCTGAGTTATACTGCAGTTCTGAGCGAAGTGGCTCTCCGCTGGGAAACGTCAGCAGAGGGGATTTGGTTGCGATTTCACACACTCCCTCATACCACTCCTCTGGCCACAGACCTGAAGATCACTCACAACATCAGCCTGATATCAATAATCAGACACACCGATTTAATCAGCTTGCATTTAAACACAGCAAAATCCACAACCATCTGACCTGAGCCCTCAACAGCGAAGCCCATGACCACAGAATACAGCCAGAAATCTCTGAAAAGCTTCTGGAGTCTCGGTTTGGCCTCTTTAATGGGTGGCAAACGTCTGGTCAGCTAAATAAAAAAAAACAAATGTGATCTAACAAACAGCTGAGGGCAACATAACTCAAAAAGGTTGAACAAAAACAAATTTATGAGACGGCAAAAATTTAAATTGCATTTTCGTAAAAGACAACACCTACCACAGCAATGACAGGAATGAGCACTCCTAAATTACCAGCACTGCTAGACGCCTAAAGACAAAAGAAGAGGAACTTTACAAAAAACCCTGTAAACTTAAAAAAACCCTACACTACATAAATCAAATAAACCATTTCAGAAGGCAAAAGTTAACAGTTGAGGGAAGGGATATGACAACACACTGGCTTTGACTTTCAGTGGCATTACCTTGAGGGCAGGGCCCTTCTCACTGGCTCTCTCGCTCGCCCGTTTGCCCTCTAGCCCAAGCTGCACAAACAGCTCCAGAAGATTCACAAGCAGCTCGTCCACCATCTGCTCTGTCTGCAGATTTGCTGCGATGTTGGCCAGCGCGTTGATCACGGCCAGAGAACAGTGCCTGCCAACATGCTAAGCTTTAATATTATTGGTTAAAAAGGTGCCCTGCCCTTACAGTCTTTGTTACATCATCAGAAAAGTTACGTTCTTTTGAGAAGCAAAAGCTAATTAGCTTTAACGAAAGATTAAGGAATAAACATATTTTGCTTTAGCATAAAAGGGACTGATGAATTGCGCACAATAAGGCCAGAAACAGTTCTTCAGAAATTAGAGCTTTAAGAGCACTGAAAAAAGGAAGCATGTCTTCAATGATTTGGGGATCTGAACAAAATTAATATATGAATCACCTGTAGCCATGATCTTTGTAGTCTTTGGTGGAGTAGACCATTGAGCTGGCCTTCACACTAATCTGCTGGAACAGGTTCCACACTTCCTGGTAAATGTATTGCTGCCGGAGGAAAAAAATAAACTTTACAACCTGTTAACTGACCAAACTAAATCTATCTGACATGTGGAACACTGTCACGGAGACCGGACAGACACTGTATGTGTTAGAGACAGAGAAACGGTCGTACGTTTCCCGTGATGACCATACAGCCCAGCTGGTCTATGATTAAGACGTCCAGCTGAGACGGAGGCTGGCAAAACTTCTGCTGCAGGATCTGTAGGATGGGCTCCATCACGCGTGGAGTGTCTCTCAGAGCCACGGCGATGTGTCCTAACGCTCGGATTGTGTGATCAGGGATGAGGTGAGCGTCCCTGGAGAACAAAGTCATAATATTATTGTCTCTACTCCTGCAGCCTGGCTTGTGTTATGATTGCTTGTTTGGTTTATAACATACTTATCATTTTCCTGGGAGATGTACAGACGATTAGAAAGACTGGCGAGAAAAGCCTCCACAATAACCGAGTCCATGGTCAAGCCTGCCTTTAAACACCTAGAGATATAACCACCAAAAAGAAAAGTTACTCATTAGTGACTACTAACTTTTTAGATAGTAGCTGGCCCCAACCCATTTCACAAATGGTTAACCATCTGACTCTGTTATAAAAAAACATTATCTAAACCAGCCCAGCGAGGTCATACTGTAGTCTTACATGCAGTGTGTCGACAATCTTATCTGTTATTGTAACAAATTATACATTGAATCCAGATTGGCATAATTACTATTTAGGGTATTACTACTACTAAGTAGCATACAGAACTAAAAAACAAATACAAACCAATTACAAGTTCTGCAATACCAGTTATGCATACCAGTAATATAGTGTAACCTATATTAGCCTACAAAACAAGCATAGACACATGGTGCCAAAAAAACAGACTGTCAGTCAGACAGGTTTGGTGCTGTTTTTGTTAAGCACTGGTGCTGCTGTCATATACTGTGAATTGGTGTTCAATCATTGCCTTCACCTGAAAACAGTTCTGTCACAGCAGAAGAGGATTACCTGCAGATGTTGTCAATGGAGATGTCTCTAAGCTGCTCGTACATGGACGGCTGGCTCTTCTTATTGCCGTGAGAGCTGAACGTGGACTGAGAGTGTTCATTGGTCACGTGGATCTTGATCTCTCCAGTTCCTGCTGATGAGAAGATTCAGAGCTCCATAAACATCACCTGATTCTGCTTCAATCTGTTCACACACTGTTGATGTTCTTTGTGTGTTCTTGGCAGAACAAGCAAGATTAACCCTGAACATAATAAGGTGTTAATGAGATGAAGGGAGAAGGGAGGTGAAGATCTCACCTGTGGAGTACTGGCTGTGGTACTTGTACAGCTTAACTAGAACAGGTGAAGGTACAACCAGAAAATCTCTTAGAGACATGGTGGCCGAATGAGCAACCACAGGGAAACGCTCACACAACCGCCCGAGTCCCTATAACACATACAAACAGAGCACACGCACACGCACACACACTTATATCTATAATTCATTTCAACAAATTTTCCCCCACAATTCATTAGATTCAAGCATTTAGCCCTTGATGTTTTAATACGACACAGGACAGTGTCATGTTGTGCATTCTGACAGCAGTTTAAATCTTTCTGCTCTTATCCTGAAGGTTTATGTGTGATGTCTAGAGTATGGTGAGAGTGGGTGGAGCTCGGGACACACCTGTAAGCAGCAGATGAGGAGGGGCATGTGCGCGATGATCACCTTACTGGACGTCTTGGACTGCAGCTTCTCAGA
This sequence comes from Chromobotia macracanthus, assembly GCA_036877525.1. NCBI lineage: Eukaryota > Metazoa > Chordata > Actinopteri > Cypriniformes > Botiidae > Chromobotia > Chromobotia macracanthus. The sequence goes on along the minus strand of JAZGTH010000072.1, from coordinate 4,325,856 downwards.
CAGTTTGGTGCAGAGATTCTCTGCACCTGTCAAAAACACCCGGCAAACGTGAGGTTAGATGGAGCACATCACACGCGCGACACACACATCCTCATAACACACACACACAAACAGACACACTCATACACAGCCACACACATATACGCGCACATCAAACAAATGTTCTCACCCTGCTCCTCAGTGACGGCCCACACCATCAGATCCACACAGGCAGCGTTGGCCTGACAGCGCAGTTTAAGCGGGCTGAGCTCGCTGTGGAGAGACTCCACGTCATGCAGGATCCTCTGCAGCTCCGATTGACTGCTGCTGAACTGCTCCAGAACAAAGTCATGAACCTCCTTCACAAACGATGTCTGCAGATCTGAAACATGAGCGTTGCACCGTCACTGACAACAGCAGGACACAAGATACTGAAAGCTGCAGTCTGTAACTTTTCATGACATATGTTGAGGTCAAATGAAGTCAAACTGAATTTCTTGAGAAATCGGACCCAACCATTTAAATTATAAATCACTATTATAATGTATCCCATGTATACTAAACACTTGTTGGCTTGTTGACTTGTTTTATTATATTAGGGATATACAAAATATTGGTGGCTGCATTACAAACAATATTTACATTTTTAAATTATAAATACTAAATGGATTTGGCCCTTTTTTAATCTGTAGCTATATTGTGAAAGCAAAAACTATCATCTGCCCCACAAAACAACAGTTTTCTGAAAATCGCTGTATTGGTGCAGCCCTAATATATATTTTCTTACCTCAAATTTCTACTGCTTACCGTAACTCTTTGACATTTACCTTTCATGTAGTATAAGGTGTCTCTGAGCATCTTGAATATGGCCACATACAGCGGATCGCTGAAGGTCTTGTAAAACAGATTTGCTGTCGGATTCATCTGTGATGGCAAACAAATATCCACAGATCAACAGATTTTAACAGTACAAATAACCACCAGAAGTTTCCAGATCATTGCAGATACCTCCAGCACTTCACTCATAGTCTGATCCAGCATCTTCAAAAAGGATTCTGCAACAAACTGCTCCACCTGCCCAGGAAGAGAAAGAAACAGACCAATCACAGACGAGAGCCATCACACGGCAGGTTTGAGCTGCAATATGACATCACCAGCACTGACCATCTTCAAGAGCTGTCTCAGAAGATCCAGAGGAACGTCCAACTCTTTACTGCTGCTGCCCGTGAACAAAGGAGACACAGAGAAACTGGAACTGATGGTGGAGAAGTAGTAGTCTGGATCTACAGCACTGCCATCTGGTAGATACGAACCTGCTGAAAACAGACACACAGGGCCAGAAACCTCAGATGATCTGGACCCTAAAACTGAGAGTTTCAGGAACTCAAACAAAGAATTTACCAGTATTTATCAAAGGCATCTGTGCTAAGAAACAGTTTTATCACGGGACGTGTGTCCTAGACCCGCAAAGTCAAAAGTATGTACCACTTTTTTCCACTTAAGAATAATGTTTTAATATATGATTTATAACACTAAAAAGTTCTACTAACGTTACTGCAAGAACTTTTTTGATAATTTTCAGAGAACTGAGAAAACCTTAGCCAGCATTCTGAGAATAATCCCTGTGAGCTGGGTACACATTTCAGGTGAAGTTCATACTTTTAGTGCACAGTTTAAGTATGCAGCTGTGTCAGAAACTGTGTTAGTTGTAAAGTCACCTTCAAAATAAGGAGCAGAGGGGTCAGCAGGTGAACTTGGAGGGAGTCCAGCACGCTCAGGACTGGCCTGAGAACAGAAATAGTCAAACATAATTTATGCTTCATTACACATTAAATTAAACACACAATGTAGCCTTTCTATAATAAATGTTTGTTGTGCTAAAGTTTTTCTTCTTTTCTAAGTATTGTAAGTTTATGAATAGGTTGGCATCTGTCATTTTAAAGAGACAGACGCGCCCTGCTGGTGGGACGTGGGGATACACCCTGTACCTGCTGAGAGATGCTAGACACGCTGCTGGTTTTCCGGCGCAAGGTGTCGCCCTGGCAGACAGTGAGCAGGGAGCTGGGCAGGATGGAGCGGAAATCGTTGAAGGATCTGCGTCGGGTCACTTCTGCCCCCTCTCCTGGGCCCGGAGGCTGAGGGCTCACCCGCGGGAACAGTTTGGACAGCAGAGGCTCTTCAGTATTTCTATAGCGGCCGAAGGCTCGGACCACACCCAGCAGACAGGGCACAGTGTATTTACACAGGTATTCTGTAGAGTTCAGTCACAATGAAGGGTGTTACCAACTTAAAAGATACTGAAGACAGTGTTTAACGTTTAAATTAACATGATGTCCAAATGAATCCGCCTTTTCCATAATAAAGGTCTCTACTCTCAGTTTCTGGTGATTTAATAAAGGTCATGTGGGCAGGGAAAACAATATTAACCATAACCAATAATATAAATCCAATAAACCAAACAATCCAATTATACCGTGATGGATAAAATCAAGTCTTGCCCTATAATACTTATTACTTTGTTGGACGTTATAGACATTAAAAGGGAATGGAAGTTTGAAATGTCTCTCGTGGTTATGGCACGAAAAAACATTGACCTTTATCTTGACCTTCAATGTTCTGACACGATTCATGCAGAACCTTCATGAGGTTCATCACAGCCTCCAGAATCTGAAAGAGACAGAAGAGGAAAACAAATATCTCACTGCTGTTCTCTGTAGACCTCAGTCCGAGCAGATGTCATGTTTACTTTGAAGTTTATGAAAAAGAAGCTGTGAGAGACAGACCTTTAGTTTGCTCAATACGCTGTGTACCTGTGTGTACTGTTCAGTTGCTGAAACAATCATTTAATCACTCTTTTTTCATCACTTTTACTATTTAAATTACACTGTGAAGTAAGAACAAAAATTCTTACGTCATTACGTCAGTCTCCTAAATAAAAAAGCGCAACTTTTCAAAGACGCACCTGAATTCGCATGGACTCGTCCATCTGCGCGACATCTGAGAGCATCGTCACCAAACAGAAGGAGAAATTCTCTGCAACGGGAAGCGTTTCTGCAAACACACACCAGAAAGAGTTTCATACTTGGTCAGAAAGATCTGAGAGTTGCATAAGGAGATCAAAAACAGACAGATGGTCATTAACCTCTTCCTTTTCTTTGTGAACTCTCTTCGATCCATTGCACCCGTGGCAACCCCTTCAGTAAGCCCAGCAGATAGGGGACAATGCTGTCCTTGTGCTGCAGAAGTAAACACACACACACAGTCCAGTGATGCAGGTCACTGTTTCTTACAGCCAGGATTAATCACTCCAGTAAACGCATTACCTGCAGCTCAGACTCCACCAGGAAGATGCCCAGAGCGATCACAGCATCTCTCCTCCTCTCATCCAGCTGGAAAACACCACGCATGTCCACGGGACACATGCATTGGAGCTTCTGAACCTGTGAATGTGAAGCATGTATTAAAATGCGTCATCTTTATTATGCAATCAGAGTCAACATTTAATAGGCTAAAACGTGACATCCATCATCACAATCTGACACTTCCTATGAGCAAGTGACATCACACATACAAAGGTATATTACTCGTGTATAAGCAAATCTATTACAATAAATCTATTAAGCTATTATGTGTGATATAGGCAAAAAACATATATACATTCAATGGCTGGTTTACTCTAAACTCAGTCTGGATTCACCAGTCTTTCATCAGATGCTCAATGTTTTGTGAAGGTTTCTTCAAGCACTTCTCTGTAAACATCTCCTCTGTCTTTAACACTGTTTAATACTTTGACTGAGTGAAGCAGTAAAGCACAATTAAAACACACATTATACTTGACACAACACAACTGATCTGCTGTCAGTAATGTATTCCGCACATCAGGTAAACAGTGAAGAGTCAGACAGATTAAAACTGAGCAGAAAACAGGCAGTCATTACATGAATCACTATAATTCATTCAGATGTCATTTCACTTTTCATGACTAAATACTACTAATAAAACGCGCACCTTCACATCTTATTTGGGCTTCAATGAGGAAGGTTGACCAGGTTAAACGATGAGGTTTTTAAGCCCTGTCGCAGGTTTTTAATGTCTGAACATTACAGGCAGGGCAGTAAAGTTGAATATAAACACAATGAAGCGGAAATGAGATGAGATTTGTCATTAAACGATGGTTTGTTTTGGTTGCGTTAGCCGTTAGCTCCGGATGCTAACAGGAAGTTAGTCTCACCTTGTCAATCGGAGCGGGGCGATGAGCAGCCAGAGACCGAGCCAGAGACAGCACGGTGTTGAAGTAAAACCCCCGCGATGTGCCTTTCGAGGACATTGTTAGTGTGTTAATAAAATGAACATACAACACCACAAACTAATATTTACATCTTAAAGGGAAAACTCGTCGACTGAGGGCGGAGGAGAGCCGCGACTACGGAGAGTCCGGAGGGACATTTCACAAGGTCACTGAACACCATCAGTGAGGATTATGAATAATACAATAACACATACATACAATAATGCCTGTACTTTATGAGCACTATTTAATAAATAGTATATACTATAATACACACACACACACACATATATATATATGAATACAAGACTGGTTTCAACATACTTCATTCATACATACTGCAACACAAATCTGAGACAGCTGGCATGAGAAAATGGGTTTTATTTATTTTTGCACAGATGTCAACAGAACCTTTCTGAACCTTTGAAACATTATAAAAGTTGACATTTTCTTCTTTAGTCGTTCGCATACTGTAAACCGCAAACTGTAAATGCAAAAGTGGTACCAACCTGATGTTTCAATGTCAAGTACACAAGAATCAGAGAGGTTTGCTGTCCTTCTAAGCTTTACTTTATTATAACGCAGAAGGAAACAGACTCAACGTACAGTCAGCATAATTTATTTGAGCTGAAGGCACATCATGCTGGAACATCAGAATTGTCCTTAGATTGTATTTTTTGTTAATATGTCGAATAACGTGTGTTGTAGGTCATGCATCTGTAATGCGCTCTGATGTTTCTTTACAGAAACGCAAAACAAAAGCCTGTGTTTAGACCCGGTGCTGTTTCCTGCTCCACATACATCAGCTGTCATTCTGTTTGCAAAGGCATATAACATTATATCTGATTTGGCTACAACATGACAGAACTAAAACAGAACTAAATTTAGAGGTATTAATAAACAACAGTCACAACGTCTTGCATAATGACTGTTATTTTCTTATAATCACACATGATGTGTAATGAAGATAAAGCACATATTTGTCTTAGGTACTTCAGACCTCTGTAACTGTTGCATAAGTCACTTTATTTCTCTGTTGTGACATAAGAAATGTTTCGATTACAATCAATGTTGAAAAGCAAACATTCGCTTTTTAAAATGTCACGTTGAACGTTGTTCTTGTACTCTGTCTCCTACTCAAAGATCTTAACAGTGTCAGTTCTACTTTTTCTTTTCACCTTGAGGTAGGAATGCAGAAAAAACTGGAACATAAAATAATCTATGCAAATCATATTTATAAGGCATCTACTGATGAATGATCAGTATTTATGAGGCAACGTTTGTTGGCCTTAACATCATTAACTGTGTAAGTAAACAATGTTTCTGTCACATTTATGTGGCTCTTTGGTGATGCTTCCTTAGCTGAAACAACACTGTTAGTTTGAGTGTTTATGCCTGTTTAAGCCTGTTGTGTGGTGTTCATTACAGATATTGAGGCATTAAATCTGGCCTGAAACAGAGAATCAGGTCTGATATAATTACATATCAATGTTATTATGATATGATGTTACAGCAGGGAGTAAATAAACGTAATTTATGGCAATTACTTAATGTAAACAAAACATATTAGGTCATACAATGTATAGGAATATAGGCACTTAAAGTAATCATTAAACCTGGATTATGACCAAATGTAAAAGTGCATGTATGTGTAAAACACGTCTATCTTAAGATGAAAACAGTGATTTTTTTCTTTTTGGTTCATTCATGATCATTTAAAATGAAAAATAATTTCCATCATTTATTCACCCTCATGTCATTCCAAACCTGTATCACTTTTTTGGCTTCTGAGAAACACAAAAGAAGATATTTTGAAGTACATTTGTAACCAAAAAATAGTGGCACTCATTGACTTCCACTGTATGGACACAAAGACATTTCTTTAAATATCTTTTTTCAGTGTTTCACAGAAGAGAAAAGTCATACAGGTTTGGCATGACATGAGGGTAAATAAATGATGGAAGAATTTTCATTTTTGGGTGAACTGTCCCTTTAGGAAAACAAAATAGGATTGTTTGCAATGGAGAGAAACAGAATATTTGAAGGTAAATTGCAAATAGGTAAATAGATAAACAATATTATTAAAACTATAAAGAATCTATGACACTAACAAAATGTCTTTTGGAAAAACATGAGTGAGGTCTTTTAAAAGACTTAGTTTCCATAAAAACATTTTCCTATTCACAAAATCTATTATTAAAATTGGTCCTTGGGGTAAAAACAACTATCTTTAGTCTAATGTTCAAGTATTTGATGTCTTTCTCACATTAGTTGGGTTAATTTCTCTCTATACTGATTAAATTGTGAAAATTAAGTACATTCCAGTGACTCTGTTGGTTGTCGTCTGCTGTAGACAGATATTTTGGCCCCGCATAAATATTCCCAGTCGTCTCATCAGTATGATGTCATGAGGGCCAGACTCCGCCTATCACCATATTTGATCATCATCAATCAGTCTTCCAAACCTTGTTGAGAACTTTGACCACCTCCTCATAGATTATGAAGACTATAGCCACGTCCATACACACACGGCCTAATCTGGGTACCGTGCCTTTGTAGAATCTAAAGAAAAGATACAAAATTTAAGTGAACACAATAGTGAAATCCTTAAAGGTGATTTTCACAAAACCTCTCAAGAGCCTGTCTGGGTCACATAATCACCCCAAAATCAAAATACAACAGCCCGTTTCATCACATTTATTCTGTTTTACTACCACATTCCCATTACAAACAAATCTGTTAAGAATTTAGAATTTGCTTAATTGTTATGAAAATAGTGTCACAATGATAAAGTTATCCCATCAAAAAAAAATCCTTATGCAAAATATAGGCCTGGTTTCACAGACAGGACTTAAGCAAGAAATAGGCCTTAGTTAAAATGGACATTTAAGTAGCTTTTATGAGCATGCCTTAGAAAAAATGTATGGTGTCTATATCGACACAAAACAAAGGTACTGACATGTTTCCGTATAAGTTTCTTACAGTTAAGACAGCTCAAACATGCATTTTAGTCTGGGACTAAAACCTTGTCTGTGAAACAAGGCCTTCATTTCTTGTTTTTTGTTTTCATGTGATGTGGATGTCACTCATAAATATTTGTAGTTTGTTTGCTGTTGTTTGCTATTGACTTACGCAGCAGGACCCTCATGTCTCATAATCTTGATCGCACAGTCAACAGTACTCTTATATTTGTGAGCTTCCAGGCCCTGTAAACATCATCACAACATTACGCGACATTCATCAAGCAATCGTGTTTATGTTTTCATAACTAAAGCAATAACAAGCTAGCTTTACAAGCATAAGATCCCACCCTCTCTACAGGCTGCTCTCCAAAGCCACAGCCCCTCCAATACATGAAAACATACAGGCAGGTAGGACATCCTATCATTGCATTCGGACCAAACGCAATGATTGGACAAACATTTTACAGTCCTGCGCTTTCCACAGAAGATATACATATTTTTATTTACAATATTTTACTTAAAATATATTTTATCTACAGACCTGCATTCTAGTTTTAATCACATCCAGTGGGGTGTTTCCAAACACACTCGCGGCCCCCGCAATGGCTCCAAAGGCGCCGGTTACAAAGGGGTTAATCGTCTTATTAGGGTTATCACCTAGTTTTAAAGTAAACACGATCATATTTATCAGCTGTTGTTTGGTTACCTCTGATCCTTCAACAGTTGTACTTCATCATTAGCATCATTTCCACACAATGCTGAGAATGACACTGACTGTGGATCAGTTTCACACACCTTTGTACCAGTTTCTCAAAGCAGTCATGACATAGAATCTGATGGCCTGGTTGGAGCCCTGCTTCAGTACTGTAGCTGTCAAACCCTGATACGTTCCTTTGAGTCCTGAATACAGTTACAAAACAAATAAAACAATACAGTTGATAAATGACATTTAGAAATGAGCAATCCCAGATAACTATTTTAAGTTACTTACGAATATTGATTTGGATAGAAATGATATGTTATAAAAAGTTCCACTTTTGATCACTTTTAGAGAACGTTAGCCAACAGTCAGAGAACATTCCCTGGTAAATGGGATCATTGTTTCACAAGAATTAAGACTAAAAACAAACAGCTTATTAGAAGTACTAATGAATGATGAGTGTTAGCATAGTTTCCTCACTAATACAATCGTGGATTTGTAGTACAACTGACGTTCTTTGGTTAAAATAATTGATTAGATCAGAGGCTGAGTGAAGCCTGATGGTCACATGGTTTACTGATGATCACATGATTCTCGTGTCAGATCATGTGATGAATTTATAAGTAACCCCTCCATCTTTGAATATAAAATCAATCATGCACAAACAAAACCTGGCAGTGTTAAAGCAACATTTTTCAGCAAGTTTTTCAGTCAACCGATTCTGTTATAGTTGAGGCCAAAACACATTTTGTCTCACAGACACTTATTAATTCATCAAATAACAAACAACATGTGAAAACAACATGCTAAGAATCTTAGTTGGCATGCATGCATGTATATCTATGTCTATAAAGTACATATATAAAATAAATCTGTTGTATTACAATCACTTTAGATATAACAATTGTGTATAAAGTGCTTTGCCCAGCAGGTGGCGCTGCAGGTGAACATTCACCTTGTGTTCTGACTATTTCTCTCACTCCGTGAAAAAAGCCTCTGTACTTTGGGTTTGCTGAAGTTTGATCGTGGATAAATTTTACCTGAAATTAGAGGAAAAGCACAGTTACAGATTCATCAAATTATGTACGTATCTCACACATTTCATTGACTTTAATTAATGTACTGAGAAGCAATAAAATCTGAATCATTCTTTACTGTCATTTGTTTATACAACGACACAAAAATGCCATTATAATCCATTGACGGTGGATTATTATTATTTTACCTTCACAGTTTCCATAGGACACACAACAACTACAGCCTCCGCCACCCCTGCTCCCAGACCGCAGATTAACCCCCGCGTGCTGTCCAGCTTCCCAGATTCATCTCGCATCCGGTTACTGAGAAACTCAAACATTCCAAACCTGGGATGAACAGAACAGATCACGATACATGATCAGGAACACGTTTATGAAGAACAAACATCTTCCCGGCTCTATCTTTGTTTTGAAGGTCTATGGTTAGACTTTCTAGAGCACTTCATAGTTAATTCAGTTCAGATTTATTTCATTGGGGATCGTGGACTGTGTCTTCAGAGCAAGTCTGATAATCTAACTCAAAATATAAGATCCAATCTGACTGGCTGCCCAGGGAACATTCTCAGAACATTGGCAAGCATTCTCTCAAAGTTACCAAATGTTCTTGCAGTAACATTAGTGGAACGTTTCTTCAATGTTATATGTCCTTGGCCAATGTTCTAAAAACATTAGCATAAAAATGTACTTCTTAAGCTGTTAGTGGAACATTTTAAAAATGTAAATTTTACATTTTATTTACATGGAAGTTAGCTGGGTGGCTGCTATGCCATTTACAGGGTTCAAGGTGTGCCATTTTTTTCAAGGTTCCTGTGCTTTTTGCCAAATGAATTTCCATGCCTTTTCTATAATCATCTTGTATGAGTGAACTCTGATTGGTCGATTTACGTCTTCCTGCCTATGTTAGCAGAATAAAGTGCAAAGTGTATCAGATGTTAGGAAAGACCGTGATGACTTGTCCCGGGGATCAGAAGGGCTTACCGCACCGCAGCTTTGGGAATAGAGCCGTAGAGCAGAGAACTCAGGCCCCTGTAGAGCCCTTTCACCCCATGATCCTGCACAGTCTGCTTCACACAGTCAACTGCACAGAGAAGCACAGAGAAAATCATGTTACACCATTTCACCAGTATTAACACTGTAAAATAGATTATAAGCTGTGAGATATTTAAAAAAAGTGACAGTATGAATGATTACAAGCATTGATTTAGTTCTCAGATTGTTCTCCAGCTGTTGAGTAAATCATTCATTAGTTCAAAACGAGACCATGACCGGCACGAATGCTCAAACTGTCGAAACGTGACTCTGTGCATCGCAGCCGTCCTATTGGCTGACAAACAAACGCATTTGAACGACCACAGCAGATAAGCATGTTGTGAAAAGGGGCCTCCATCTAAAGTACAGCGGCTGATATGCTCTGAACCCATCAAAGTGCATCAGGTTATAAACCCTGAACTTTGAACCTGAGTGAACTTAAGATGAATCGTGTGTCTTGAGCCACAATGTTAAATTGGAGTTTCTGAAACGCTTCTGAAAAGCAATACACATGCAATTATCATAAACACAGCTGAATGGTTTATATGAACTAACAGGGAATGTTCTCAGAACGTTCTCTAGAAGTTCTCTCAAAGATATTAAAAACTGTTCTTGCTGTAACATTAGTAGAACTTCTTAACGTTATATAGCATATATATTAAAAACACTACTCTTAAATTTTTAGGGGAATGTTTTAAAATCGTTAAAGAATTTTAAGACGTTAAAGAACGCTCTTATAATCAAGCAACAACATTAATACAATGTCTAAAAACTGGACGTTTTGAACATTCCTACAATATTCAAAACAACATTTTTAATGCTTCTGTGACTTAATGAGAACGTTAGGGGAATGTTCTCACATTCTACATGTTAAATGTGATGAAACTCTGTGACCTGTGATCAAACACTCACCGATGCCTCTGTATCGAGGTGGATTCGCCTTCTCATCCAACTGCAGCTGGGTTTTCACATATTCTGTGGGAAATGTGATGCAGATTTCAATACCTCCTGCAATTCCACCTGCAAAATACACAACTTCATTAACATCAGACAGTGATATAATATAATTAAAAAAACGTAACAAACATTTAAATGATCACAATGCAAAAACATCAGACCAATGATGGTCATATCTAATCATATTTTACTCAATTACATCAAAGTTTGGTTTGGTGCAAAACTTGTGGCTTTGATGCTAGGGTGTTGCTGTGTGGTTGCTAAGGTGCTTTAGGCAGTTTTTAACATCTGCAGAAAAACACAGAATTTCAGCGGTCTTCAAATCCTGAATCCTTAGTATAAGCACTCATTACAGTAACCATTTCCTTAGAAAGCCGTGCTAAAAATACATTTTAATCATGTAATTATACAAAGTCAGGTTATATAAATAATTTTACAACTATAATTTTCTCTCAGTATGGTGGATCTTCTTGCAAATCTCAATTATGTGTCGCCTCCTTAAATGTCGGGGTTCAACGCATCTGCAGCTGAACAGCCAGCAGTTATTGGGTGGGAGTGTACAGCTGCTATTGGCTGGATGAATTCACTGGATCAGCCCCCTCTGGGTGTGACCCAATCAGACGTCCTGCTCTTTAATTACACCCCAAACTTGTTGACATATTCACTGTTCTCTTACTGTGCCATGCATGCAAACAAGCGCAAAGGTAAATGACTTCAAACCCAATAGTACTGTGCAAAAAACACATTCCAGCTAACAAGGAACGTTCTCAGAACATTCTCTAAAAATTCCCACGTTAACAAAAAAGTTTAGGTTAGCAGAACGTTTCTTTAACATTATACATCTATCAAAAACACTATTCTTGAGTCATTAAAAACATTACAGATTAAAAAATTTTGAATAATGTTCTTATAACCACACAATAACATTAATACAACATCTAAAAAACTGGACGTTTGAATGCTCCTAGACCTTTCAAAAAGACATTTTTAACATTTTTGTTATTTAACAGAAACAGTATGGAAACGTTCTAACAACCTAAAATTGTTAGCTGGGATGCTCAGACGGTTGAAAATGATGACTACATTTGGGCAATTTATTCCTTTATTGAAGTTTGCAGGCGTTCTGTTGAAATATAAGCAGAAGCAGAAATAACTCGACACAAATTGAGCCAATAAATAAGACAATTTAATGCGTTTAATGAATGCAAACAAGCTCTTATCTGATATCCTGTATGTCGAACAGCAGGATATATGAGCTCAACATACAGCTATCCAACCAGTTTGACTTGCTGGTTTCCCCAAACAACAAAAACTGCTTTAAAGAAAAGTGGAGGTGCGCTGACAAAATCATCAAGAAACCCAAGACCACACTCTTAAAGAACAGCCCAGCTGCACCAGATCCCCGTATATAATAACTCTTAATAGATCACCATTACAGCAAATGTCACAGGCACATGAGTGCTCACTACATAGTCAGCAAATAACACTGTACAAAAATACTGGAATCTTTAAGTAAACAAAGAATGGTTGCTTATGTGCTAACCCACCAAACCAGAACTTTTCAAGCTTAAATGAATGACAAACACAATCTGAAAGTCAAACAAACAGGGCCTATATGATGCAATCAATGACCTTGTGTGTGTGTGTGTGTGTGTGTGTGTGTGTGTGTGTGTGTGTGTGTGTTTTGCTGACCGTTGGTTTATTCATTAAGGCAGTCTGACAGGTTGGGTGTGCATACACACTTTTACTGTGTAATAAAATCACAAAATAATAATATTAATCATATAGATAATATTGAAAATATGTCTTGCATACTTCCCCTGTAATAAATGTGAACAAACATCAATGCCATCTATGACAAACACATGAACAATGTAAAGTTATGTGTAAAGTTACATGTAAACTTTATATTTACAAGAGACAACACTCCCAAACTGACTGCATTCCATGTTATTGTGTTAATATGTACATGCCGAAATGTTAACGCATTGCACCGGTGCATTCATATGTCCAATACAGCACTTATTTTTTGCTCTACTGAGACCAGCGCGAGAATCATGCAGCACAGTTACATATGAATGGACCTATTATGAGTTTGACATTAACTCAGTGCTGTGAAGCTAACACGTGCCCGGCCAGACATTAATCCCACTAACTAGTTCTTTTGACACTGCCGGGAAGGGTGATAAAACACCAATGCACTTTCAACACAGTCAGTCAGAGAAAATCCCCAAGGAATGTAACCGGATTGCTATTGGAATTTCTATTTAGAAACAAATGGACCCGGGGGTCAAAAAAAAACCTTTGAGGAATTTTACTGGATGGACTGGAAATCTAAATAAAAAATTCTGACAATTCAGTGATGACAGAACCCAGCTAAGCTTTAAGCTGCAGGAACATTTCCATAACGTTTCCTCAACAAAAAATGTTCAAATGACATTGTATTAACATTATTGCTTGGTTATATGAGCGTTACTCAAACCCATTTTAATTCTGTAGCATTTTTAAACTTTCCACTACTAACTCAATAACTTTTCCACTATTAACTCAATAACTTTTCCACTATTAACTCTATAACTTTTCCACTATTAACTCTATAACTTTTCCACTATTAACTCTATAACTTTTCCACTATTAACTCTATAACTTTTCCACTATTAACTCAATAACTTTTCCACTATTAACTCAATAACTTTTCCACTATTAACTCAATGCATTTTATTTCTATTATGCATAAGAGGTTTTGAGAGGCCTTTAATGTTGCGATAACATTCCCTGTTAGCAGGCGACATTCCCATGCATTCCTCATGGATTTCCTTGTCAATTTGTGAATGGAAAAGAGAAGACGGGGTGCAACTCATATCTGACTGACACATTTTGTCATGAGCCTCAGAAGTGTTCAATTAAACAAATGCATCATTCAGATGTAATAAAACGGATTGATGGGGACACACTAACACACATCACACCGAATACTCGCCTGGGCGGATGTGTCGATGAACCTGCAGGGATCAACCGAGGACATAACAGTAAACAGTGTGCATGACCGTGCAAAAACCGTAGCGCTGATCTGGAGTCAGTCATTGCATTACTATAATAAACTTCACGTCTTTCTTTTAGCTGCTATGAAACAGACACTTACCGGCCAGAATTGCTTTTCCAGGGTGGGTGAGTTTGGCTTGCCCGCCGGGCGCGGCGGCAGATAAGCAGCGGGGTCTGAGGAAAGGACTCACAGATGGCGGGTTGCGCGACATTTTTTCTCGTTTTAACATTTTAGTCGCTGAAAGGCGGTGCGGTCGTGGCTCATAAGTGATGTGACGGGCTTTCCGGGCTTTGACAGCGCGAAGTTTCTGGCGCTGAAGGCGGTTGCGGGGCGGATGCGGGGCGGGGCGGGCGTCTGACGCGGCGCCATTTTTAATGTTAAGGTGGCGCGAAGTTCGTTGACCCACGTGATCTGTAAAGCGCAGATAATAACGCTTATGTTTTTGCATGCAATCGTTTTATTTCGATTATTATTATTATTGAGTATTGATCATTTCTGTGGCAAATGACTATACGTGGCATGTATCATTCAGACACAGCGCTGTCGTGTCGGAGAGGATTTTTAAGATATAAACGTACTGTTTCTTTCATCTGGGAACGCTGGCAAAGTTTAGCCTGTGTGACGTTTAATATGTATTTATTCCTAGAAATATGAAGTGCATTTATCAAGTAAGTCGTTTTTAAGGAATCCTTGAATGCGACTGTATTATATATATTTTTAAAAAACGTTTATATGTCGGTTTATGAACGTGAACTTGTAACACACGGATCTATAATGACTAATTATAGATATAAAAATATATATAAATATAATTCCTGGTAATCTCAAAAGGTTTATTTTGAAATCTAAGCGGCGGCGCCAGTGCGCAGGCGCAGTGCGTCCCCTTCGCTTTGCATGCAGCAGTAGCTGAAGTTCAGTCTTTAACACAGTGAGCTCTGAGCTTTTTGTTTTCAATATCATCTTTTATTATTTGTCTCGGTGTCAACAACAGCATCTTCGGTATGACTTTATCGTATTCTTTTTTTTAATCAAATTAATGTTGTTATAGCAGCATGTGATAGTTAATGAGACCAGCTCCTTTAACACTGTGATATTCTGAGCCTTAAAGAATTTAAAACCTTTCTCATACAGCTTTATAGTTTTTTGTTGCTGTTTAAAACGTCAAAATTATGGTTATATGTAAAGGTTTGTCCTGTCTGTATGTAAAACCTTGCATAGGATTAAGGCTTAAAGACATGATTAGATTATCCAGCTCAAGGACACGCCCCCTCATGCATAAACATGAGCTGCAGCCTAAATGGGGGTGTGGCGAGCATTTTGACCCTTTGGTTATGTTGTACTGTTTTCTGGTAGAATAAAACCTAACATGTCAGATCCTGCATGTGTCAGTAGATCATCTGTTGTGATTGGTACAGTTTAGCTTTAAAAACCCTGTGTTGATGGGTGAAAACAAATCGCAAGCATGCATGGGTTGTCATTGTTAGTATACAAGAGATTTTCCCCACATTACAATAAGGAGGCATTTTTGGGAATTGTCTCAGTGCCATAAAGGTCCGTAAAGCTGCCACCCGTAACATGTTCCATTTAAAATAAACAAAAATACACAAGATACTTATTGTGCAAGTACATGACAGGTTAGTGTTTAAAACTGCCTCATTGCCTTACCCCAATTCGCAGTAGTATGCTTAAAATAATGATTTATGATTTGAGCTGTCGGGTTGATTTGTAGGGAAATGTCAGCTTGGCTTTATTTGACTTTAACATACATAATGAAAAGTTAAGTATGTAAAGTAACCTGCAATTTTACACAGAGATGGCGGTGGAGAGGCAAAAGTTAATGATTGCAGGTTTAAGCAAAACATTTCTTTCTTTCATTTGAATGTTGAGTTATAAATACACTCTTTCATTTGGTTTCTGTGACAGGCACAATGTCTGTTCCTCCTGCTTATTCAGATCTGGGCAAAGCAGCCAAAGATGTCTTCAGCAAGGGTTACGGTAAGAACTCGGACTCCTTACTGGAAAATACATTCAGCCGATCACATTATGTTTTAACGTGATTTCTCTTGTAGGTTTTGGAATTGTGAAGTTGGACCTCAAGACTAAATCATATAATGGAGTTGTAAGTTAAATTCATTCATTGTATTACAGTAATGAAAATTGGGAAAAAGGTTATACCCAGCTAACAATTTTAGGTTTAAAAACATTTCCCTAATGTTTCTATGAAGTAACAAAAATGTTAAAAATGTTATATGAGAACGTTCAAAATGTCCAGTTTTATCAACATTGTATTAATGTTATTTCTTGGTTATAAGAACGTCATTCAATCATTTTTAATTCTGTAATGTTTTTAAAACATTCCATTAACTACTGAAGAATAACGTTTTTCATATGATGTATAACAAAAATTTTAAAAAGTTCTACTAACAGTACTGCAAGAACGTTAGCCAGCGTTCTGAGAATGTTCCCTGTTGGCTGGGATAAGGATAAGATAGGGATAATTTTAGTATGTAGATGTTAATGGTTTGTATGTCTTTGCTACAACTTCTTGGAAAATGTGTTCCGATGGTAAGATAATTGTAGAAGTGATGTTGGTGGATTTTACTGTCAAGACCCAACCGTATCTTCACGCACATCTTGTGTGAACGTTTATCTGTGGTTATGCTGACTGTTTTGAGGTTGTGTGTTTTTGGTGGTTTGGTCTAAACTCCATGAATGTGTCTGTTTGTGGGCTCTGCTTTAAATAAACCCCATTTTGTTCACATCACAGATCATATCTGTTGTTCTGTTATATCATGTGATCGCACTGTTCTGCTTTCTCAATATTTCAGATTAAAAGTCTACAGTTTTGTAGACTTCAGAATCTTAATATCTTATGGGTTGTTTTACTGAATGGATCAACCGTCTGTCAAATGTCTGTTTTACACTAAATTAAATGAAGACATTATAATATTAAACACATTTATTGTTTGAATCAGAATAAATAGGCCTTGAATCTACTTCCAGTATCGGCCTATTCAGACCAATATTGATTATTTTAAAAAAACATGATTTTGCCAATAAAGTTATGATCACTGATGTGTATATATATATATATCATATACCAAGATGTTTTTCTTCCTAATAAACTGTAACTGATCTCCAGGAGTTCAACACATCTGGTTCCACCAACACTGACACAGGCAAAGCTGGTGGGACTTTGGAGACCAAGTATAAAATGGAAGATCTTGGACTGAGCTTGAACCAGAAGTGGACCACAGACAGCATGCTCAGTACAGAGATCTCTGTGGAAGATCAGGTCAGTAGATGAAGCTCTCATCATCATGAACCTTCACCTGTTGAGTCACGCACTCGATCAGTCAATCTTCTGTCCATGCTTTTGTATTTCCAGCTTGTGCAGGGTTTGAAAGTTGCGCTGGGTACGTCTTTAGTACCGAACACAGGGTGAGTTATTTAAAAATGTTACAGGTTATTTATACTCTAATGTCTGTGGACACTGTCTAATGTCTATTCTAATGTCTAACATTCTGTTCAGACAATAATTTCAACTCGTCATGCAAATAATTTTAATTTGCCTGTAAAATTGATGTGCAGGAAATGCGCTTACAATAGAAACACAGCAAGCAGACAGGAAGAGCAAACTCTGCCTGCGAGGATTACGTACGCAACACGACAAGTTCATTCCGTTAGAAAAGCAGTCTAACGAAACAAAAAATAAGTATTTCGTAACACAAAAATCTAGGTAAAATTACTCATTTACCATATAATTGATGTGTAATTGATGAAAAATGAAAGCTTCACACTTCTGCTTTAAAAGCATCTAGAATGTGTCTGCTAGATGTCTGCTGCAGGTTTATTAGTGGAAACTTCCTGTTTGTTTATAACACAGTGAGTCACAACTTTATTCTGTGTACATGTATCACTCATGCATCAGATCATCTTTAATGGAAGTTCCATTAATTTTCTCAGTAAAAAGGGCGGAAAACTGAAGAACACCTACAAGCGAGACTACATCAACCTGAGCTGTGATGTGGATTTCGAGGGTTTAGTCGTGCACTCTGCAGCGGTTCTGGGTTATGAAGGCTGGCTGCTGGGATATCAGATGGCGTTTAACACAGCCAAGTCCAAACTGGTACAAAACAACTTCGCTCTGGGCTACAAGGCTGAAGACTTCCAGCTTCACACCAACGTGTAAGTATCAAGAACATGACACTGGAACACACCAACAGTAATGCCCACATCATAAGAACATATCGGCCTGGACTGTGTGTGTGTATATACATGTCTCGTGTGTCCTCCAGGAATGACGGAGCAGAGTTTGGAGGTTCTATCTATCAGAAGGTCAGTGATCAGCTGGAGACGGCCGTCACTTTGGCTTGGACCGCCAGCAGCAATAACACACGATTCGGAGTTGCTGCAAAGTACCAATTAGATGAAGACGCATCTCTGTCTGTATGTTCAGGATTTAAACACATGAACAGTTTAGATATTAGATTAGTCTGCCTTTAGATCTTGGTGTTACCAATCTGTCTGCAGTTACTTATTTTTTTTAAGAGGCCAAGGTTAACAACGCCAGTATGATTGGAGTTGGTTACACTCAGAGTCTACGACCAGGTAATCTCTGGATCTTTTGTTTTTATTCTTTTATCTGTGTTTGATCGTTGCATATGTTTGGAATGTCATTCTATCGTGTATATACGGTGCACAGTACATAAATAATATTTTGTATCTTCTCATGGTGAAGGAGTTAAACTCACTCTGTCGGCTCTTATCGACGGGAAGAACTTCAACACTGGTGGACACAAAGTCGGTCTGGGTTTTGAGCTGGAAGCATAGCTGACAAAGTTGAAGACGAAAGGATGAACGACCCCTCACCAGTCCTCGCTAGTCCTCACGTCATTCCGGAATGATTTAACTTTCCATCACACTCCAGCACTTGGTGACTAAGATCTCTTGGCAGCACAGTGATGATTCGTTTTTGTAAGACACGCAATGATACGATCTCAGCCAGCAGTAAAATTTGCCCTTCTAAGGGAAATATGTCAATTACCTAATTTATTACATAAGGATGTTTGATTAAAAACATCAAACGAGGGCCGTATTTATGTAGAGCACCTGCGATAAGCAAAAATACACAAGTAGCGATAGGTGTTCAAGTGCAGTATGTGCGTAATTTTTGGGCCATGTCAGTGTTTTCATGTGGGTCATGGCTTTGCGGTTGATTTAGCATGTCGATGAGAGAAGATGAGTAGTTGCTTGTGGTTATTTCTTTCAGATCTGTCTCGGGGAGACGCTGCATGTAGATTAGACTCAGATCTGATATGCACAGGAAACGCCACAGATGGTTTGTGTATTTATAGGGACTTTTTTGCACACTCATTGATGGTTAGAAAACAACTGTGTACTGAGAGAAACACTGTTCACCAGCAAACCAAACTGAAAAGCTGTCGAACATTTATCTGTGCTTAAATTTAAACTGTATGGCCACAGTCTAGTGTGTGTGTGTCTGTGTGTGTACTGTACATACCAACTACTTTTTCCATGATATAATTGTAGCGCCCTTCATGAAATGGTTTGTAAAATGATTTTCTCAAATTGATTGAATTGAACTGACTGTGACTGTGTTTTGACTGTGATTTATGAATGATATTCACATTTTAACCATTTTTTTGTGTTTCATGAATACACTTTCAGTATCATTATAAGCACTAATTTAACTCGTATCTTTAGGAAGGTCTTTGTGTTTGAAAATCTCTTTTTATCCATCTGAAACTGAGAGGTTCTAATAAATGAAAGAAAATGGTGTCTTTTTGTGTTCTTTATCATGATACAGTTGTTTCTGAAGAGCACAGATCAACTTCACAGTACAGATATAAGAAAATGCCCTTTTGTCATTTGTTTGCACTTTTAAACTATATTACAGCTGTTACAGTTTTAATCACACAAAAACAACCATGTTGAATGAGGACTAAGTGAAATGGTTCACAATAAGAAACAACATAGTGGCTCTGATTTGAGTCCCCCTGTATTTACTGTCACATGTTGGCCGTCCACACAGCAGATCTGTGGCGCACTCGACCTAAAGCGATGCTGTGCGGGTCGATTGGCCTGTGACATCGAAGTACAGCGAGAGACAGCTCTGCACCCAGCTAACAACTTTAGGTTGTAAGAATGTTTCCCCAACGTTTCCATTTAGTTACAAAAAAATGTAAAAATATTATTCTGAAAGTTCTAGGAACATTTAAAACATCCAAATTTTAGCTGTTGTAATAATGGTATTGATTGGTTGTAAGAACATTATTCAAACTTTTTTAAACAATAACAAAAAATGTCTTTGATATAGGTGATATGTTACATTAAAGTACGTTGTACTGATGTTACTGCAAGAACTTTTTAAAAACTTTGAGAGAACTTTAACCAAACAAAGCCAATGTTCTGAGAATGTTCCCTGTTAGCTGGGTATGCGTTCAAATCACTTTGTGGTATTTTATGTCATTTGCGCAGTTTCAAGGCAAATAAATCTTTTATTTCACAGAAGGTTCACTTTAGCCACAACCTGTCTGCATCCGCTATGAGAAAATTCCCGTTTACCTAGGGTATAATAGGAGAGTTCGTCTGCAAGTCTTTCTACATGCGAGCGATCGGGATAAAATCCTTCTCTGGACATCTCGTCCAAAAAACATTCCATTACGTGACCTTTTTCTAATAGTGTGAAGGGTATTAACTCCATTCCCAGGAAAAGTGGGTGATACCTTTGAAGGTGGTTGCGTAGCAATGGTGTCAGTTCCTGACTCAAGCTCAGATGACCCGAAATGGAGATGCTGGAGTTCTGAAGGATAAACTTGGTAATGTCATCATGTCCCAGGTTGCTGATGAGAATGTAGATTGCATTTAGGTATTCGTTGTTGTTTTGGAGATGAATCAGGTCATGTAATGTGTCTAGCAACTCCCCGGACATGTGCTCCACTTCGTCAAAGATGAAGAGCGGTATCTTTTCCTCTTCCTCTGCCTGAGTGACCATCGCTGAGATCTGGGCGTCTAAAGTTTTTGTACAGTGTAGGATATTGTCGTCTGTAGGGCAGTGGTGTAGCACAAAATATTGCATCACCAACTGGTCGCCCACCACTGAACGGAAGTGCTGAGCTAACAATCGACCAATGTGGCTCTTTCCTACTCCCGTAGGTCCATGAAGCGACAAAACCAAAGGTTTATTGTGAACGTAAGTTGACAAATAATCATATAAATGGTCCAGAAGTTGCTCTGTCGCTTCCTGTTGGCCAAACACTTCCCTTTTAAGAGTCTTTTCCAATCCTTCTAGATCATACTTGAGCACATGGTCGTCCAAGTTTTCGATGGCGTTGTAAATCTGTAGGAAGACGATGATGCACAACAAATATAGGCAGTTCTTTGCTTGGCTTCGCTCTTTTTTAGGTGCAGCTCTCAGACTGCTGTTTGGATACAAAACTCGCATGTTCTTTTTCTTCCTCCGCTTTCGAGAGGACCCCAGGCAGGTATTGATGGGATTCTGAAAGTTGTCAAAAGTGAAAAACTTTGGGCTGCTAGAGACTGGAGCTGTGGTGCTCTGGGCCGATGCTGCTGCGATCTCTAAGCGTTGTTTCCTGATGGTTTTGTACTTCTCGCGAATCCGCAGCATGGCACGTATGCTCAGGGAGTACTGGGCTAAACTCATCCTTCCATTACCGTTCATCTCCTCCGTTTGGATCTCCATCAGTCTTTCAGCTTTGTCATGTTCCCCCATCTGTGAAAATTAAAGTAGAAATATATAAAGATTAAACCATCAGAATGACTTAGTTTTATGCATTTATTTTAAGGTGGTCAAGCTGGATTTTGGTACATGGTTGTTGGTTTGCTGATAGTCCATGGTGGTCTGTCAGCTCAACCAGGTTAACTAACTTGGACCATCAGCATAACAGCTACCCGACTTGGTGGGCGGGTTAGCTACCAGCTAACCCACCAACCTCTAACTGGTTTTAGCTGAAATTCCAGTATAAATACTGTAATAAATAAATAATATTAAAAAGTATTCAAACAAATAAATGAATAGAGGTCATAATACAGACACAAACCATTCAGAAAGAGAGAATCAACATTGTATATAACCCACCACAACCAGCTGACATAAACGTGTTTCATATCACTTTGTCTTTAAGATGATGTTCAAAACATTCAGCTAAAGTAAAAAACAGGAACGTTAGAGCTATGGTTTAATTGGGCAACTAGTTAATGCGGGTAAGATGTGATTTCCTGGCCTCTCTCCAGCATTTCCCGTCGATCTTCGTTTGTGATTATCAGTCATGTTAAATTCAAACAAAAGGCCAAAAAGCCATTGGCACATTTTCTGAAGTCACGGAATGACGCTGATGAATCCGTTCATACATAATGACTCATTCTGGGTAAACAATCTGAATCATTAAACTGTGATGCAATCTGAACTTTCTATTCTGGTGCATCTGAAGCAGCAGAAAAGCAGTACATGTATAAGCAGAGGCATGTTGCAGTAAGATCCCTCTTGATTTGAACATTTAGCCTGTAGACTGACCGGGCAGCCGGTGGGGCTTGTAACCACACATATGCAAATTAAACTCAATTTAACAGTTTCAACTGCAACAGGAAAACAAAAGATGAACTGGCATTGTCTGACCGTCAGGTATCTAATGACAAAGCTGTGGATTCAGGTTTCTAGGAAATCTCTCCGTTTTTCCCGTCACTGTGAAGCTTTTGTCCAGGAACGTACAAAAAAATAAAAGAAAAAGCAGGTTCTTGTGAAAGCCTCTCAAAAGGTCTTGAGCATATATGAACACGGTTTCCTTCTACAAGCGTTCAGCATTCCACACATTCTGTCTTTCCTTCATAGAAACCTCTGCCAAAGCAGATACGGTTTCCTTCCTGGAAGTTCGGCTCACACCCCCTCTAGAGAATGAGGGCAATAAAAAACTGTCTGTAGTCTGTTAAATCATGACTCTGCGTGACTGGACTGCAAGCTGGAAGTTTCCCACCAGCACGGTCACATAAACTTCTGCCTTTAGCTTTGATCATTGCTCAGCAAGAGTGTCAAGTCATGTACAGACAAGCTTCTGGTTTATCTGAGACCATTGAGATAGGGGAAATGGGAAGTAAAACACACTGCTGCTTCTGCAGCAGTGGTTAGACTTTATCACATGCACCAGTTATAAAGGAAGACAAATGTAAACTTAGATAAGAAAAAACAGAGTGTATTACAAAACAAATTTCTTACCTTTAGAAAACACTGAATAACTGCTGATGTGTGTGGCTGAAATATCAAATTCCCCTACAAGCTTGACTGAGGAGAGTAGAAAAAGTGATAGAGAGAGAGAGAGAGAGAGAGAGAGAGAGAGAGAGAGAGGTGGTGACTTCCTCACAGCCAGAGCCACATTAACAAGTAGAAGTATGTGGCCCCGCCTCCTTCACGACCATCCTCTAAAAAACATGCCCCCTTCATCACGTCATAAATGTAAATGCATATCATAGGTCACCATTTTTCATCCTTTTTAAACTATTTAGCCTATTTATCTATTAGTTATCTTCAATAGTCGTGCAGTACAACTATTTAATGTGGTCTCTCAATCTATATCACCAAATAAGACACTCAGTGAATTGTAATTAAATACATTTAAAGACTTTCAGAATGAGTGTAACTAAAGGAAAAAAAAACAAGTTAAAAAAAACAAGTCAACTGTTCTATAAGGAAGAAGCAATAATAGTCCAATATTCTTGGAGGATAATTCAGCCATTTAGAACAGGTCAGGTCAAAGATTGTTCTTACACGTGAACAGCAGGATTCGTTTAATGTCTTTAATAAAAATCATTATTTCAGTTGTTTTAATAGATAAACCATTCAGCCCACAGGACTAACAGGTGATGGGTGTTTTTTGAAGGTTGCAGTTTTGGGTTTGGTTGCCGTTCATTAGGGTGGAGTCGTGCTGTTTACAATTACTTAGAAAATGTTGACGTGTGTTTGCATATCTTCAGCTTTAGTATTCACATACAGCACTTTTCTACAGAACCGTGTGCACATTAAACTGAGTCAGGATTTTTATGACATCTTTGTCTGTGTGTTTGTGGTCAGACTTTCCTTGTTCACTCACATTCAACACGTCTTAGGGTTGACTGCTGGATTTAAAGTGGATTTAAACATATACATACATGTTATAATTGTTAGGTTATAATATACTATGTTATAATTTACATATATATTATGTTATATAACTGGATACAGTAAGAAATCAAACATTCAAGATGACTTTTATGTAAATTAATTCCTACTTACTAATATTTACTGTACATATTATCACCTATTTGGTGGCAAAATTCATTAAAGAGTTTACACCTGGAGTATATATATATATATATATATATATATATATATATATATATATATATATATATATATATATATATATATATATATATATATGTAAATATTATATAATGAATAATTATATATACAAATTTATATATACACAAAATTTTTTAAGTTTTAGTTAATATGTTTTATATATATATATATATATATATATATATATATATATATATATATATATATATATATATATATATATATAAAACTCCCGTGCTTTTATTTTGAAATTACCCTCTTCTGGACCGGAAGTAACTCGTAATTGACTTTTCATTCTCGTTGTTTTGACGCGTTTTTTTCTGCCGGTAATAAACACGGACGTCATCGGACGCATCTGAAGTCTCGGTCCATTAGGGCGGATTATTGAGCTTTATTGTCGGGCTTTGCTGAGACTGCGGCAGTCATCGGTCCCTGATCAGATATTGATCATCTGAACACATGAGTGTGTCTCTGGTTGTGATCAGACTCGAGCTGTCCGATCGGTCTGATTTCCCGCAGGGTTTTCCATACTGCGCCGGTGAGTTTCACTTTTTATTTTGCATGGTGAAATCATGGTAGCTTTTCTAAAAGATCTGTAAACATTACAAAATCACTATTACAGAAAGTACCTGAAGAACCAGAGTATGTTGGATATGGTACCATGGTACTACCAGGGTATATGGACATGTCCCATGACAGTACCACAGTATTCTTGGAAGTACTTTTGACTACAATGCAAATAATAAGTTGAAAACAATTGCAGATAGGTCTGTTGAACCATACTAGACATACTGTGGTATGAAACATATGAACATGGTAATCGCAGTATGATGGTACATGCAGAAGTGCTATAGTGTTATCGTATGATACATCACTGGTACCTTTTGGAAGCGTAATCAGGGAATGTATTCGATCACCATAAACGTCTGTGAATACAGCACAGGAACAATGTAAAAAACATTACATAAACGTTAACAGGACAAATCACTCAGCTGAGATGTTAGAATAGCAGATGAGACAGATGAGAAGACTCTGGTCTGTGTCTGATCTTCCTGAAGCAGGTTGCTGGTTGTAACTGGTAAAATGTGCCTCAGCTCACATCTCTGTGTGTGTTTCCTGTGTCCCACAGTTGTGGAGATGTCAGAAGATGAGATGAAGGATAAAAGCCTGGTCTCCGCCAGACTCGCTCTGAGCGGCAAAACGGACCAGGAGCGGGCAGCCGTTCTCCACCAGCACCTGGGCAGCCGGGTTATGAGCGACGTGGTGATCGAGACCTTTCAACCCAATGCAGGTTTGGATCCTAAAAGTTTTCAAGACTCCTCAAGCCTATCTTTCTCCAGTAAAGAGTGATGTGGTTATTTGTGATTCAATCGGAAGGAGCCTTGGAAGGTCAAGATGGTATAAAGACCACAGATGATGGACACGGAGACTCCAAAGATCAAATGGAGGTGGGCATGACCCCAGACTCGCCGTCCAAGCAGCTGCCCGATAAAATCTCCTTTTTCAGCGGGAATCCATCGGTGGAGATTGTCCATGGCATCATGCATCTCTACAAAACCAAGTAAGTACCAGTTCACACCATGATCTTCTCTAAATTATAAACATGATGCTTACGAAACTACAGTGGTACAGTAACGGTATTACATGGTAATAATTTCAAAGTATTTACAGTACTTTGAAATTATACTCTGGCACTTTACCACATTTATATACCATGATATTTACATGGTACTCCAGATGACTTCAAAGAACACCATAATATTACTGGAGAACATTGTTTAAAAGGTAGAAACACCATGGTACTTTGTTTGTTGGTTTATGTTCTGTTTCAGAGATCACAATATAAACAAAATAAAACACAACAGACACTTTGTTGCATTGCTGACATTTGTTGAGACCCGTCCAGCCACATTTTTTCACTGTTTTGATGATGTCATAATGACAGTAAGATGACATCACTAACGGAGGATGTGAGACGCAGCGCCATGCTCTGTGTCCTCACGGTGCCGACCACCATGACCAGCCACGACCTCATGAAGTTTGTGGCGCCCTTTAATGATGTCATGGAGCACATGAAGATCATCCGAGACTCCACCCCTAACCAGTACATGGTGCTGATCAAGTTCAGAAGTCAGGTGAGCTGGTTAACTGAATTTAGGAATAAGTCTTATCATTATTATTGAATATTATTTCTTTATACTGATAATGTGATAATAATTTGATGAACTTGGTCATCTGGATACTAATGTTCTCCTAAACATTGTCAAAATGGTAACACTTTACAATAATGCATTAACTAATGTTAACACATATAACCTTATGGTTAAGTTTTACACACAAAATAAGCAAGCAGCTTTACAGATTAAAAAATGCACAATTTTTCTTTTTTGGGAAAATAGACAGAAATATGGAAGATTTCTTCATATTTGCTGAGGCGTCTCTACATTTTTGTTCTTCTAGAGAGTTAGGAGAATGGCTCTTTCTCAGTACTGGTGACAGATTTACTGTGTTGTTTTCTTCAGGCGGATGCTGACAGTTTCTACACAACCTGCAACGGGCGTCAGTTTAACTCGATTGAGGACGCCGTCTGCCAGTTGGTTTATGTGGAGAGGGCGGAGGTCATCAAATCTGAGGAGGTACGGCTGTAGTGTGCACTAGTTAGTGCTAAAACTATTGTAACACTATTGTTGCTCATAGTTACAGCTAATGTTTGAACCCCTAACCTGACGTATTAAACTGACATCTAGAACACCCTTGCAACCACATAGCAACATGCTAAAAACTATTCAGCATACCCTAGCAACTGCATAACAACACACCTAAAGCCACTCAGAAGGCCTTAACAGCCTCATAGCAACACCCTAGCAACGGTCCACAGAATCTGTCCATCCACAATATTGTCTGAGAAAACCTATTAACTTAGATTACTACTAATTCCCAACAGGAAATACATAAAGCGTCCATCCATCTTTTGTTGTTGACTAACAGTTACCATTTAAAAACATGCACACGCTATCTTTACAGGGTGATTTACATGTGTAATGATAGATGCAATATTCTGGAATATGTGGGTTAGTTTTAAAAGATCTGAAACTCTTCTAATGATAAACTCAGGGGGCCAGTTTACCGGTCATGGATCTGACAGAGCTGCCCAAGTGCACTGTGTGTTTGGAGCGGATGGACGAGTCTGTAAACGGTGTGTTGACCACCCTGTGTAACCACAGCTTTCACAGCCAGTGTCTGCAGAGATGGGAGGATGCAACGTAAGTGCAAACATTTGATATTACTGCTAAAAACAACATTAAATCAAAACCGCTCATATATATTTATAATTTATCGTTTTTAATCAGTGCATGTTATTGTAATGTATAATGTTTTCATAATCAGCCTGATTAAAGTAATTTTAACCTGTAGTATCACAGCCCATTTTTCACCATCCAATCAAATCCCGATGGATAAAATCAAGTCTCAGGCTATACATTTCCTAATGAATATTTAATTTTGCTCTGAACTGAAATAAGTTACATGCATTGCATCTAGGTTCAATGTTGTGTATCACTTCTTATTATTGCATGTGTTCATCAACAATATTTGAACAAACACGCAGATGATCAGTGTTTCGGTGCATTTAGTTCAGGGCTTGCGTATGTCATCCGCACCCTTCTGCCGTAGTCGCATTCTTGTGTGATGACTCTTTAGTGCGTTACTCTGTTTACAAGTGTGTGTGCGAGCTGATTGGTTATTTATTTGCCCCACTTTAACCTTTTTCTGCTCGTTTTCATTAACGTCACAAACGTCTTCTGGGCTGAAATGTCACCCTCTGTTTCACTGATGTGTTATTGTCATACATGACCCTTGACCTGTCACCGTGTCACAATGTCAGAACGTGCACATTGAAGCACAGTGCTGGTTTCAGGTTGAGGTGATTTGAATGGATTGTGAAAAGATGAATTTACTGATGAATTGTGTTCAGTAAGATGATCTGAAGATACTTTCGACCAGCATAACAAAAGATTTTTCTTTAAGACAGTAAACAGTCAACTGGAATTCAGGAAAATGACCAGGGTATTTTTTTACAGGTGTCCTGTGTGTAGATACTGTCAGACTCCTGAACCTGTGGAGGAGAACAAGTGTTTCGAATGTGGAGTGCAGGAGGTAACAACCCGGATTTAAGTTGGATTCAAACTGGATTCAGTCTGAACTCTGACTGAGGAGATCTTTGTTCTGTAATTCTCACAGAATCTCTGGATCTGCCTCATCTGTGGACACATCGGCTGCGGACGCTACGTCAGCCGTCACGCATACAAGCACTTTGAGGAAACACAGCACACTTACGCCATGCAGCTGACCAATCACAGAGTCTGGGACTACGCCGGAGGTACGTGACATCAGAAATCTAGACTGGATCCAAATTCACATGCTTGTACCACACACACATTTCACAGGTAATGGAAAAGCTTATCATCCATTTAGATTTACATTCTTCATTTTCATGATTGAATAAGGCACAAGACAAATGCCATAATTTGTCCTCTGTAGCACAAGGGATTGTGGGTAATTTTAGCCCAAAAACATTTAGTATGCAAATTAGATGCTACTATAACTGGTTACTATAAGCAGAACTGGAATGAGTTTTAATTTAATTGAAGTGGAATAAATATTTTATCTTGTTCTGGATTTTTTAAACATTAATAATGAAAATCTATTTCGTCATTTTGGCCAGATAACTACGTTCATCGTCTTGTTGCCAGTAAAACCGATGGCAAGTTGGTGCAGTACGAGTGTGAGGGCGACTCGTGTCAGGATGAGAAGATCGATGCCCTGCAGCTTGAGGTGTGTGTGTTTGTGTGTGTTTGTGTGTGTTTGTGTGTGTTTGTGTTTGTGTGTGTGTGTGTGTGTGTGTGTGTGTGTGTGTCTGTGTGTTGGGTAAATCTCAGGTCATTTTAAAGCTGTTCTCTCTTCTTCACAGTACTCATACTTACTGACCAGCCAGCTGGAGTCTCAGCGCATTTATTGGGAGAATAAAATAGTTCATCTGGAGAAGGATACAGCAGAGGAGGTGAGAGTCACTCAGCCATTAATAGACTAATGACAGGAAATACAAAATCGATTTACTGCCAAGAGGAAACAAATAAACAAGTTGTGTGCAAATCTGTGTGTGTGTGCATTAGATCAACAACATGAAGGCCAAATTCAAAGAGACAATAGAGAAGTGTGACAGCTTGGAGCGCAAACTAAACGAACTCGCCAAAGAAAAGCAGTCCATAGAGAAAAAGTAACATTTATTTTATCCTTAAAATCCACATCACGTGAAACATTTCAGTCTGTTTACCATAGCAGTTTGTTGTACCCCTAACAAAACATTTACCATGATAACCGCAGTTTTCTCCAGTATTGAAATGACCACAGGTTTACTATAGTAATAGTTTACTAAACTAATAATTAAAACTAATTTTTAGTATTATTTTGTAGCATTATTGTATTTTGGTGGAACTGATGGTTACCATGGTAAATAGGGTTTGTTTAGTTTAAACAGCATTTTGTAGTCCTTATACTATTTACCTCACGTCTGTTGACTTTATTGTTTCTCGGTGTGTTCATTCGTTAGGTGTTCGCAGCTAAATAACAAAGTCGTGAAACTCGGCCAAGAGTTGAGGGAGGAGCAGGAGATGAACCGGTGCCTGAGAGCCAATCAGACACAGCTTCAGACACAGCTGCAGGAAGAGGAGAGGCGGAGCCACGAGGCCACAGCCAATAAGGACGGTCAGATTGCAGAGCTGCAGGAGCAGCTGAGAGACGTGATGTTCTACCTGGAGACGCAGCAGCAGATTGATCGGATGCCCGCAGACGCCCGGCAGGAGATCCAGGAGGGTCAGATCAACATCGCTTCAGCCCCTGCCGCCCCACAGCCCGGGCCCTCCACGCACGGCCCTGGCAAGCATGGGGGCAGGAAAGGACGATCCAAGAGGGGAAAATAGCAGATTCGGAAGAGAATCTGCTGGCTGTCACAGTATCTGAAGACATTTGGCTTACCGTACTTCGTTTATCCTATGTGGCTTAATGGATGGAGGCAATTCTGCAGATGCTGCTTTGGAAATGAGGGTTTATTCCCAGAGGCTCTAATATATTGTAACCCCTTCGCTGATATCTCACACAAGGGCACCAGTACTGCTTAGAAATGTAGCCGTGCCTGTTTTATATGAAACACAAAGTGCTGTTATTGTTGTGAAATTACATTTCAAGTGTTTTGTCGTTCTTATTCTCAGAACAAGATCACAGTGATGCGAATGAGGGTGGACTCACGGTGATGGACTTCATCGTGTCTCGTTTGGTTTGCAGTATTGACGTTTTTAAAGCGCGATGGTGGCGTCACACAAGCGCTTTGTAGGGTTAGTCCGTGCGTAAGCGTGACGTCACGCCTGCGTGACGTCAAGAACATACGCTGCGCAGAATTTGCCGGAAACTGTGTGTCGTCATACAAGGTCGGCTCGCTTTCTCAAGCTATTTTTAGCATCCCCATTGACTTCTTCGGACATGCAAACTTATTCTTTCAGCTTGTGAACAACTTTTCTTTACTTTTGCGGGGTTTTTTTTACTGTATAAACCCGTCGGTTTCCACTGGCTCTCGAGGTGCATTGTGGGATTGTAAACCAATGCATAAACCATTATGTATATAAATAAGCTAGTCGTTCAGTATCATGGTATATATCACACAAGTACTACCATTTATGCCCTATTTTTAACCTGTAAGAGTAAAAATGCTTTCATTAATAATAAAATGATTGATTGATCAATATCAGTACAGTGCCGCCTTGCATAAGCTGTAAAAACAAATGAAAAATAGTGTAGCAAGTAAAACATCTCATATGTCAATAACCATGATAATGAATAATTTATTTCATATCTAATGAGGAAGTGTAGAAACAAACAGTTCAATGTTTCCACCTGTAGAGAAAACCTCGAATGGCTTGATTTAAGAAAGCAAACGGGAACAAAACATGGACCATTTACATTTTATTAAAAAAACCTTTTCACATTCCAGTGTTGTTTCGTTTTTTTCAGATTTCCCTAACAAAAAGAAATGAACAGCTGACGTTTGCGAATGATCTCAGATCGGCAATGTTGGCGTCCTCGTACTTTGCGACAGTGACGACACTTAACGACAGAAGCGCCTTTCATTGCGTCATCTGTCCCGCATCCCCTTATTTAATTAAAATAAGAAATAATTGACAAACAAAAGCAAAAATCCCCCCAAAAGCAAACCTAAAGCAGCGAGAGCTCACCATATAACGGGCTTTCACTTTATAAACGTAATTCCTCTTCCCATTTTCCCATTCCCAAAAACCAAGCTCAGTCCCCATCATGCCTCTTGTGATGCCAATGCAAGACTAATTTCTTTGTTTTTGGTATGAATCAGTAACAATAAAACATGTTACGTCGGTGCAATTTGACCATTTTCACCAGCTGATGACAAAATATCGCTTCTAAAAAACAATGAACTTCAGACATGATCGAATGAAGGTCTCTGATGGGCCATTGCTGAACCTTCATATATGAATCAAATGTTAATAATCGTACATAAACTTTTCTAGACTTTTCCAGCCGTCAACACTACATTATGTTTGTTTCCCAATGGTAATCTCTGTTAATTTACCACACACCGTATTAAAAGCTACATTTTGAACGCTTGTGGCTCAAGTACAGCCATTTGTAATATACAAACACTGTAATACAAACACCCAACAGCTCCTGTCATAGGAGACACAATTATTCACTACAGGTACTATATAGTGAACGATAGTGATGGGGTTATTGTTCATTATAGCTGTAATCTACCCAATACGGGACAAAACTTTGCTGTTGGCTGGTTTAGGTCTGGAAGCTGGTTCGAGTTGGCTGCCATACACAGTGACCTCGGAGAATCGGGGGCCAATTCGTAAAGCGCGGCCTGAATCGAAAAACCACCAAAGCGGCGCAAGCATAGTGCGAGGCCGGCTGACAAAAGTGAGACAATAAGTTAAGACATTGACAAACGACAAAGCATTTTACTGCAATTCGTCCAAAACTTCTCGCTGATATTTTATCTTCACACTATGTACAATAATTTATAGTTATTCTAAAATTGCTTATTCGTTTGCCTATGTAGTTTTGCTAGGGATATGAAGTTTATTTTTCCACTTAAAAGTGCTACTCAGAGCACCACAGATGTTTGTGCTGAAGATGTTGAATCGTACGGTGTGCCTCTGTCTGTATACGAGTAATGAGATGGATAAATAGCAAGAAAAGGTCAGACGAAGAAGAGGAGAACAGAGAGAGACCGAGCCCGACAGTCTCATTGAGTTGACTTCACAGACTTGATGTTTGTAGGAGGAACGGCGTTGTTTGAGATGGAGGTTGCAGGCACATGGAGACCTGCAGGAACCGGATTGGTTGGCGTACTGATGGAGTTCTTAGATTTTGAGGGATTTTAACAAGTCCATTCTCTTCTTTAAAAGTTCTCCGATCTCCTGCAGCGAACGTAGGTAGCTGCTCTGCACCTTGTCCATGGCGGTCTTTGTGAAGGTCCCCTCCACCTGAAGATACAGAGAGAAAGACACGTTGAAAACGGGAAATTAAACAAAACCCTTTTCTCAAAAGCAGTGGGTCAAGTAA
The DNA here is from genome assembly GCA_036877525.1 of Chromobotia macracanthus. Lineage (NCBI taxonomy): Eukaryota > Metazoa > Chordata > Actinopteri > Cypriniformes > Botiidae > Chromobotia > Chromobotia macracanthus. The sequence continues at coordinate 4,292,833 of JAZGTH010000072.1, read as the reverse complement.
CCTAGTCGTCACCTCAGACAGCACACCCATGGACCATCTGATTACAATGTACACAAAGAACGAAATAGCAAACTTGTATTGGTTGCCTTTACACAATTTCTGAATTAGGGTGGAAAATTTTAAAGCTGCAATCTGTAACTTTTAAATCTCTATAGCAGTCTCTGTTTGAAACATAGGATTGCCTTTCCCAGGAAATCGGACTTGACAGATCAAAATATAAACAATTATTAACTTACTCTTCAAATCAGGATAATGTAAAGATACTGTTTTGAACACTCATCTGTTATGTATTTGCTTAATTGATTTTTGTTCATTTTTAACCAAAACCAGACTCTAAGCAGACTCTAAGCAGACTCTAAGCAGACTCTAAGCAGACTCTAAGCAGACTCTAAGCAGACTCTAAGCAGACTCTAAGCAGACTCTAAGCAGACTCTAAGGCTCTTTTCAAACCACACCAAAACAAAATCATTCACACACATTTCTGGCAATGTTCAGATGTGGCTCACCTCAGTCTGGGTTTGTCCCTCCAGAGTGAGAGATCCCAGCTTCAGTGCGGTCAAGCTGCTTTCCTGGCTCTTAATGTGCTCAAGGGCCTGAGCGAGGAGACTCTGCAAACTGCCGCTGAACTCCTGGAAGCTGGTGAGCACCACTGGCTGTGTGGGAGAGAAATCAGATCTTCACGTAAACAAGAGCGATCCACATTCTCTCAGCCCACAGCTAAAATGATCACAGAGCTGAGAGAGTGTGAGAGCTGAGATTACCATTACAGCGCTGGGCTCTTTCCTCTTCTTTTTTTTCTTCTGCAAACTGGACTTTAATGGTCGCAGGACACTTCCACAGTAATTACACACCCACAGGACAATACACATGCTCTGGAATGGAAACAGGAAGTGTCAGTTTCTCAGGACAGCTGTACTCTCTGGTCATGTTGTGAAGGTGGGAGACTCACTTCAGTAAAGTAGACTAAGTTCTCCAGTAAGAATGCTTGTGTGTTGCTTTGACCGTCTTTGACTTCAAACAGGTCACCTTTACATTTTTCCAACAAGTCTGGTGGAGAACAGACAAAATAACAAACGTAAACATTTACATTTTCTGTAGATCACAAGTGCATAAACCCCTATATAAAACATAAGAATGAGCCACGGGAAAAGTGACGCTTGCATGAAAAACACTCCCAAACAACAAAAAAAAGACACAAATATGTGCAATATAATTTTGGTGCATTGCTGAGCAGTTTAGAATGAATCTGTGATGTACCTTGAAGTTGTACTGCTAAAGATTTTAAAAGATTTGATATTTGTGTTTGAAGCTCCATTGAATTGTCTGAAAGTACAGAAGGGGAAAACGTATTAATGTTTTGCATTTGGCTTATCATAGACTGACAAACAGATTTTGCAAATAACAAGTCAATTATGTTATTATTAGTAAATGCTGTCCAACTAAATATATAAATGGAATAAATAATATAAGCACAATATAAACACGTTAACAGGAACAGACCCAGTCCGGCAGTCTCGAGCTCCTGCAGGTGCAGAGGAAGCTGTAGAGAGATCAGCTGACACTGACAGCAGCCGCTGGACAGAACCCGAGCCAACCGAGTTGGTACAGGACCCAGAAATGGGTACTGATGCTGTGAACACAAGTTTCACGTTACACTCAGAACATGAATCTGTGATGTACCTCAGACAGTCTGTTTCGAGTCTGTTTCTCAGACAGAAACAGACTCGAGTCTCTCACTCACTCCGAGCGAGTCTAACCTGCGCATGTATTTCTATAAACTGAGTGGCCTGGTTTATTGTGTTCTCCAGCTGGGAGAGAAGCGACTGCAGAGAAGACGGTTTGGCCGTCACTCCGTTCTCCGTTGTCTTCTCAGAGTTCCGTGGTGCTGATGGGTGATTCAGCGTAGAGAGGCAGCCAATCAGACGCAGAGTTAAAGATCGTAACCTCAGCCACAGGGTCTCTTCTTCTACAGAGCGCTGTCTGTGCCCCTCATTCATATCTCTGTAAAACATAACCGTAAATCCCAAAACAGAAAACGGAGTAAAAAATGCAGTAACTTGATAAATACTGTGATATACGGTATGCAAATCGATCTTTACATTTTTAAAATAAATTTGAATTATAATACATTTAAATAACAGGTCAAAAGTTTAAACAAATGTTTTGACTAATCTGCATTTTAATAAAGCTACATCTGTCATAAACAAGATAATTAAACATGTTTTTTGTGTGATGGTTCTCACAGTACCGGTCTCTGGGATTCCAGCTTTCAAGAACCGTCAGATCTCGGTTGTCTCTCAGGTTCTCCCATGGGATGTCGTCCTCCTCCGGACACAGAGACATGGATTTAACACTCTCCTCTAAAGTAGATGATCTGTGTCAAAGACAAAAAACATCAACTCGCAAAGTAACAGAACCCAACCCGCCCCAGCTTTAGACGTCAGTAAACAGGAGAGGTGAAGCTTCACTGTGTGGGAATGATGGACTAACATGTCTGCTTCCAGGAAGAGGTCCAGCAGCATTCTCTCGGTGCGCACCTGGGCGAAGTGCAGCGAGTGATTGAGGCGGTTTCTAAAGGCAATGAACTCTGGGATCTTCTCAAAAGCACCGTACTTATATGCTTGAATAATGTATTCTGAGGTCTGCAGAAACAGAGTTCAAACAGGTCATTTGACTTCAAAGAACGGTTTGTCCATCAAAATTCAATTCTGCCAGCACTTACCATCATGCTGGTCCAAACCCGTATGACTTTGTTTCTTCTGTGGAGCACAAAAGGAAAGTTTAGCAGAATAACCCAGGTGCTCTTTTCTTTACAATGAAAGTGAACAAATGGGGATGAATGCTGTCAAGCTCCAGAAAACCATAAATAATTCAAAATTATATAATAAACACGTAAATACTATAACTGCAGTCCATACAAGTTAGTAATAATGAGTAAATGCCTCAAACTTTTGCATGACTTTAGAAGTGGTAAATAAAGAATAAAACTCATGAAAAGATTTATGGACTAATACTTTTAATACTAATACTTTTTTTGGTCATTTAGGAGCTCAACTGCATCCCCATTTCCTCTCATTGTGTGAAAAACAGCAACTCTGTTCTGCTAAACACCCCCATTTGTCTTCCACATGACAGATGAGTTTGGAACAACATGAGGGTGAAGAAATGGTGGACATATGATAAGAAACTCTGTACGTCAATCATACAGAACAACATACATCTTTCTGGTTGGAGTGAAAAAACCTGAGGGAGAAGTTACAGGACTGGGAAGCAGCAGCAAACTGGCCCAAAGCCTCTGCATAGCGGGTCAATAAATACCTGTGAGAAACAGAAGTAGAACAACAGTGTTTACAAAGCAGCCACAAATCGGGATTCACACTGGATTTAACTTGCGTAGTGTGAAGCGTTTCACTGTGAAACCAAATATTCACCCACACCAATTATTTATTGTAAACGGGTTTGTGGTGTCACAAACAAGTTTTAGAAATACTTTTGCGAATTTTATACAAATACATCTAATATTTTACAAACTTTACACAGATTTTACTTCACAAACAAGACATTTAAAAGTATGTGACGTGGAAGTATTTTATTTAGTCTCTAAATTAACATAATAATAAATAAAAAACAATTAGCAAATATTAAAATAGTTTAAAATGAAACGTCGCAGGACCTAAACTTTTGTGCACAAGACCAAAAACAATTAAAGTGAGCAAGTTCCGTTTTAATTCACATTGTCTTTTTTACAAATAAAATAACAAATAAAGCTCTATTTGTTTTCTGTAGTCGCTACAGTACCCTATAGTGTCGTGCTGGACGTGTTTGGCATCCAGACTGGAGTAAAGATCTACCGCTGGCTCAAAAGCCCCCAGACGGCAGTACAGAAGCAACAGCAGCAGTTTGAACTGAGCGTTGGAGGGGCTGTGAGAGAGACCTTCTTCTAACAGCCCCAGACACTGCCAAAACATGTTCTGATCTCCTGCAGAACACAGAACAGACAACACACAGTTTTCACCAATAACACCAACTGAAGAGCCATCAAAACTGATCCCAGAACTGAGAAGTGCACTCACCCGTCTCCATCCACAGGTCTATATACACGTGGGCCGCCATGAGGCAGTACATATCAGAGAACTGCAGCTCTGTTTTTAAACAGGAAGTGCCTACAGTGGTAAGAAGTGACATCACTGCATTAAAACTCGACACTACTGCTTAATTGAAACGTCAATCAATACTTAAAGATCCAATCACATACAAGTATATTTACACAGCAGCCCCTATTTCAAAGGAAGTGACATCAGCACACGTATAGAGAATTCAACTCGTTTGCATAGACACAAGTTAGAAAGTTAGAAATTTAATCTTAACCTGTCTAGTCTTCTGCTTACCGAACTGTAAGCCGTGATGGTAGTGTGTTTTCAGCTCTTTGATGACGCTCAGCTTCCCCTGTGTGTCGGGTGTGTGCTGTAAACCCAGACAGCGGCTGAGCTGCGTCACACACAGATGTCTCTGCAGGGCTCGCGTGTCCCCGGGCAGGGCGACACCATCCTCTCCTGGAACGCTCAGAGGCACAGCTTCCATCACCCTGTTAATGAACTAAAACACATCACAGCCTTTATTCATACACATCTCTGAATACGATAGTCTGTTTGGTTAATGCTCTGACGCAATGCATTATGGGGTTTATTGCATCTGTTAAGCAGCAAAAAAATCATGCACCAATCATGCAAAAAATCATAAAGCTAAAGGCATGTTTACACCAAAACCACAGAGTGAAAATTAAGCAACTGTATTACTAAAATGTACTATAAAATGAAACAACAAATTCTTCTGTGGGAGGATTTAGCGTCTGACACATAAATTAAGGATAACAGTGGTGTCTACGGATGTGGTGTAGTAATATGCATTAACATGTATTGTAACACTATTTAAGCATTCAGGAGCATAACTTAACTTTATAATGCAGAATGCAGCCCATCAATAACACATACGTTGGAATGTAATGATGACCAAAATTGTATCAAAGAGTAACTACATCAACATGATACCAAAAGTCTAGAATTAGAATGTTGATTATTTTTTATTTTATTAGTATCTTGTTTGGCGATTGGTTTGCAGTGAAAATGTATTGAATAGCTACAGAGATTGCTTTAGGGTTTTTAATGTGGACTTCTGGTTTACTGTTCCTACCTGCACGTATTGGTCAGACATGAGAAGATCCAGAAAGATCTTCAGGTCTGTGATGCAGCATGGCTTCTCTCCAAACTTCACAAAGTACTGAAACATGAGCTCCAGAGGTTCACCTGCATCACGACAGATCATCAGAAACAGACAGCAAACACACAACTATCAGATCTCCGGATCTCCACCTCTGAAGTACCTAGCTGCTGTGCTTCAGGACAGCTCCGCTCTCTGAGTCTCCTAATCAACTCCAGGCGGGCCAGATACGGTCCTCTCAGATGCTTGGACTCCTTCTCCTCCTCATGGTTCAGTCGCTCCTCTATGAAGCTGATGGCCTGGCCCACAGACGAATGCACCTCCCCCTCTGCAGATCTACACAGAGAGGAGAACCACAGCAGACTTGAAACTGACTAGAGTTGAAACAAAACGTGGGGGGGTGGATGTGCCACTGCTGGAAACAAGCAAAAATCTCTATTAATAAATTTATATTTGTACTGACTGAGCTCCTTCTGGTGGAGGCGTCCAGTTCTCATCCATCAGGTGAAACAAAGAGTCAAAATACATCAGATAAAACTGCCAGTCGTCAGGGCTGTAACGAAAACAAACATGATGAGGTCTTCAACCATCAAACACCTTCACTAACTAACTAACACTAACAAATAATTGAAAGAAGTTATTGTAAATCTATTCTGTTCTAGGATCAGGTGACCCTTTCTAAATCTTAGGTACAGAGGGAGAATACTGTCTGTGGATCAGCAGGGGACTCACTTTTTCAGAAGCAGTTTGGAGGAAAGCGCGTTACACTCGGGCCAGCGCTCCAGACGACGGTACATCATCATGCATTTGTTCTCACGGCTCTGAAGTTCACTGGTCAACTTCTCTGAAAGAGAGGAACACAAAAAAAATGAGTGAATGAGAACATCCAAACATGCTGTTGAAATCAACACAAAGTGGCATTCAAAACCCATTTTACTGTCATTATAGACATATTTCTGAAACAAACAGAAGGTTCAGGGGTGATGGTCTTAATAATACTGGATGATGAAAAGTATGCAGTGATATTGGTTATGATAATTGTTTCCTGCCCACACAGTCTAATAATAAATGTGATAATATGATATATGATAATATATATATAATAAATACATAACATTAAGACAAATTTTGTCTTCAACAGAGTAATGTAAGCTTATGAGTCATGGACTATAAGACCAGGAACACCTATAAAGATTTCCTGTGGGGTTTAAAAATCCCTGAACCACATTCATAACATTTTTCATCTTACCTCCGAGCGGCCCCTGTACAACCTCGAGTGCTTCCACATACTTCCCCAAACGTTCCAAGATCATGAAGTAAAGCTGGACCTGAAAAAGAGCAGAAAACGGCTCATAATGCCTCTGTGCCTCCAATCCAAGAGAGATTCTGATTAAATACACCCTCTCACCTCAGCTTCTGCCTCGATCTTCTCTTCCTTCACCATCTTCTCCACCATGCGCTCAGCCAAGGGCAGGAACATGGTTTGAGAGAGCTTCTCATCTTGTGCTGAGATGGCCTGAAACACAAATTAACAGACTGACATTGGAAAAACAGAAGCTTGCTGGAGAAGCAATTTTGCATATGCAAATTAGAGTTTAACGGTGATCATACAGGTATACCCCAATGTTAGCTTTTAATTATTATTATGCAGAAAAAGTCATTGGGGCTAAATATACAAGCAGAAAACATCAGCATACCTGCATTACTAAGCTCATAACCGACCAGAAGTAATACGGGTTTTTGGGAACAATTTTATACAGCACCATTCCAGCCTGCGAGAAAAAACACAAACTTCATAAGGCACAAAATAACCTTTTAACATAAAAAAAGACTCACAAACACTGACAGATGCTCATGTAAACAAACCTGTTGCATTTTCTTATATTCTCCGACCCGAGCGTAGGCCATGAATAGATGCGAGTGGTATTCTTCACTTGTCGGAACCTTCCGGACGGCAGCTTCATAAAGCTTGGTCACTAACTCGGCTGCAGACAGAAAAAACACACAATCTCACACAAACTACTTTGGGTGAATACTGAAGTGGTATTCAGCATTACACCGTGCCAAAACAACACGCATGTTCCTGGATGTTACACACTGAACGGGTTCTGACTGGCTGTGATGTCACATAAATTTATGGAGGACAGAAAAATATGCAGAGCACAGAAATTGTGCTTGCTGTTAATGAACTCACGGCGATGCATCTCTCTGTAGAGAATGGTCAGTGCCTGCAGGGAGTTGTCGTCTGTGGGTTCGAGAACGACCACCTCCTGGGCCAGTGTAAATGCTTCTTCCTGTTTGCCGGTGCGCTGCAGACCAATCGCCTTCAAGACCTACATTGTGACATCAGCACAGTCAAGAGGCATTTCTTTGTCATTTGCACAATTTACACTGGAGAAACTGGGCACTGAAATGCTTGTGACAAGACTCAAATTAGTAAACATGACAACACTCAATAAAAAACCTCAATAAAAAATAAAGTTGAGGGCACTGGGATAATAAAGTGACGTGTGCTTTGAACGTAGGCAGAACCTTAAAATGTAGGCAAGAGAAATAAATACAAATAAGTGGCAGTTGCAATACAATAAATAACAATAAAATAATAAATCATGTAAAATACAATCAATAATAATAAAATAATAAATGTAAACTACAATAAAGTAAAAAATGTATTAAATATATAAAAAGTAATAAAGCACAGTGATTAATGACTTTGTTTACAAGAAATGCAACAGGCTAAATTATCAATATATTATATAGAAGAATAACATGTAGCAGCAACAAATCTGATGATGTTTGGGGCAATTAATTTAACTGACAAATGGAGAGTGGAACCATGAGAGTGAGATCTAAATGAAACTTCTTGTGTTCGCCACAAGTTTGTCAGATGTGGCAGGGTAAAATAACACCTTTGCGCAGTGAAGATCTTTGTGCTTCTTGAGCAGTTTGTCGGCCTGCTGGATTGCCATCTTGTTATTGCCATTGTCCAAGTAATCTAAGAAAAAGACAAATAACCCATTAATATAACAGAACAGAACAGAACCTGTGCAGAATTAAAAACATTCTCATCAAACTAAGCACTTAAAGGTAGGGTAGGCAATTTTTGAGAGACTAGCAATAGCAAGCTAGCTTTGAAAGCATAAGATCCCGCCCTCTCTTCAGAGCGTCTCCAAAGCCATGCCTCCTCCCACACATGAACACATACATAGTTTGACAGGCAAGTAGGACATCCTATCATTGCATTCGGTCTGAATGCAATGACTGGATGAACATTTTATGGTCCTGCCACATAAGAGATATATCTTTATAAATAAATTTAGACCACTTAATGATTGCTGTCAGGATGTAAAAAGATTTTTAATCAGTATAACAAAAATGTTTCTGGAATAAAATAGTCTACCCTGCCCTTAATAAACAACTGAATTGAGCAAACAGCCTGCTGAAGCTACATCTTCACAAACTGAACATCCTCGGGCATGTATACTTCTCCTGTCTCATGCATGCTAAAGACAATGTGGTTGATTAGACACTGTTCTGATAATGATTGTGGTGCAGCAGATAGAACATGTCGTTGTGGTCATGTAGGTTTAAGTCTGGCCTGCAACATGTCTCAGTCACTTTTACCCAACAACTTCCTGTCTAACTGTACTGTATGTACTGTTCTGCATTCCTGCATTTTAAGCAGAGGAGCATGGAGTGAGCAATGCCAGTTATATGGGACTGATTTCCAGAAAAAGCATGAACTGATAAAATAAATACATTGCATGCAATGCAATGCAATTCGCTTTGAATAAAAGTGTCTGCCAAATGTATAAATATGAACATGTCAAATGGGAAGAAAATTTTAAAAAATCAACTAAAAAAAGTTAAACTGGCCATTTAAATTTGCACAGACAAAAACAACCTTTTCTAAGACAGTTTATACTATAGCCTGCAGTTCACCAATGCAAACAAACACAACCAAATTCAATATACAACCCCAAACAATGTCCTTTAAAAATAAGAGAATGTGATGTACTCCAAACTTACTACAGAATAAATACAAAGCTGCATGGCATCACTCAAACATGCACGTCTCTCAGGGACCCCTGACTGTGAGAACGTTCTCTCAACGTCTGTTCAACACCCCCCCTCCCTTCCATGAGTTTCTGCTGAAAGAACACACAGACTATTTCTCATGACAGCTGGCTGCCAAAATTAACCAGGCCAGACAGCAGACTTGGACTCTATACAAGTGAGCAGCCTGCATTGTAGCACTATATTGGTAATGGAACTCTGTAGTTACAATGCAGCCGTTCCATATGATTGATCTCACACACACAAACTGATCTGGAACAATAAGACAGCGAGTCTACAAAGCACCAGTGAAAAGAAATTGATCTACATATACAGCGCAGAATGTAGAACAGTGGCGGTGGATTTTCTCGTGTTATTACATCATCCTGCCCAAACCTGTTAAAACAACCGAACTTATAAAAGACGAGAAAAATTATACACACAAAATGAACGAAATCCAGACAGGTTGAACTGAAGTTAAATGTCTAAAAAAAAAATCTATTCCGAGAACAAAGACTGTGCCACTGGACCAATATATTGTTATATAACTACAATAATCAATAATATAAATGATGGACTTCAGCCAATAACTGTACGAGTTGTTATTCTTATTCCAAATGATTTTCTTGGTGTTTAACAAAGCTATACACGCAGACCCTTTCAGTTTTATACGTTTATGCTTTAAAAGCCATTTGAAATCATTTCCTGCACCAATCTAAACAAAATATACAAAGAAGGCAGCATACTTAGTATGTTCATGTACATGAGAAGGATTTCTAAAGAACCAGGAAGATTATAAACAGGATTACATTAGGACACAAAGCAACATGACTTCATATCATAACTGAACGTGTTAAAGCAGCCTTATTAAGTCATTCAGCACGTATACTGACTATATGAGACTCCTTAAATGCAATCACCCAATGCAAGCATGAATAAATGAATGAATGAAGGCATGCATGCATGCATGCATGCATTGAGGTGAGATAGTTCAGATGTCACCTCACTGACGTCTCAGCTACATAACGAGCCGATCAGATCACACTTCAATGACATGCACGTTTGGCATTTTAAGCACAAGTGTATTTTAAAACAGATCACAAAATGCATCACTCCACCGGTAGAGGTGTAAGACTGTCGCCGGAGAAGGACGCACTGTCATCCGGCAACGCAGCCGAATTGACACCGAGGCTTCAGCTGCACAGGCCCCGCCGGCTCTCCAGAGCTCCTAATGGGCTTTGAATGAACTCCACGTCCCTCAGCGCGGTCCCGCAGCACGAACCGGGCCGGTTGTGTACGTGTAGGTCCAGAAATGTGGTGCAGATCTTACCGTAAATGGGTCGCAGTCTTCTGTCGTTAGGGTCTTGCACATGGCCCCTAGCCGCCATGATGGAGATGAGCAGAATGACCTGCTGCGCATGCGCAGAACGAGCACTCCGGAAAGACTTCAGTCTACAAGACTTATTCTCAAACTTATTTTTTTGTTTTATTGCTTTTCCAGAATGACAAATGCAGCCAGGGTGTATAATAAGAGAAATAAAAGCAAAGATAGAAAGGAAGCAAAATAAAAAATATGAATGTTTACAAATAGTGACTTATCGTATAGCTTTCTTCTGTCGAAGAAAGCGCTCTTTACTGTCGTTTCTTCAGCAAAAGCGTGTCGTTTAAAAACCTTGTGTTTGGAGAATGCATGCAACTTTTATTCATTGTGTACAATATTCAAGTTTAGGATAAGTGCACTTCAAGTACACAAGTATGGATCGATTACGTCGGCTTACGTCACACTGAGGAGGAAGTACGTACTAGTGCAGTTGTACGTACTAGTCGAGCTGGAGAGCAGCTGAAAGTCTTGCTCAAAAACACAAATGATCTCATTCAGTTTTCTTTTTTGTCTTCTTTCTGTCCTTTTCTTCTGTTTAGTCCAGACTTAAGTTCATTTGTTTTTTTTGCTGTGTGTCTCTTGTTTTTGTCTTTATATTGAATGGTACTGATGATCCAGTAAGAACATTCATGGATCATCACCATGTCGCTCCTGGAAAAATACTTTCCTATCCACCAGTCAGGTCAATGTTACGTGTGAGTTTAGGACAGGGTAGGAGCTTGTGTACTATTCTTATCAACCTATTTCCCCTCTGATTTTAGGGGTAAGTTATGGTAAGAGTTTGGGTAATGGATATGGTTTACGTTAAGACTGCTTCTTTGACAGGGATGTTGTTCCAGAACTAACAAAAGATGTTGAAATTGAATCTCAAGATTATTTGTATCTTGAAATGTTTGTGCTCAAACTGATAATAGTTTAAATCTGTTATGTTTATCTGTATGTTTGCAAAGCCAGATCTACATATCAAGCAACGACACGTTTTAAGAACATGTTTCATGTTTATTAAATCAAATTCATATTCGACACATATTTGCTGAACTTCAGAAGTTTACAGTCTTCTCATCAGTTTCCCAGTAGTCTCAGCCAAATACTTTCGCATTTTCTTGACTGTTTTTCAAAGAGTTGGTTTAGACAAAAGAAACAAACTGTACAAAACTACGTAAAGTATTCCCTGTGTGAAGAAACTTAAGAAAAAGAGGAAAACTTAGACCAGAACTCAACTATCCCACCTAAACATTTAAAAACACACCAGAAAAATCAGCAAAAAGTAGTAAAGCAGTAATTTTACCGCTGTCAGAATTAGGTACAAGTATGTGCCGTGAAGTGTTTTGGGGTAACTAACTGTATCGATAAGCAGTGAATATATCATAAAAAAGCATTCGCTGTGACATTTCCGAACATTTGCTTTACATCAGTGACTGCTGACCCAGCGTATGCACATAACATTGCTCATGTTATGGTTTACATCGTGCAGTTGAATATAATCCTCAAGCATTCTACACAATCTTTTATTGGGTAACACCACAACATTATCTTCATCACCTCATTCTCATAGTAATGCACTGCTGTAACAGTACTGGAGAACACTCACCAGGCCGAAAACATAATAATAATAATAAAAATGTACAAGCTGGGCTAAAACAAACTCCATGTATTTATAATCACAACTGAAACACCTTTTACCAAAACTGGAGAGATCTACAGGTGGGGCAAAGAAAACAAAGACATACAGGCTGATGGAGTAGCGAACGACCAGGTTCTTCCGATCTCTGCTGAACTGGACGTCTGATTCGTGAAACTGATAAATCACAGATGTGGGTACGTGGTGGAACACAGACAGGATTTTAAACGACTCTCCGTACTTCAAAGAATCTCTTCAGGTAGTAAATCTGTCCGAGGGTCATGGCCACCAGCACCAGAGCTTCAAAGAAGGACCAGAGCACCACCCTGCTGTTTGTGTTGTCATTGACTAAAGGAGGAAGATAACGTTTAATATTTAGTGAGAGCTGATTCAGTGTCCATAAAACATAAGCATCAATGGACATTTAAAAATGCATATTTTTGTTGCGTTCTGCTATGTCAGAACTGTTGAACAAGTTTGCGATTGGTAATAATCATTTGTGTGATGTGACTGATTGTGATATTCTGATGGATAAAAATATATCCTGTCCTACACTACACAATTATAATGGGTTGTGAGTTTAAATACTGCCAGAAATATAAGGCGTAACATATTGTTTACTGTAAGCATGCCACTGCTTGCTCAAAACAGTCAGCGAAGCACCTGCCCTACTTTTAAGATTTAGATTTACATAAATTAATATTCACATATTGTCTGAGATTGAAGATATAAACATTGTACATATAGAATGTTTGCTGATGCTGATGAATGTGATGTCTTACTTGCACGGTGTATTCTCTCTCGGACCTCCATATATTCCTGCTCATGTTTGACTGCCGTCATGGCAACCGCAAGTTCGTTGATCATCTCCTCCAGCTTATTCTGATGAGCTGGGTAACAAAACATACCGATTTACTCGTGAAGTCTGTAGCAACATCAACATTTGTGTTTATGCAACATGCATATATCACACCAAGACTAACTGTTTAACAAGAGCAATACACAAACCTAAAACTAATCATGTAACTGTGAACACATCAAATCTACATGCAGGAGTTTACAGGTCACAGGTCTGGAGCTTTAGTTTTGGTTGTATTTACAAAAGTGCTGTCAAAATGGGTCACAATACAGCCTGAACTCTGCATTAACCAACCTGACATTTTGATAACATACTTAACAAGATCCTTCATTCTTTGAAACATCATCCACACCCGTTTATTAGTTATTACCTTAGCATTACAACATACCATGCTATTGGCAGCACATGTGTAATAAGCAGTGAAATGTGGTTTTAGAAAATCGGTTACACTGTCTCTATACACACAAGTGCAAATCAAACGTTAGCTTTTCAGCACTGGATGTTAAAATGAGTTTTTACAGTCTCTGCCTACCATCCCAGCTGTCACCACCACCTAGGTAGGGAGAAAGCCATGACAGAGGCAAAAACAAACCATTAACTTATTATAATGACCGTGCTAAACACTTTTACTGTAAATAACCAATTGGTTTGTGAAAGTCTTTGTCTGCTTGCTTAAAGTATTTTGCTTTTAATGTTACCTGTAGTAAACTGATGAATCAGACAAACTATTTATCAGTGGGAAGTTATTGTAATTTTCATGTTTCTTAAGTACTTGTCTCTTTAAAGTCATCATGAAACATCATTTACTACACTAATTAATCCCATAATGTGATGACATTTTGAATGAAACTGGATATTCAACAAGACAAAGTAAATGTGGGGCGGAGCTTCTATTAACCTGTGGTTGATTCAGTTGTCATAAGTGAGCACAGGAGGGTTTGAGAAACAGGAGAGATTGATGAAGACAGAAAAAAGTCATTGAAAAAATGAATTCTCTAAGAATCTTGAAGAAACTCAAAGCAAGCCATTACATCTTGATGAAATACATGTAGTGACGTATTTCATCTGCTCACCCTCTGTTTCCATGTCTTGTCCTTTGGGGGCCTCGCCGATGTCAATGGTGAACATCACAATTTTGGGGGTCATTGTGGACATCTTATTGCTGAAACAGAACTTGTAGGTTCCGTCCATATGGGCGGCCACAGAGTACTTCCCACTGGACTCTCGATCTCCTTTATAAATCTGCTTTCCATCAGGTCCCGTTATCTGTTGAGGACATATACAACACCACATGTATCACATCTCATCTTTAACAGATGCTTTACTTTGGCAGGTGTTACTTGCTGTGCAACATGTATTAAACAATTAAACTTACATTCTTTGTCTTTAACAATTAAATCATTGCACATAATGACCTTTTTTGTTAAGAACTAAAACCTAAAATTAAGCTACAATAGCCATGTTATTGGAATTGCAGTACTGAAACAAAAGAACCGCAATTTATTTTCCTTGATCACTGAATCGGTTTAAAAGGGAGAGTTTAACACTCAATAAATGTAGCCACCAATAATCATCCAGAATTACATTCACATTTAGCAGAATTACTCTCACAATGAACAATCATGAGAAAACAGAGCGTGCAACCATCTGTTGTGATAAAGCCAAATGAAGATCAACCAAACCAAACTTTACTAACCATTAGGCAACGTTTACAAGAGAACAGCAGCCCATCACTTCACATCTACCTGTACAACCTCGTACCCACAATCACCCAGAACCACAGAGTTACCCTCACACCTGTCACATAGTGTGACCAACCATCTGGTACGAGCAAAACCCAGAGAGACACAAACAAACCCCCATATTTTGACTTTAATCAGCTCATTTAGCCTTTTTGTGGCCCATTCGGGGTTTCTCGAGGTGTCTACACGCACAAATAACCTCTCAGATTTGTCAGATCTCCACTTCCGGTTCGATCACCCGTGTGACAAAAGGGACACGGACGCGCTTGCCAACGCGACACGGCGCGTTGATGAACTCCAGCGAGGCTTTAAAGTGGATTAATTCACGTATTCGTGCATTTTAATGGTCACCTCCACGTCGATGTCCAGAAATCCTCCCTCCGCGACCTCGAACATCAGGCCCATCTTCGTGCCGGAGTTCACGCGCTCGTAGAAACACTCCTCGGCGTGCGCGTCGATGCTCACGAAATAACCGGACGCGGTGCACGACAACGCGCAGAGCAGCACGGCGAGCTCCGAGAACGTAAACATGTCTGACCCGGCTTACTGAGCAAGAAAACAACCCATGAAAGAGAGTTTATGAGCGGATGAAGGCGGAGACTGACGCGCTCCGGCCGCTGCGCTGACGGTGCCACGTCAAGCTTCGGACGGGTCGCGCAGCGGGACAAAAGAGGGACGTCGAGCGCGGTTCGCGATTGTGAAAATGTTTATGTGAAGTGCTCTGTGTTTATTAAAATATGCGTTGACATAATTATATATATAAACACAGGTGTTGGATATTGCACGTATAGAATGATGTACTTTATACATAGGCCGTAAACAGATAGTGATGGAATAATTATTAAGTCAGAGAATAATTATCATGGTAAATGCGGTATGATTGTGCATGTATACGTGTCCAAAACTTTGGTAATACGGTGATATAATTATAAACTTTCAACAGTGTACACGTTTATAATGGAGAATGTAAAAGCGTCGCGCTGCAGTTCTTCTCCTCGCCGATAGATGTCGCGCCGGAGCGCGTCACTGCTCGTCGCAGCTTTGGTGACGTTTATCCCATCGACTTCTCCGCCGCTGCGGCCTAGCGCGCACGGTTCGTCTTTTCCGTGATTTTTCACGCTCATGTCCTTCCGTCCGAGCCCGAACCGAGCGGAACCGGCTGCCTTATGACGGGCTGAACGCGGTTCGGTCGATTCAAGCGGAGTTTTCACCCTGAAAGCGAGTGAGGTTACAGTAAACAGCGAGCGCCATGACATCCCGGAGGTGAGACCTCAGCGAAAACAAACACCAGATCCTCCTCATTTCTCTTTTATTCGCTCATTTCACATCGTCGTCTTGCTTGTTGTTTCGACAGTAACTTTAAAGGGATGTTTTGAAAGTGTTTATAGTGTTTTAAGTCCGACATGAAAGCGTTAAATGGGAGTTTAATAATCACAACCCAACAGGACCAGACTGGACGTGTCTGAGTCTGAGAATTATATTTAATGCAAGTTGTTTTATAACTTTGAAAACATGTTTGATGATCATCCTTCATATCTGATGATGGTTGTTGACAGACATGTTGTTTTTAGCAGATTTGACTACAAACAGATAATCAAGACAACACGAAACTGTGTGTTTATTCAGTTCATTCAGACGATGAAAAGTATTGGGACACTTAAATGTCTGAATAGTGTTGAATCAGATCATTTAATTGTGAATATAGACACTTCAGAAGCAAAACAAAACATTGTGCATAAAAGTTTTTTGGGCTTGAAATGTTACAACATGTCACAACATTGTGACTTTATCTAGTTCATGTTAATGCGATTAACTACCTGTGTGTGAGCTAAACCACACTGACACCAGCTGGTTAGTTTACTGGTTAGCTGGTTAAATACAAAGCAAAATGAATAACTTCAGTGCTCTGTAAGCTGCTTTGGATAGAAGGGTCTTCCAGATGCATCAATGTACATATATTAGGTGTGGTTTAGACACAGTAAACTTGATGATCACTATGCTGAGATGGGTTTATTAACAGATTAAACACTATTGTAGATATTGTGTGTTTTTGTGATAATTATTGAATATTTACTGCAGTTAATTTCACGTGAGTTTCCTTTACAATAACTGACTGAATGCAGTAGACTGACTGAGAACTATTTCAGATGAGTTTTAGTGTTTGGATTGTGATGGTGTGGTGTGAGATCTCTGCTGTTTGTGTTGACAGGTGGTTTCACCCCAACATCACAGGAGTGGAGGCCGAGAATCTCCTGCTTACTCGAGGGGTGGATGGTAGTTTTTTGGCCCGTCCCAGTAAAAGCAACCCAGGCGACTTCACGCTGTCTGTCAGGTGAGGTTTGAAGTTCAGGATTTAGAATAGAAATAAATATGTATAGTTATATATGTAGTATGAATGTTGTAATATAGGAGTGTTACATTTGATTCCTTTTATAATCACAGAACAGGATGTATTTAAGCGGTATGAAAACATTGTGCTTTGTTGTGAATATACTCATAGGTAAAGCTTTATTAGCAATAACAAGATTCATTAAAATACTGTTTTATTTAACAAATTTATTAAGTGACATCCTTCAACTAAACTGAGGATTTTAGTCCTTGACATACAGGCTAAGTTTAAATTCGGCTCTATGAGGAGTGATAAAATATATACACTAGCTGGTCTTTGAGGTCAGAGCTGACTGTATCATGTATTTTAGCATGACAGGAATTCTGTGTCGACCAATCTGCATCCACCATCAGAACTGTCTGGTTTGAGGTTTACATGCTCGGATTGTCTCATTCTTGTCTCTAACAGGAGAAATGGTGCCGTCACGCACATTAAGATCCAGAACACGGGAGATTATTATGATCTGTATGGAGGAGAGAAGTTTGCCACGCTGGCTGAGCTGGTTCAGTATTACATGGAACATCATGGGCAGCTGAAAGAGAAGAACGGTGATGTCATCGAGCTGAAGTACCCGCTCAACTGCGCCGATCCCACTTCGGAGAGGTGACCCGAACAGTCTCTGTCTCTAACGCCAGATGGGGCGATAATTGTGTTTTATAAATGTTACAATGACGTATGAATGTCAACACCCCTCACTGATAATGTTTTTTTTTGTAAGGTGGTTTCACGGTCATCTGTCCGGCCGTGAGGCGGAGAAGCTCCTGACGGAGAAGGGAAAGAACGGAAGTTTCCTGGTTCGGGAGAGTCAAAGTCACCCTGGTGATTTTGTGCTGTCCGTACGGACCGGAGATGACAAGACAGACAGCAGCGACAGCAAACCCAAAGTCACGCACGTCATGATCCGCTGCCAGGTGAACTTCTGATGCAGTTTTCTACACCGAAATACAAAATTGTGAATTAAAATTGCACCTCTTTACAGCAACATGTTTCTGGTTAAATTGTGCGTGATTATCTGAATAACCGATATCAATTAGAAATGTACAATTGTTTTTGTAATCTTGTAATATCAAGATAATATAACTTGTTTTTGCCTATATGATCTGTGTGACATCACTTAGGCCACGCTTGCTATTGGTTAGTTAACTAATAGCTAAATATGTATTTAGTCATTGGTTTAGATTACTGTTGTAAGTAATCCAGCCTTTTGGAAATCCTTGGAATGCTGGGTAACGTTAACATGAAGATTTTGGAATAATAAGCCAGTAATATATTTAAAAAGGATCATTACCTTTGAGATACATGAAGATGCTCTGAAGAATTGACATGATCTTCTGTCTTTATGTCCTGATTAAGTAGGAGTTTTTGAGAAGCCTGGAATCATTATTTTCTTACAGCTACATTTAGAAACACATTAATAAAGACACTGTTCATTTGTGTTCTCTAAGTGACCTGTTATTGTTTTCTCAGCATGATCTGAAGTATGATGTTGGTGGTGGAGAGAAGTTCGACTCTCTCACAGATCTGGTGGAGCACTACAAGAAGAATCCAATGGTTGAAACTCTGGGTACAGTCCTACAGCTCAAACAGGTCTGTTTTCTATTCAGGTTTAGTGATGAGTGTATAATAAGTGTAGTTTAAGAACTTTGTTTCGTGTTAAAGGAAACGTTCTTTGAGATTTGTGAATTTTGTTTTATTTCTTGAATGTTTCAGTACCAAAACGAATGTACACAGATAGAAATCATGCATGGTGGTGCAAGTGTTTGTTCACGTTAAAACTGCATTGTGTTTCTCGCAGCCTCTGAACACTACCCGCATCAACGCAGCAGAGATCGAGAGTCGGGTACGAGAGCTCAGCAAACTGGCAGAAGCCACTGATAAGGTCAAGCAGGGCTTCTGGGAGGAGTTTGAGGTGAGAGCCAGTCAGAACCCAGAGTAGTTTAACATGAGCCAATGACGACTTATTCGTCATTGGCTCATATATTATATATTAATATTATATATATTAATGCTTGGTTCTACGCACACAGACGCTTCAGCAGCAGGAGTGTAAACTGCTCTACAGTCGCAAGGAAGGTCAGCGGCCTGAGAATAAAAACAAGAACCGATACAAGAACATCCTTCCCTGTGAGTGACCAACTTTTGCTCTCAACGGTTTCAATAATGTTCCTTTTTCTACGCTTTATTTTTGTCCTATGTGAAGCGCTGTATAAATAAATCTGAGTTGAGCTGAATGTGTCAATAAGGCAATCATGTGACTTTGATTCTTCGTCTGATTGGCAGTCGACCACACGCGAGTCGTACTGAACGATGGCGATGCCAACGAGCCAGGATCCGATTACATCAACGCCAACATCATCATGGTAAACGCAGGTTGTTGAAGTCATTTGGAGGCTGTTATGCGTAATGCGCGTGAATTAAAACAAAATGCAAATTATTCTCACCCCGCAGCCTGAAATCGAAACCAAGTGCAACAATTCCAAGTTGAAGAGGAGCTACATCGCCACGCAGGGCTGCCTGCAAAACACCATCAGTGATTTCTGGAGGATGGTGTTTCAGGAAAACTCCAGAGTCATCGTCATGACAACAAAGGAAGTAGAACGAGGAAAGGTGAGGTTTTTTCAAGAGGCCTGATTTACATGGCTAGAGTAAATATTGTAATACGTGAACTCTGATTTGTTGTATTTTCATTCAGAGTAAATGCGTTAAGTATTGGCCGGACGTGTCGGCGCTTAAAGAGTACGGAGCCATGCGTGTGCGGAACGTTAAGGAAACGTCAGCGCACGATTACATTCTTCGAGAGCTTAAGCTGTCGAAAGTGGGACAGGTGAGGTTAAACGCTGAAGCCGTTACATCACCTGCAAACACGAGAGTCTGTGTTTGATGGCTTTGGTCTGATGTTCAGGGTAACACTGAGCGTACGGTCTGGCAGTATCACTTCCGCGCGTGGCCCGATCATGGTGTGCCTACAGACCCCGGCGGGGTTCTGGACTTCCTTGAGGAGGTGAAGATGAAGCAGGAGAGCATAACTGGGGCTGGACCCATCGTAGTACACTGCAGGTGATCAAACACACACACAGCTCCTGCATACTGTGCTATGACCCCATGAACCCTGTGAAATAACTTTAATGTACTCTAACGGAAGATACATACATTTCTACATTTCTTTTGTGAATTACAAATTTATAGTCTGTAGTTATGATAAACTTTGATATTGACTTAAAGGCAGGGTAGGTGATTTTTTTTTTTTTTCCTTGTGATCTTCTGTGAAAGGCAAAGAACCATAAAATGTCCATCCAATCGTTGCATTCGGCCCGAATGCAACGATTGGATGTCCCACCTGCCTGTCATACAAAAATCTATGCGTTCATGTGTCGGTGGAGGCGTGGCTTTGGAGATCACGCTGAACGGAGGGTGGAATTTTATACTTTCAAAGCTAGCTTGCTATTGCTAGCCTCTCTGAAATGGCCTGTCCTACCTTTACGATTTGTCAATATGACTACACAAGGCAAGGTTCATGGAAACTAAAATGTGTTTGTCAGATATCATATAAAATGTCTTTGTTATGAACTGAATCTGTATGTTTACTGATTACAGACTTCTGGTTTGTTTTTTTGCAGTGCTGGGATTGGACGGACAGGAACATTTATTGTGATTGACATTTTAATAGACATCATCAGAGAGAAGGGTAAATCTTCAGATTATTCGACTGTGTGATCTCTTAACCTCAGCTGATGTTTAGTGAGACTAAACCGCTGTCTGTTGTGTAATGTGCAGGTGTGGACTGTGACATTGACGTGCCTAAGACCATTCAGATGGTGCGATCTCAGCGCTCAGGGATGGTGCAGACAGAGGCGCAGTACCGCTTCATTTATATGGCTGTACAGCATTACATTGAGACTCTACAGCGCCGCATAGAGGAGGAGCAGGTGTGTGTCTGTGTCTGTCTTGTGAGTCTGTGGTTGTGTGTGTGTGTGTGTGTGTGAGATTCTCTGTGTGTGTGTGTGTGAGATTCTCTGTGTGTGTGTGTGTGTGTAGATTCTCTGTGTGTGTGTGTGTGTGTGTGTGAGATTCTCTGTGTGTGTGTGTGTGTGTGTGTGTGTGATTCTCTGTGTGTGTGTGTGTGTGTGTGTGTGAGATTCTCTGTGTGTGTGTGTGTGTGTGTGAGATTCTCTGTGTGTGTGTGTGTGTGAGATTCTCTGTGTGTGTGTGTGTGAGATTCTCTGTGTGTGTGTGTGTGTGTGTGTGTTTAGATTCTCTGTGTGTGTGTGTGTGTGTGTGTGAGATTCTCTGTGTGTGTGTGTGTGTGTGTGTGAGATTCTCTGTGTGTGTGTGTGTGTGTGTGTGTTGATTCTCTGTGTGTGTGTGTGTGTGAGATTCTCTGTGTGTGTGTGTGTGAGATTCTCTGTGTGTGTGTGTGAGATTCTCTGTGTGTGTGTGTGTGAGATTCTCTGTGTGTGTGTGTGTGTGTGTGTGAGTCTCTGTGTGTGTGTGTGTGTGTGTGTGTGTGTGTGTGTGTGTGTGTGAGTCTCTGTGTGTGTGTGTGTGTGAGATTCTCTGTGTGTGTGTGTGTGTGATTGTGTGTGAGATTCTCTGTGTGTGTGTTGTGTGAGATTCTCTGTGTGTGTTGTGTGTGAGATTCTCTGTGTGTGTTGTGTGTGAGATTCTCTGTGTGTGTGATTCTTTGTGTAGAGAAGGTGTGTGTGTGTGTGTGTGTGAGTCTGTGGGTGTGTGTGTGTGTGTGTGTGATTTCTGTGTGTGAGATTCTCTGTGTGTGTGTGTGAGATTCTCTGTGTGTGTGTGTGTGATTCTCTGTGTGTGTGTGTGAGATTCTCTGTGTGTGTGTGTGTGTGTGTGTATTCTCTGTGTGTGTGTGTGTGTGTGTGTGTGTGTGTGTGTGTGTGAGATTCTCTGTGTGTGTGTGTGTGTTGTGTAGATTCTCTGTGTGTGTGTGTGTGTGTGTGTGTGAGATTCTCTGTGTGTGTGTGTGTGAGATTCTCTGTGTGTGTGTGTGTGAGATTCTCTGTGTGTGTGTGTGTGAGATTCTCTGTGTGTGTGTGTGTGAGATTCTCTGTGTGTGTGTGTGTGAGATTCTCTGTGTGTGTGTGTGTGAGATTCTCTGTGTGTGTGTGTGTGAGATTCTCTGTGTGTGTGTGTGTGTGTGTGTGTGTGAGATTCTCTGTGTGTGTGTGTGTGTGTGTGTGTGTGATGTGTGTGTGTGAGATTCTCTGTGTGTGTGTGAGATTCTCTGTGTGTGTGTGTTGTGTGTGTGAGATTCTTGTGTGTGTGTGTGTGATTCTCTGTGTGTGTGTGTGTGATTCTCTGTGTGTGTGTGTGTGAGATTCTCTGTGTGTGTGTGGTGTGTGTGATTCTCTGTGTGTGTGTGGGTGTGGATTCTCTGTGTGTGTGTGTGTGTGTGTGAGATTCTCTGTGTGTGTGTGTGTTGAGATTCTCTGTGTGTGTGTGTGTGTGTGAGATTCTCTGTGTGTGAGATTCTCTGTGTGTGAGATTCTCTGTGTGTGAGATTCTCTGTGTGTGAGATTCTCTGTGTGTGAGATTCTCTGTGTGTGT